>OZ014490.1:30109166-30603166 GCA_963965965.1 Trididemnum nubilum
TGCTTGAAAAAATTTGAAAATGATACCAAACCAGACTCACATGATAAAGAAGTTGATGATTATTCATACATACTTGGCTTGCCGTATTTTGGAAAACCATCTCGTAAATTTGCATCCCAATTGTCTACCTTACTAAAGCAAAAATTTGATGTTCGAATTTTTACTTATTACACTTCGCTAAAAACTGGGTCATATTTTAATCTGAAATCCAAAACTCCTGCTGCTCTAAAATCCAATGTGGTATATAAATTCACATGTTCGCGTGATGTGAACACGACATATATTGGTATGTCAACGCGCCACTTGGTGACTAGGGCCAGAGAACATTTGCAGCTTAACTCGACCTCTGCCAAAAGTGCCATAAGCCAACACATTTCTTCCTGCCAAACTTGTCAAAATTCTAATTTGGATGTTAGTTCGTTTAAAGTAATTAGAAACTGTCACAATGAATATGAAACCAAAATACAGGAGGCATTATTGATCAAAAAGCTAACACCACGATTGAATTCACAATTATACGCCAACGGTTGTTCTTTTCTTTTGAATGTGTTTTGAACATTTTTTTTTATGCGTCTGTATGTGTCTAATTGTATACATTGTACCAAATACAGTATTGTTATTTCATGGTGTTGCTTTATTTTTTATTTTTTTATTTTTTTTATTTTTTCTGACTTGATTTTACTATGGAAAAGGTATAACGTATACGTCACAATACCAAATGTATGAAGTTATAGTGGTTGTTATATTGTAACATTTGTGTTTTGCCGATAATATTTTGATAACCTTTCATTTCTAAATTTTAAAGTTACTGTAAACTGCTTTTTAATTTGCTGAAGAGGGCCATATAGAAAATGCGCCGAAAACGTTACAGATGAAATAAAAATGCTATCGGGAATCAAGTTTCTGCTTATATGCGCTTTGTGGTTTAAAAGAATTTACACCTCTTTACCGAAATTTAATTTGAGATTTATAAGTTATTTGTGTGTACCAAATTTCAAGGCAATGAGTCCCATAACTTCAGGTTTAGTGTAAAACTACTGCAAAAGTTTGGTGTTAAAAGCAGTCTTATTCAAAAACGGCTAAAGTGCGCCGAAAAATATTTCACATGGTTATATGTCGTAAGATACTCTTTCATCCCTACCTACACTTTTAGCCGCATTGAGGTTTTTTTTTCTTTTTTCATTTTTTGCTTTCTAAATTTTGTGCAATCTTCTAAACCACACAACATCGATATCTAATTTTTGAGTACCTAAATTTGTTGAGCAGCAAATGCAATTTTGTCTCCGGAAATTTTTTGAGGCTTCTCCCCAGAACCCCCCAAAATGGGGCCCTAAAAACTAATTTTTTTAATTGCACAAGCTAGGGTGATAGTTTGTTAAGCTACAAATAGTTTGACACAGTATGGAGGTACCACCCTCCCAGGGCCCCCAAATGGACTCCCCAGAAATTAGTTTTTTGAACAGCTCAAGCTAGGGCATTACTTTTTTTTATATCGGCAGATGTTTAAAAAACAAATATTTTGACATGGTTTGAGAGAGCGACCCTTTTAAAAACTATTCAAAATTATACCCCTGAAATCAATTCTTTATATGTCATAAGCTTGAGAGCTAATTTTTTTCTGATGTTAGTAGAAATTTAAAGGATATTTAACTTGTGGTGCGGCGCGGTGCAGCGTGAACTTAGTTGTGTTTGGATGTGATGTGGTGCAGCATGTGGACAAGGTTTGCAGACGCAGCGCAGCATGCGGATGCATTTTTTGTTATCCGCGCCATCTCTACTGGCCACCATGGCAACTCACTGGGTTTGTGGAGATTTCGATGGTGAGCTATGTGGAGGTGTCAAAACTAAGGCACGAAGGGAAATAAAGGGTGGGAATTGTTTGTCCATATTTTGTCAATCACTGATCAGTCCACATTTTACCCACTGCCCAGAATAACTGTTGCAGTTTGACCAGAAAATAGATATCGAAACAGTTACTGATAGTAAGCTTATCGGTATCATTTTGAATTGCTAGAATCAAAAAATGATTCAGAATCATATGCTGTATATTCGATTCAAAATTTTGAAATAGGAAAATTCCTACTCAGGGTTCTAAGCATCCCTAGGCCTACTCATGGTTGTTGCTAAAAGCACTCATTAGTCATTTTTCTACTACAGTAAATCATACTGGAAGTGGTACTGGTATCGATATAACTCGTAGCTTTATGTAACCATTAGGCCGATTTTCATCAGCAAATCAGCATTTGTGTTGGTCACACACCAATTTATTTTTGGATTATCCATTGTTTACTGTACTGTGTAGAAAAATCACCAAATTTTCGGGTGCTAGCCAACTCACCAAAACCTAAGAGGAAACAGAGCTTAGCCTATACTCTGATATTGCTGCAGCAAAGTTCCAGGTGGAAATGATATCAATTCTATTGCACAAAGTTGATTATCAGTTTCTCCCTATTGTGAATATTGTGTCTAATCACATAGGCCTACTGATATGATAATGCTTGTCATATTTACCTAGTTGCACTATAATTAGCTCAGCAGTATTTCTGATTTTAGATGCCGGTAGCTAAGGCCTATTTATGATATCATAGTGCCACCCAGTATCATTACCAAATGAAATGCAAAATGGTATTGCAAAGAAAAAATATTAGTTCATTTTTTGATATTCTGAAATGTAAATTACACTCTCGTGCTTCCTACACAAACCAAGGTGAAATTACCAACAGTATCTGCCAAGCTTTTCAAACAGAAGTACAAACTTTTATTCCGAAGGTTTCTATAGGCCTTGGTATCCCTCTAAAAATTCAATGTTCAACCTATGTAACGAAAAAGAGGTTAGTTCAGAGTTGTCAAAGTCACATAAATTTTTGTTGTTTGTGGTCAGATGATTGGTCTATTTTGCTGAAAAATTGAGCTTGGAAGCTAATATATATATTGGTTGAAATTAATTACAATACATAGGCTATGCATTATACAATGTGGTTTACTAAGTTACCTTGACCAGCAGACAGCATAGTGGTCTTTATATTGTTCTTTCAGACAAGATGCTACTAGTCTACCACTTCTGGTGACATCAATAATTGTCTTTGCTATGGTTGCTGAATGTCATGCAGGAGAACTCTAAATATCAGTTTTGAAGTCTTGGTTTGACTTTTGCTCAAACTGTCAAATTGAATCAGAATTTATTGTTTCATTTGCAGACACTTTGCAATAGCAGATAGACCACTGATCAGTAGCAGCACTGCCAATGTAATTTTTCAAATTGTGTAGACTGTAAATGTTCAGTAATTAATCTTAATGGAAAATAAAGTTGTAAATGTTATTATTGTAGGGCATATTTTATTTAACTTCTTGTCACCATGCAGCGTCAGACCAGGGTTGGAAATATTGATTAGTAATCGATAATCAATACTACATTCTTTGCTTTTCTGTTATAGATTATTGCAGATGCTTTGCTTTCAATTTTTTCTGTCGATTATGGCCTTTTCTGTGCTTTTTGCTTAACATGTTATCGATTAGTAGAATCTTTGAACTTTACTTTTGTTCTTGCTGAGTCTGACTAAGCTTACGTTGTTTCGTTTCTCTTATGCTATATTGCTCTTTCTGTATTTATAGTTATCCTAAAAGTGTATTTTGTATATCCTTTATAGTACGGCAATGATGGTTTTTCCACTCACAAGTTTCATTTAATGGTCAATACAGCAAAAATTTTAGTGCATCCCAATAAAAAATATAATAAAAATTTTTTTCGCATTTCTGCATCAATTACCATAATCTTTGCTTTTTTTGATATCTTTGCTTTTTGTTTCTTTCGTCGTTGCTTTTTGTTTCTAGTATTGACAATTCTTTGCTTTTTGTGTGAACTATCAATTCATCTTTGCTTTTAAACAGCATCAACTTCCAACCCTGCGTCAGACACTATATATTGGATTGTCCACACACTTTTCATTGCAATAATTACTTCATGCTGAGAGAAATGATCAGAAATCTGCACTTGCTTTAAAGTTTCCAGTGATCCAATGCTTGTGTGGATTTCTTCAAATTCTTGTCCACTGAAGTTACTGTTTGTTCAAGCAACCATGCAGAGATAATCGTAAAGCACCTTATTCAAGGACACACAATGTAACCAGAGTGTGGATTGAACGAAGGTCATACAATGCGGGTCGTCATAAAATGTCTGATGCTAAAAGCTGCAAGGCTCTAGTGCAGTGTTAGTGGAGTATTTATAAGATTGTTTTTGTTGTTGTAATGATTACCCCAACAAGAAGGTGGTCCAGAATTGCCAGCTGTTGGTAATTTTTTTTTACCAGCATAGAAATACCTGATAGCCTTAGCACAGAGCAGTTGAGTCTGATAATTAGGTGTTTGTCTTACTGGTCATTTTTGCCTCCAGCTAAAGTTGATCTTACATATCTGCAATGCATATCAGAACTATCACAAATTGGTGCAGACTTCTGTTGAGCAATATAATGGGTTTATGAACAAACATCTTTTTAGTTATTTGCTAAATGTTTGTTAAATTTTGACACAAAAAGTTCTGCTGATTTGATCTATCAGACCCAAAAAGAAAATTTAAGAAGGATGGTATGTGTTGGTATACTGTATAGATAAGAAGCCCTAAAATCAGGCTTGTAATAGTGATTGACTCAAACCTTATGAAATGGCAAAAAGGTATTTTAATTGCAATTATTTGATGAAAAATATGAGGAAAAAGTTAGGCCAGTTATGGATAGTTTTCTTTTGGTTTCAGAATTGAAGAAACAATGTTGAAAATGCTTCCAAAACACGTTGCAAAATTAAACAAAACTAAACTAGCTATGGAACCAAGCAGTCACATAAAACTGACTTCTTCACTTCATCCAAAAAAGACAAAAACACTAAATAGAGACATCTTGCGCAGAGAATATATTGTTTCTACTGTGTTGCTACGTGAGTTGCAGGTATTAGTTTGATAACAACATTGTAAATTGCTGTGTAAGGCAATTCTTTGCAGTTAACAAAGTGCATTGTTCAATTTTTAATAGTTTGGTTTTCTTGGCCATCTAATGGATTTAGAATTGTTGCAATATGAGGCAGTTTGCAAGGAGCAACTGCTTTTTTTGAAAAAAAAAGCTAAAAATTTTAATTCAATGGACTTAGCTGCTTATCAGGTTATTATATCCAAATTTTTTGAAGCAGAATCTTTTCTTTCTTTTTTCCATTGTAAAAAATTTAAGTTAATGCATTCAGCGCCTGCTCGATTCATCCACTTCATAGTTCTTGCAGACAGAGTACTGATATTTTTAACTGTACTGAAGGTTATTAATGGTAGTTTTAAGAAGTGTGGTAGTTTTAATGGTTGTTTAAAAAGTTTACAACCATTGTGTAATGCATCCAAAATCGGCTGATCCCAATATTATGTCAACTGGAGTTCTCTGTCTTCATGCTATTTTATTGCAAATCAATCTTTTTCATTTGAAGTTGTAAGTTGAAGCATTTCAAATAAAGTGTCGGCGCTATAATGAACTGCAAAGTAAAACACCCATCTTGGGTGGGCTAAAATCATTGGCTAAAATGGACTATTGGCACATAATTTTTGCAATACGATAAGCGTAGCTCTACAGAAGTCGCCAAATTCGTAGAAATATGAATTTTAGTGTACCGTACCGGACAACGTATTTTTAGGCGTTCGGGCACAATAGTTTTGAGAAAATTTGGGTTCCCACCTGTTTGAAAAAGTTAAAGGGAATACTGCCTGTGCTGCAAGTTATGTTTAACTTGCCTGTGATAACTACGCATTCTGTGGCGCCTTTTTCTTCCTAAAACAAACTTTGATCTTGCTTTAGAATCTAATTGATTCTGGAGCTATTGATGAAGAATTAGCCGAAATGGGCGTAATTTTCAAGTCTGTTATGATGCATGGAAAGCTTTCATCTACCGTTACCTGGGAGTCGCAGGGAATGCCATTAGATCAACGTATTTATGATACACTTACTAGGTAAGCGACTTCAATGAGGTTTTACAATTTTGTTGGTGAAATTAGTACACCAATTAATGTCGGTCGTGCTGGAACGCGTTCGTCCCTGGAGTGGGAGGTCTTAGGTATAAATCTCTGGCTGGTCAAATTGGACACGGCGTTACCACCGGTTCTCCAGTCTCCTCCACTGTGACATTTGTTTAAAAGAAACTGTGTTGCCGGGCTCAATGACGCAAAGATGGGTCCCGCAAACTCGCTACACGCTTCGGCGAAATACAGCGAATATAATAAAAGATTTGATATTTACTAAGTTGCCAGTAGCCACTAATCACCGCGGTTGTGACTTTTCTGTCTTTTAAGTTCAGCTACACCTGCCCAGTACCCACTTGTCTATCACGCACGGTATGAGTTTAACACTGTTCCCTTTTTTTCTGCATGTCAAGCAATTACTGAACAGAAGCTGGGAAACCAATTTTTATTGTCTTTAGTTTGACTCGACTGGAAATCGAACCTAAGTCGACCGTTTCAGCAGCAGACGCTTTCTACCACTGATCGCTACTGGTAAGGTGTACATTCGTGTGAAATTCCACCTACTCATTTAAATTTGTGATTAGCGGTACGTCTTTATTTACCTAGTTGTTTTGGCCAGTAGACAGCAATGGGACCTTTTCGATCTTCGAGTCAAGCTGCCACCTGTCGACCACACTTGGTGAAGGTTCCACACTATTTCTTATTACAGTATTACTGAACGGCAAGCAGGGAAGCTGTAAATACCAATTTTTATAGTCGTTGGTTTGATCTGATAGGGATTAGGACCAGAGTCTTCCGTTTCAGTAGTAGATGCTCTATCACTGATTCGAACTTCTGCGAGTTTAGTGTATAGTTTTTAGTATTTTAGGAGTAGGGTAAGAGTGTTGTGAGTCGCTTGCTGTCAAGCAAACATTTACGTTTACAAAAACTTATTTCATTCCTCACAGACACGCCGCTACAATTCGTCATGTTATCATGCAAAGTCATGTGGTTGGCGTCATTCCGAAGTTTAAGTTCGCAATTGACACCTTTGCAGAAGAACAACATCAAGTTAGGGAAATTCTTGCTTCGAAGGATTTTGATATAGGGCAGCCAGAACCGTGCGACGAAGTGCCTATTTTTGCGAAAGGTACGTGTATGTCACTATGTCTGCTTTATCTAAACTACCGGTACTCAAATTCTAAAAATGGCTTGGTGGGGAGAATTTACATCCTGTCGGCGTTGTCATTTTATTTGAGATCAACTGTAATACTGCAGATATAATGGGAGATAAGGGAAGCGATTTTCCTGGGCTCTATTTTGCAGTTTGTGCTGTGGTAAAACAGTGCACCAAACGTTACAATAATTGGAAACAGCTACGATTTTGCGCCAAGTTGGTCTCCCGTTTCATGCCATTGTTTGCGTGCTTATCAATTGGTTTTAATCTTCTAGATCCAAAAGTTGAAGAAAAGATATCGAACAAAAAGCAGAAATCAAGTGACCCTAATTTCCAAATATTTCAAGTGGATGTCGCGAACTTACAGCAGAAAATCAAAGAAAGCAAATTTAATGCGAATAATGATTTAGTTAATGAAACTGAATCCGAAAGATAGTCTGCGTGCTGTACAGTATTATTTGTTTTTCATATTGTTTTTTATTAAAATGATTTCAGTCGAGATAATTCAATCTAAGATCTGCTGCAGTAGCCTAAATTCTGAAAAAGGATTAAATGCGTCTAACTTTTGTCTAAATGTATAGTTTTTGGTTGCAGTTGAGACGATTGAAAAGCCGCTTTTTAGAACTTTTACAGGAACGCTGTTATAGCACGAAACCTTTTGCCAGAACGACGTTACGGTTCACTTTCTCCACTGCGTAAGTGATTATTCGTAATTTTTCTTGATGTTTCATTCATCGCGAGGAAGTAATAATCACTGAAAGTTTTAGGCCCGGTCTACACTGGGTGTAAAATAGTCAGCATATAAGCGCATTTTTTGTCTATTTTGAACAGAAATTCGGCACGCGTGGCGCACTGGCGCACTACCTTACCAGCGAAGAAGCTGCCATTTTGTTAAAATAAGCTAAGTATACGCTCACGATCAGTGTAGGAGTACAATTATTCCACAATCGGACACGTACTCGATAGTATAGCACGGTTAATGACGCAGTACGACGACATAAAGGAAATCTGTGTTGTTAATCGGACCTTAAAAGTTCAAACAATACCGTAAAAGAATGCAGGCGCGTAGCCAGGATTTGGAAAAGGGGGGGGCTATTTTGAAAGAGTGAGAAGTGTGCAAACGACCTTGACTCGAATTTTCATTGACCTTGAATCAGTTTCAGACAGTTTGTCCGAAATTTGGGAATTCAAAGGTTTTTTCCGCCCAAAATTAGGTGGTCTCCAAAAAAAAAAAAAAAAAAAAAAAAAAAAAAGGTCTTCGCCAAAATCCAGGGCGATTTTTATTCCAAAATTTCGCAACTTCAAACGTTTGAGGGGGGGCTATTTTCCATTTTTCACAGAAAATCGGCCTCAAAGGCACAAAAAACATTTTGGATACTTCACAACCCAATGGGGGGGCTCGAGCCCCCCCCGCCCCCCCCTGGCTACGCTACTGAAAGAATGATACTCATAGTTATTCAATAAAGCACAGTTGGTGTAACATCGGGTTTGTATTAGGAAAAAATGTTGCCTTTCGGTTCACGTAGGGTATGTGAACTTGATCTGATACATAAGGGCGCAAAGACGTAAATCTGCATCCTACGCTAATATTTTCGTGCTTCGGAAATACTTAATAATGTAATCAAAGAAACGAACTTGATTAAATGAGTATTTTATTTAATTTTTGAAAGTTAAGTTTTGCAAGTAGTTTTTTTAATTCGCTTCCTGCCTTTAGTTCTCAATTATCGCACAGAGTACTACCGTTAGACTGTTTTTAGGTCGCCGTGCACTAATTTTGAACAAACATTTAAAAAGAATTTTTTTATTTTTAGTGAGTTTATTTGCTTTACGTAACCACGTCGGCGGTTGCTTTCAAACTCAATCATTTAACTGTTTTTAAACTGGGGTTGTACTTAATCTGTTAAGCCAACAATTATAATTAGTCTTTTGTCCCGCTGCGAAGTAAAATCAAATCTGTCATTTTCTCGCTCTATTACGCCGAAGGCATGTAAGCACGAAACTGTTAGCGCAGATTGCAGATTTATGTCTCTGCACCCTTTTGTCTGCACCCTTATGTTGGGTTTCGATGTGAACCGGTGAAGTATACCCACTTAGTGAGTTAGTGACCCACCTGGCCAGTAGCGTAGCCAGGCGGGGGGGCTATATCCCCCCCCCCATTGGCCTGTCATCCAAAATGCGGAATAAGAAAAATACCACGCTTTTAGCTCTTTTGAGACTGTTTTTTTTTTGCGCTGGAATTGACTATAAGTAATTTAAAGCATCTTTTGAAACATATATTCGGGGGAAGGGAAGTGGCTAATTGTCAAAAATTGAAGTCACAAATCAATGCAAACTGTAAAAAATGCCCGAAAATAAACAATCAGATTTGATCGCTAATGTAAAAACGCCAAACATAGGTTTTATCAACAAATATATTATAAATTCAGGAATAAGGGGAGGGTAGGGGTGTTCAGATTTTGGACTTTTTTAAAAAGTTCAGGTTTTCGAAGCTTATATGGTGCACTGGACCTAAAAAACAACTACTGTGCAAAAAAAATTCGAAAATTTTATCTCTTAGCTATCGCTCATGGAGGTAAAAAAGTCTTCCATAATTGCTCCAAGGGAAATCCCCTTATGACGTCATATTATCTAAAAACTAACGTAACTTTAGTTCTAGAGCAGATAGAAGTGCAAACTCAAGTAATTTCTCTTCCATTAAATGGTTGCTTTATTTTGAGCATAAAAAGATGACGTCACTTAAGTGATGACGTCATAATTGCAAAACACACAATTTAAAGTAAGTAGGTCTAAACAAATGTGGTAAACAAGATAATTTGCTACATTGAATTATTTAGATAGGCCACTGCTGCAATGATACTTTAAAATAATTGTGGAAATTTTAAACCCAGTAGCCTACGTCACTTAAGTTTGATGACGTCATAATTAATTTTGAGTTATTTCTAGGAACTGATTCGCTTGCAAATCATTAATTAGTGCTTACATGTATTACTTGTGGTGACATATTTTTGCATCAGATTACCAGTAATAACGTTGCAATGTATAGTGAGTTACGATTCAAATATTGGTTATTGTGATTGGGACAAGAATCATGGTGTTGTGTGGTATCGATGAAACTGTTAAGAATGTTAGCCTAATACACGTGGAAGTACAGTGCAATCAATGAATTGAATCATATTGAACTAAAAGCTGCCTGCCCATTTTAAAAGCGCCCAGTAGCACGACATTACAAAGGCTCGTCAAGCGAAACGAATTATATGCAAACACATTTTAGGTGAAGTTTTACTATTGAACGAAAGCCCCAAACTACCAATGTTCTGCCCGAGTGCATTGTGAATACCACAACTCGCACCGGTATTGCAAGTTACAAGGAGGAGGAGGAAGAATGAGCTAAAGTCGATTTTTTAAAGTCAGCAAATTGTTTTCGGTGTTTTTCTACCACTTGCAAAAGACTTTCTCGTTGTACTTCATTATCAGTTAATATGGCAGCATAATCTGAATACAATTTGACTCCTCTTTCTGCTACATCGTTTACAACTTTAACATTAGCTGCAAACTTTTGACCTTTTACGAAAGAATCATAAGTGGGCCATAACTCGGGTAAATCATAAAGCCAAGCTGTGTCTAATTTTAGGGTCTCGAAAATAAACCAGGTCTCTGGGCCAATAAAGTCTAAAAGTTGAGAATGCTTGTCGATGTTTCTTTTGAAAAGAGGAACACCTCGGCGATACTTTTGTGGCGGTACTATTGAAAGCAATCGCAATGCCATAGACTCTCTAATTTCATTTGTTAACGAAGAATGCTGGCTAAAAAACGAGAATGCCACTATTTCTTCCGTCAAATACCATTGATGGGAAGAAAGCTTGTTGAAAGCAGCGTCAGCTACAGCCGGGTCTTCCTCTTTATAGCTGATCATATCTTGCAAAAAAGTTAAATCGTTCATTGGAGCATCCAAACCAATACTGCATTTCAGCCATGCAGGTACATAAAAGAGCGCGATAAAAAGATTAATCCGATGAAGTTTTGCCAAAAAATCGCTGTCGTAAGACAATTGATCGGCCCACATAAACATTTTTTGACAATACAAAACTTGGCCCATCCATCTTGCGCTTGAAGTTGGTCCAGGCTTATGATAAAAAAAAATTGCCGGGAGCAGCTCCTAGCAGTGCCAGGGCATTTTCTGCACATTGCTTGTAGTCACCTCTTATGAAGACTTCTTTGGTAGTTTTCTTTTTACTAATAATCTCTTGCAATTCACATATTACAAGTTTTGAACGATCTTTCAACCAATCTGACGATATGTTTAAAGTTTGATAATTTTGAGTCCTGTCAATGTTAGGCCAATTAATTTTAAAAGATTTGAAATGGGCATCTTCTGGAGCAGATGAATCGCCAAACAAGCAAGTGTACACAGATCCAATAACAAGTTCATAAATGTGATGACGACATGCATTATAGAAGAGTTTGCGATCTAAACGATTTTCCAAAATTTTGGCGGCTCCATTTTTCCAACCAGAATTGCTTGCTGTAGTGTCAAAAACTAAAGATTTCACTTCTTGCTTCAAATTTAGTTGCTCGAGAAAATCATAACTTGCCTTCGCTTGAGCTTTTCCACTTCCACTGTCTAGCTTCTGCACTCCCAAAAGTTTGCCTTCTTTATAATTAGAAATCCCTGAAACCAGCACAGAAAGTACTTCGTGCTTATCACCGTAACGGTCCTTAGTTAATTTTGCATCCCAATGAAGTGCCAGAAAATCTGAAGGAGCTTCCGTTATGTCGGTAGTAATCTCATTGGAAATTTGCAGTCTGTTTGCTATGCGAGCTCTGTGGGTAGATGAGCGTGAGAGACAAAAGTCGTCAATATTTCCCTGGCAAGCTTTAATAAACGAAGCTACTAACATAGTAGCAGCGTTGTCCGAAATTTTAAGCCTATCCAAAACTTCCGTAATTTCAGGGTTGTTGATGAGATTCTTGGGTACATTTAGAGTTACAAAATTGCTTTGAGAACTCGGGGAAGCATTTTCGTTTGACTCATAGCCCGCACTTGAAATAGAATGTGAACTAGAAGAGCTTACTTGACTGCATAAATCAATATCTCGTTCACTTTCATCACTGCTGGAAACTGGGGCAACAGTTAAGTGAGCTCTTCTTTCTTGGCGTTTGCGAAGGCTTTTCTGGAATAATGCATCTTTTCGTCCGATGGCGCCTTTTCTTGCATTTCGCTGGTCTTCATAGAAGTATATATCTTCTTTTTTTTCCGAAGACAACATTTTGTTTTTTTGTATGGTTTCAACAGCATCTGGAGCCCCAATATCCCATAGAATAGATAGAGCTTGAGCAAACTTTTCTCGTTTTCTCCCAGGATCAGATGTACGCGTTTTATTTTTGCAAAGCTGTAGCCAAGTATCATAGTCTTTAGTTAACCTTTTTAATGCATTAATTTTTGTCATTGTTTTGATTCCGGCTCTGGACCAAATCAATAAAACTTCATCAATAGCATCAGATAAATGCATTCTCACTGGGGAAGTGATAGATGAGACTTCCTTCAAATGCAAAACATACCGAAGGATTTGCCCTAATAAGGGCAGTTTGTTTCCACTAATGTGGTCTTCACTTCGTCCAATTAAGAAGTATTCAGCTGAAGCACGGGTTTTGATTTTCTTTCAAGCAGGCTCTGACATTGCACTAATGCTGCTTCATAAACTATTATAGTAGACTAAATATTGTATCTGCGAAAATTCATTTATAAGTTAAATACATGTCATCCGAAATTAGATTACTTATGTTATCTAACAATTATGTTGCAATTATGACGTCATCACTTAAGTGACGTCATCTTTTTTATGCTCAAAATAAAGCAACCATTTAATGGAAGAGAAATTACTTGAGTTTGCACTTCTATCTGCTCTAGAACTAAAGTTACGTTAGTTTTTAGATAATATGACGTCATAAGAGGATTCCCCTTGGAGCAATTATGGAAGACTTTTTTAACCTCCATGAGCGATAGCTAAGAGATAAAATTTTCGAATTTTTTTGCACAGTAGTTGTTTTTTAGGTCCAGTGCACCATATAAGCTTCGAAAACCTGAACTTTTTAGAAATGTCCAAAATCTGAACACCCCTAGGGGAGGGGCTATTTAGTGTTAGGTAATTACCAATCATTTCTCTCAAATATCTTTCCATTAGCCCCCCCCCTCCAATTATTTTTCTTTATAAAACATAGACGAAATAGATTACTCAGTGTGAGTTTTATTGAATAATAGGATTTAATGATTTACCAGCAAGTAAACAAAAGAACTGCAATGTTATCATTAGCCACTTCCCATAAAGCCCATAAATGCAACCAGTTGGTTGCGCTGCCAATTTCTATGTCACGTTTTAAAAACATTATTTTTTATTAAAATAGCTCAAAAATTAAGTTATTCTTGCAGAAAAATGCAAAATTTTCGAGCGCTGGGAACTCCGGCCCCAGACCTCCAAAACAGCCCCTCCATTGCAAATTTCTGGCTACGCGCCAGCACCTGGCACAAGATTTACCGTGGAAACAAAAACTATGCTTTGCAAGGGTACAGTTAGTCATAACTTTTGCTTAGTACCAATGCGTGAATGAGTTCTTACCGGTACCAATTCAAGTTTAGACAGAAACCTCGAGTTGAAGCCGTTATATTTTACGGTCTTCTAACAGTTTCGAGTTATGTGAGTGAAGTCCCAGGCGATTCCCTTCAAAATTATCTGTCTAGTTCGGAGTCCTTTTTCCATTTGCTTTGCTGGTAAAGCTTTGTGTTAGTACGTCTTTCTTAACCCTATTCTACCAGGGCCGCAACTAGAGGGTGCAAAAGGGGGCGGCGCCCCCCCAAACCTGCAAGCACGCCGCGCAAACTGCCCTATTCCTTGCGGCAGTTTCAAGATGGTGGCTTTTGTTTTCTTGGCATCAACAGAGAACTCACAGAAAAGTAGACCAATTTTGCGCGATGACCTTTTTTTTTGAGATCATCAGAGAACTTGAAGCTAAGCAGACCAATGTGGCGCGAAGACCTTTTTTGTTTTGCTTTTCGGAGATCAGCACCAACTTGCTCAATTTTGTGGCCCCACCTGCAAAAAAAACTTGCCCCCTCAGACAACGCTCAAGTTGTGGCACTGTATTCTACACGGGGTATTTGTCCTACACATTTTACACGCGGCGGAGGGAGCAAAATGCCCCCTTGTCTAACTTCTAAACCGAAAGCCATGAAGACACTAAATTTGGCATGCGCTTCGGTGTTCACTAAAGTTTTGGGAAAAATTGGTTTAGATTTACTGACGTCATCATTGTTACTTAAAGACCATATTTTCGAAAATGGCGTCATTTTACAATGATGTCACAAGTGGTTGAAATTTTGTATACAGGTTTTGTCCAAAAAATGCCGGGTTTGGGAAAGTGACTTCGAGAAACCTCAACATTTTGAAACTTCCCGTTACTTCGGCAATTTGGAATTCTAAGAAGTTGTTTGTAATGAAATTTGACTCAGTCTTTAATTTTTTTGTTGAAAAGATTTATCACACAAAAAACGAGAGGGGAGGCAACCCCCCTGTGTACGACAGAGTTAAGTCATTCTGTTTTTTACAAAGCCAGCAAGCAACAAATAGTAATTCAGACCGTGTAACATAATTAGTAGATCCTATTCTGTAGTTGGAACTCGCAGTCCTGTTTAGTTTTATGAAGGCCGGTTGTTGCCTTGTTGGTGCAAATTTCTGTTCAACTTTTCATTTGCAATAGAACAAGTTAGAAATTTCAAGTTTAGAGTTGACTTCACAAACTGTACTATAATGGCTGTTTAGTTCCTACTTCAATACTATTACACATAGGTGGGCACGTTAATGCAAAACGTTAGCTTCGTTAACCACTAGTCCGTTAACAAACTTCACACCTCCGTTAACGTTAATCCGTTATTTTCAGCTTTAATTGACGGAAGTTAATAAAGTCCGTTAATTCGTTAATATTTTGCGTGTAATTAACATTTCTTTTTGTTCACTCGCATCTAGAACACGTATTGACGCTGTTGAGCTGATTGTAAGGAAATATTTATTGCTATGGTGGTCTTTTTGTGTTTTGAAAGTTACATTTTACAGTCTTACCTAATTTCTAGTTAAAAATAAGTTCAAATGCACAACGAAGCTGCGATCGGAAAACCTATGGAAATTGAGAACAGCAATAATTAGACCTATGAGGCTGCAGCTTATTATTTGCCGCAAAAGAGCTCCTTTCTTCGCTTTCTTCTATAAAACTCGTGCTAATACGCAACAGGTGTTACCAGTGCAAACTGGTTTTTTACCGGTACGATAAATGAATGGTGCAAGCTATATATTAACGACAAAAACCTTAACGGAAGTTAATAGAACTTAACGGAAGTTAATTTAGTCCGTTAACATGAAAAAACTTTATAACGGATTAACGAGTTAATGAAAAAGTTAGCTTCGTTATTAACGGATTAACGGACTTGTGCCCACCTATGCTATTACAATCGCTATGATTGTGCACTGTTCGGTTGCTGTCTCGAACTCGCAGTAGGGGAAATTATGCATATGTATTTTGATAATTACTGTAATTACAGTATAAAAACAAGCCCAAATCAAATCGATTAAAAAAAGCTTTGAAGTTTTCTTTAATTCCCAAGTTTGGTGGAATGTTTCGAAACTTGGCTGATGATGAAAGATTTTAAATCTTCATTGCTTCGGTCTCCACTGTACTCGGCTATCTTCTTGCCATCTTTGAATAATATCAAGGTCGGATAGGCTTGTATCTAGCGAAAATGACTATCACCTAGTATCGAACAGAGATGGAACGACTCGAGTGGCATTTTTTTGATGATTCTGACTCGACTCGAGTTTTTTTCGTTGATTAGGAAAGTGACTCGACTGGATTTACATTTAAGTTATGAAAAGGACGCAATTTGAATTTTGTCTCAATAGCTCTAGTCATATCTTAGAACGCAATTCTTTTTGTAAAATACGTGTTTACAGTTTTGTTATTTAAGTTTATCAAAGTCAATTTTGCGAAATGGTTTGATCGCAATATGCGTGGTCTCGACTCCATATAACTTAGGTAAATGACATTTTCCTTTTTTTTTATTTAATTTTTTTTTATATTCAGAATCTGACTGGACACGGGTTTTTGTCTTTTTTTCCGAAGATGACTCTAGTCACTTTTGTTCATAAGACTCGACTCGAGTTAGCATACCGAATGACTCGAGTCATTAAAGGAGACTCGTTGTAATCCTGATATCGAAACAAAACTTATTAATTCAACCAGAAGTAATAGTGAATTGACCGGTTGTCAAAAGCGAAAAGTCTGTGGTTTAAGTCTCGGGCCGGTCAAATCCGGCTCGGCGTTTTTTCATGTTAGACTTTACAGACACAGTTTTCATGTTCATTTTCAGGCGTGGTTCTTGAAACTTGGTTTCAGTACGTGTTTGTTGACGCTGAGTCCTGCCAGTGCCAAATTACAAAATAACCAGGACAAAGAAGAACTCGATAATAAAATGCTGGCGATGTTTTTTTCGATGTTCTTTTGATGATATCTAATCCCGTTGATTTGTAGATTCTTTCAATTTGTAAGTTTTTTTTTTTCTGGCATGAATCAGTAACAAGCCAGCACCGAAACCAAGATTGAGACCTGAAACGTGAACGTGTAAAATCGCTATATGTTAAAATTTGTGAAAAGCTTGTCACTACAGCGACATTTCTTCAAAAGGAGCCGTACGTCTCAGCGCGATGTTGCAGAAATCGGCCCCCAATTTTTGATGCTTGAAGGATGTAACTAAAGTTCATGTAAATTGTGTCGTTCAAAATCGGCGTGCGTTCTTCGACGCGCTTTCCTAAAGTGTAGCCAGACTAATGATGCAATTGGACGACAATAGGTTTTATTGGTGCAATTGAAACGAAGATTGTAACACAATTTGTTTTTGAATTTTTTTCCCATGCAGTTCTTAATTAACATCTTGCGCTAACCAAACACAGCTTGGCATAGCGCAGAAGTGCTATCTTCCGCCACGAAAGGAACCAAAAATTAAAATTAAGCACGGGGATATTTCGGCTTCAGCGGATATATTGCGGAAAGGCCAAAACCATGATGCGACTTTGGTGCAATGGAATGGATCATGACGCACGCACAATTAATTCCGTAAATTACAAAAGTCATAAATCAGCACTGGCGCCACGCCGTAGTGATTTTTCACTAGATCTAGTGAATTTTGCTCTAATCTAGCTTGATAGTAATTTTTAGAGACAATCTAGTGATTTTTTGCTAAAGTAAATGTTTGAAAAGTGTTTGTTGTCTTGTAATTTGTCATCTAAATTATTTAAAATAATTCAGGAAAAAACTTAGAGCGAGACAGCAAAGCAGCTTGCGATGAGACTGCCAAAAATTTTGCTCCAGTGATTTTAGCTTTTTCAGTTTTTGTTTTAACAAGTCGGACATGGTCCGTTATTACTCGGAAGTGAGAATCGTGTGGTAGATTGGGCTTTGGAAACCGGAATTAAAGTGGAGTAACTAAGTGCTAGGATTCAGTGGCGCAACCAGGAAGAGCAAAGTGGACTTCAGCCACCCCCTTAGCCAAGTAGCTACGTCACTTAGAAAACTAAACTCAAAATGCAAGCGTTTAGACGTGGATTGGACTCGGCCAAAAAGTAAAGGGGGGCTGAAGCATGGCTTACGAAACTCGAAAATTTAATTCTTCACGCGCTTCTAAATCTTAGCAATTAAGGTTTTTTCTAATTGCTTTTAAACGTTCAAAATGTGTTTTAATTGGACTTGGCATGGCTATTTTTTCACGAAAATTGTCCAACGGCTGGGGTCTTTACCTCCAAACCCTCATGGTGTTCAATGGTTGAGGATCCGACCTTAGGCTTCCGTTTGCGATGCCTTTGATTTGTACTAGTTTGCTCGCCATCCGCCAAATTGAGTCATTTTTCGAACAAATAATTTGCCTTCCCTCCGCAAAATCGTGGTTGCAAGTCTGCGAGAGTCGAAGCCGCCACAAGTGAGAAAATGACTGAATTGATTCGGGGTACACACAAAACAGATCTTCTGCTGTTTTAGTGACCCCATTATCGAACGATTGGTTTTTGCTTGAATTGTTCTGAAAAGAAATCAAACCTAAATTGATATGATATAAAAATCATTTTGAAAATTCTTAAAACTGGTATTTTCTTAGCCAGAAAGTGACGTACTTAGAAACTTTTTCAATCAAGTGACTTTTTTGAGAACACTGCTGATTTTTTGTGACATCTAGTCATTTTTGAAAAAGATCCTGTAGCAACATTGCAAATCAGTAAACAGGAGCATAATTGGCGTAAGAAAAGCAATTTTAGCTAACGTATGAATCCCGAAAAACTAAGGGTCTTCGGCAACAAAGATAAGGAACAGGAAGGAAGAAAACTTACATTCATGATTCTAAATGGTGTCACTTAATTTTCTCAGCAGGAGCGTAGTTTGGTTTAGTTTAATATCAAGCATAACCAAGGCTGGGAATTCGACCTTTACCTCAAACTCGAAAAACTCGATCAGCAAACTGTTCGAGTTCAAATTCATTAAAAAAGATTGTAAGATTAAAATGTTGTCGGAAAGAAATACTTTTGTTGACAAGCCGTGTAAATTGAGATTGCGTGTTTTCCATAAGCTGCTATAGGGCACTGTTTGTGTACCCTAATTTATGCAATGTTTTTTTGCATATTTAATTAAATAGTCATTTTAATTAAACATACAAAATTATACAGTCTAAGTCGAATTAAATAGTCAAAAAAATAGCTCGCAAATTAAACTGTTGCAAAAGCAAATCGTCAAAAACATTGCGCAAAGTGCGCAAAGTTAACCGTTGCAAAACTAAATAGTCAAAAAAACAGCGTACAAAATAAAGCGTTGCAAAAATACGCTGCAGACTTTTTCGTATATTTGTTAGTGGGGCGTGACATAGCCCTCTCGGCTGCTTTTGAAGCGCGTTTAAGAGCAGCAGAGAGCGCTTCGTCACGCTCCACTAACAAATATATATTTGCAAACGTATTTTTGCAACGCTTTATGTTGTGCGCAGTTTTTTTCACAATTTATTTTTGCAACGGTTTACTTTGCGCAGTTTTTTTGACTTTTTGTTTTTGAAATGGTTTATTTTGTGCGCAACTTTTTTGGCTATTTATTTCGTCTTTGACTGTATATTTTTGTATGTTTAATTAAAATGATCATTTAATTAAATATGCAAAAAAAAATTGCACAAATTAGAGTAGGCCTACACTAACGGCGCTTTATAAGCTCCATGCATACGTTTATTACTTTATGCCGTGGCAACCTGGAAAAATAGCATGTATACAAAAAGAAAGCGATTAACCGGAAACGTCGAAAATAATTAGTGGACTTAGTATTTTTGTCAGCCTGACACGAACTCAAACAACTTGATATTTTTGCCGAACTTGAATTCGAAAATATTAAATTAGAGAACTCGATAGAAATCGATCGAGCTCGCAGCCTTGGCTTCTACAGCAGAGTCGTGTCGAGTCACAATTAAGCGTTAATTGTTTATTTTATTTTGGTTAATGATTGCTATACGCATTAATTTTTACTCATAGGCTGTTCAACAATAAGCTTTCTCACTACAGGATCACTACATTAACTTACAACTAATGGAAACCGTACTCACTCTATAATTTTCACACAACCCTGCATATTTACGGCAATTTATCTTCGCAATTTTAACCTTTTGATTCAAGTTGGAAAAATCTTCGGTAGCCAACTTTTCCCAGGTCGAGGTGAATCGGTTGCAAAAACAACAATCGGGAGCATAAAACTCAACAAACATCACATCAAAAGCCTTGTGGAAGTCAAAATTATTTTTCTTCAGCTCCAAAACTGAACTTTTTGGCAAATTGGCATTTGCTACGAAGTGACGTCGGCCTGTGAATGTAAACAAAACATCTGCCCAAATAAATGATAAACTGAACGCAAAGTAAAATCAACTAGATACAACTCTACTTTGCTGTATTTTACCTTCATTAGCATGCAGCAGAATGGAGTACCGTTGGTGTAGATAAAAAAATTGGCGGCACCGTTTAAGCGCTGTTTGTAGCAAAGTAACTCTTAGGCCTATTGCAGCATCAAAAAAATCAAACACTAGCCTTTTCAAAACTTTTGGTGATTAGCGATCCGGCATATTTTGTTCTAAAATTAAGAGCAATTAATGCTGAAACTTGGCAAAAAATTAAGAACAGTCAGCCTCAACTCAAAATTTACTGGTTCTTATAATAAGAGAGTGTATTTGGGAGTGGCTACTCTTTTTGAGTTTGTGCTGCAGTGAAACAATTAGGTCTATAATTGCTATTTACGAGGTCTGTTCAAAAAGTTCGTAGACTCAAGTCATAACACAAAATGTGCTTTCTACAGCAGTTACAGGTCTGGGTCTCCTTCAAACTACTCTCCTTCCCAACGCACACACTTATCCCAGCGGTGTTTCCTCTTGCGGAAGCTGTCTAGGTACGCTTCTTTTTTTAATGCCCTTGAGCTCCCTCGTCGTATTTGCCTTAATCTCTGGAATGGTCTCAAATTTTCTTCCTTTCAAAGGTCTTTTGAGCATGGGGAACAAAAACAAATCACATGGAGCAAGGTCAGGTGAGTAAAGGGGGTGGGGAAGAACAGTGATGGAATGTTTGGCCAAAAAGTCACGAGTTCTGAGGGCTGAATGGGCTGGAGCGTTGTCATGATGGAAAAACCAGTCACCCCTCCTCCACAATTCTGGCCTTTTCCGTCGGATGGCATCCCTCAGACGTTTCAAAACTTCAATAGTAGTAGGTCTGGTTCACTGTGGAGCCTTCAGGAAGGTACTTGTGGTGGACAACTCCATTACCATCAAAAAAAACTGTGAGCAGCACCTTGATTTTGGGTCGAACTGGGTGAAGTTTTTTGGGTCTGGGGATGTTTTGCTCGTCCACTGTGAAGATTGGATCTTTGTTTCGACGTCATAACCATAAACCCATGCATGACTCATCACCTGCTATGATCTTTGACAAGAATTCTTTATCATTTTCTGAGCGATCAAGCAAATCCTGACGGGCTTGAACACAACGAGCTAGTTGATCTCTTGTCTTTAGACGTGGCACAAGTTTTGCAGCAACGCGATGCATCTTTAATTCTTCTGTCAAAATGTGGTGACAAGAGCCTACGGAGATCCCACATTCTTCAGCAAGCTCTCTTACGGTCAGATGTCGATTTTCTCGCACCAAAGTGTTGATTTCATCAATGTATGGGTCATCAGTTGATGTGGAAGGACGTCCAGAACGCTTATCATCTTCAACAGACAGCCGACCATTCTTAAAACGTTTATGCCACCTGAAACATGTCGCTCGCTTCATGGCAACATCACCGTAAGCCGTGTTAAGCATGGCAAACGTTTCGGTAGTAGATTTTCCCAGCTTGACACAAAATTTCACAGCAAATCGTTGCTCTTTCAAGTTATTTATTTTGAAAAAAATTTGTAAAACTTAATATCCGACGAACTAAAAAACTACCCTTAACTTAACTGAACATAACCAGCACTAAAGTAAAGATATCTGCAATCAGAAAATGGCGTCATGATCAGCTGATCTCTGTGAACCTAGCGACACCAAGCGAATGTACCTGGAACAAATGAGAGCTGCGCAGTTCAAACAGTCTAGGAACTTTTTGAACAGACCTCGTACTTAAAAAGCAACTGACACAGTTGCAGTAAAAAAATTATAATGCAATATTTATTGATTTATAGTCTACGCCATAGGCGTAGCCAGGATTTTTGATTGGGGGGGACCTAAACCACAAATCACATGAAATGACGTCATTAGAAATTTTCAAAAAAGTAACTGTTTATGGGGCAAAGATATCGTAGAAAGGAAAATTAGAAGCCGTGGCTTGATTTGCCAAACCAGCCCACTTAAGCAGGATTTTGATGAAGGAAGAAGGCTGAAACAAATTGCTAAAAAGTTCGAATGTCTAACTTGGGTAACGTGCAGAGTAAAGTACAGTAGTGCAACTCAAACAAATCACAGACGTGGGTCTGGGGAGAAGCCCTCAGCCACTAGCCGATTTTTTTTTAATTTTTTGGAAAAAAAAGCTATTTTAATGCCATTGGATCACATTTCGCATGTGTTCTGAGCCATTTGAAAGAACTAGATTTTTACCATTTGAAAACCAACTGCAAAAATTAAATTGTTCAATCACCTTGTTACTTGCAATTTAAGTCAAAAACACGTTTAAAATTTTGCATGTTGGTGTTAAATTTTTTAAGTGATCTGGCCCATGCAGGGGTAAGTAAGATACGTTGCCTAGTGCAATATTTTAGCAGTAAATAATAATTCACTCGAAGATTTTCCTTAAAGATTTTTGTTTTGTGATGAAATTAACCAATTATATGAGTACATGTACAGCCAGGGGACCCAGACCCCCTAAATTCAATAATTTGTTCATTGAGCATTTTACCAAGCTAATTTTTTTCAAAAGTATTTTGTCGCGTAAAAACTGGCGAGATGGAGGTGAATTGTTATTGAAAAGCGGTACAGTAGATGGTCACGCCTGCTAACAACGTTATTGCCTGGCCGGATTCACATTGCACGGGGCCCCAGGTACTTTGGCGATTATCGTAACATCTTCCAGTCAAATATACATGAAGACCAAAAAAAGTCTTACATCGGAGCGCGGGCACCCCCGGCACTGTGCCATATGGTAAATCCATCCCTGGTAATTGCATTACGTTCATAAAAAGGTTAGATGAGGGCTTTAGGTAGCAACTTTTAAGACAAAAACCTTGAACTTCACCCGGTTATACATTTAAATTGGTTGGCAAAAATTGAATTGCGGGGGGCCTGGCCCCCTGGTTGTCAATATTATTGTTAATTAGTGTTGTACGCGAGTACTGTTGTACGCGAGTACTGTTGTACGCGAAGATGCTAAAAGAAGCTGAAACTGAAGAAAAAAGGCTTTTTTGTCACATTTTTATCATTGGTGGTATTTCGATTGGGGGGGGCCCTGCCTCCTCCTCTGGCTACGTCTATGGCCTATCCCAATCAAATAAGTGCAAAAATAATGTCGACAGACTGTATTGTCACTAGGCTTAATTGACTTTTTTTCATGAAAAGTATGTGCTTTTTCGTTTGCATTTTTGTATGTCCACATCTGCACAAACCAGACTGTCCACATACTGAACAAACGTTTTCCAAAAAAAAAAAAATTCTTCTAAAGGGTACAGCTATTAATGATAAGCTATAGACAGCTATATTTCATTACAGCTATATCTGGGTACAGCTATATTTTGAAATATCGCTCTAATCGTTCATACATAAACATTTTGGAACAGAATTGTATCAACATAAAACAGTCTTCTTAAGGTGGGTTTACACAGTATCCGTTTTTCGTACTTTTTTTGTTCGTACGAAAAATTCATCTGTTTTTTTTACGTACGTATGTGCAAACAGTATACGCACATCCGTTCTTTTGTCGTCCGGATGAAAGCGCATCCGCAAATTTTACGTACGCACCAAGCAGAGCAAGGCTCCACTTTTGTCCGCTTCCGTACGTTTCATAGGCTAGGCTATTTGAGGTAGCATCAGTTTCAGTGGTTTTGTCAGAGTTATGGTAGTGTAACCTACGTGTCATAAGGACGCGTCCCAATGCGGTCGACCGCTTGGTTAAACAACCTATCGAGCTACTCTCCCGGCTGACTTCTTAATCCATATATCCAATTGCACTTTCACTTGAGGCTAAGTTGGAGCTGACGCAACAGTAATATCATTTTTGGTAGCGTAGCATCTAGCATAGCATCTATCATTTTTGGTAGCATAGCATTTAGAGCTAGCATCAGCTCCAGTGGTTTTGTCGGAGTTATGGTAGCCGCAGAGTGAAGTTAATAGGCCTACTCTTACCTGTGCACGCCCAATGTAACTAATAGTTGGTCGATGTAACTCGCTACTAATCAAAATGCAACTCAGAACTAAACGGATACGCAAATTTCGTAAACGGACTTAAATCTATGAAAATGCATACGTAAAAAACGTATGAAAATGCGCATTGCGGATACTGTGTAAATCCACCTTTATTGTGGATATGGGCTTCTGAAAATGGGAACGGGAAACACGTATTCTTTTTTATGGAGAAGCAAAACGTAAAAAACGGATACTGTGTAAATTAAACTTTTTGGGTGGATTTATGTGGCCTTGCTGAATATCCATTTTTCGTCCACCTTTGTGAGTTTTTTATGAAAAAGTACCGGTTTGTACTTTTTCGTCCGCATTTTTGTGGTTGGTTGGTTGATGCATTTTATCTTCCTATCACGATAAAGCGACGGTGGCGATATCCTTTGTACAAATCCGCACGCGCTTAGGAGTGGACCATTTTTCCAAGTTTTCCGGTTGACGTATATCTTCCCACGTAAATTTGCTGCTTGTTCGAAGCCACCAATCAGAGATAATCATCGTAAAGCGTCTTATCTAAAGATGAAACAACTTGACCTGGGTACAGATTGAAGCCAAGATCGTGCGACCATGTTCGTCGTAAAAACGATTCCTTTACCCTCTCGGCCACACTTTTAAATGTCCATATCGGCACCAACCAACAGACTCACATACTGGACAAAAGTTTTCCGGAAAAACATTTTTGTAAAGAGGGTATAGCACTATTTTGAACGATGTCGTATCATTCATACAAAAAAAATTTGTCAATACAGTATATAACAGTCTACTTCGTACAGATGATGCATTTTTTCGTCCGCATTTTTATAAGACCGCAAGACGAAAAAAGTGCATATTTTTTATGGAGAAGCAAATAAGATAAAAGATGGAGAAAAATGGATACATTATAGTGTAAATCCGCCTTTTTTGTGATTATTGTGTGTTTTTGTTATACTAAAGGCAAAGTAAATTTTTCAATGCATTAAGGATAAAATCTAACATAAAAACTTAAAATAATTTTTTCAACGGTTTAGAAGTGACGTATAGCTCGGTGCTTCTCAATCGGTGCTTCTCAACCGGTTATACCGTACACTCAAGTGTATATCAAATCAAAATCAAGGTATACTATGCAGCTGTAAAAAAGGTATACCGCTTCGATTTGGGCACCTTCTTTTTACTCAATCAAATGTGATTGCGAAAAAAATAATTCTACATATTTTTTATCATATTTTCCATGGCAAATTAAATTGACAATATTGAGCAGTGCAAAACCAACAGCGTGCTATTAAACTTCGAAATTGTACGTTTTTGCTACGCTAACTACTTACACAAATGTATGGGGCACCAAGTGTATACCTACATTTATGGTACTTTTTCTTGCATGATTAGGAAGAAATAGTCACTATTTATTAAATAGTCACTCTTTAATAATAAACAATCACTATTTATTTAATAGTTACTCTTTAATTTAAATAGTCATTGTTTATTAGATAGGCACTCTTTATTATGTAGTCACTATTTATTAAATAATCGAAGCCGAAAAAACTGCCGCAGAATAAACTGTTGCAAAAATAAACAGTCAAAAAAATTGCGCGCAAAATGAACTGTTGCAAAAATAAACAGTCAAAAAAAAAAAACTGCGCACGAAATAAAGGGTTACAAAAATGCGCTGCAGACACTTTTGTATGTATATTAGTGGAGCGTGACGGAACGCTCTTGGCTGCTCTTTGATGCGCTGCATGCTTCCAATGCAACTTTTGAGAAGTGATAGGTCATCTTGAATCGGTAGTAATTAGCAAATTGTTGTTTCTTGAATTTTACACAGTGTGTCCAGAGAACAATTACTTAGAGCAGTAGCAAGTACCGGTAATGTGCCAAATGCTGTACATCAACTTATGCAATTCAGTCCCAGACAAAATCTCTAGATAGGCTAGTTGCAAATACATAAGCTTAGGTGCAGACAGAATTCCAGAGATTTTGAGTTGAGACCGTGCTAGACCTCATAATAGATTTTGAGTTGAGGTTTGGGACAGAATGGACATTACTGTAGGCCTAATGGCCCATTAGCAAGCTGTTGTTCCTCGAATTTTAAGCAGGGTGTTCGTAGATAAGGTAGGAACATAACCTACCAGTCCAGAGAACGCTGTCTACCAGAGGTGGAGTCGAGGACGCAAGGCTCGAGGCCAAGGCCAAGGACACAAAAAAATTTCGAGGCCAAGGCCAAGGACTCAGACGCAAGTGTTCTCGGAAAAAAAAGGTCTTAAAAATTTTTTTCAGGCGATCTCAAAAAAAGGTCTTCAAAAATTTTTTTCAGGCGAAAAAGGTCTTCAAAAATTTTTTTTACGCGATTTGTACTTGAGGAAACCAAAAGAAGGTCTTCGCGGATTTTCCGCAAGGTTTCTGGCGTTTTCCAACAAAATTTCAACGATTCAAAAATAGGGCTGTCCTCGAGCCGAGGACAGGGAAATTTTCGAGAACTTGAGGCTTCGAGGCCAAGGACTTCAAAATGCGTCCTCGAGGCCAAGGACGTCCTCGAAAACTCCACCTCTGCCGTCTACAACTCTAATCTGCTAATAGGCTAGCCTATGCATAAACAGATACCAGGGTAAAGTAGGAAGGCAGAAAGCCTATGGTATTACGATACCTTAAAGGCGGTAAATCATCCAGCCAATTCCGGTGGTTTACAATAGCTAAAATTGAACTATAATTTTTGATATTTTTTATTTTAATTTTGGGACTGCGGTTGCAAAGATATTCAACAAATACAAAAAGACGTCCCCCGGAAAAAAGTTTTTGGTAACTCTGAGTTTTGTTCTTCCCACCAAAACCACAGTAGGCCTAGTGGTTTAGAGAACTGTGTTAGGCCTAATAGTTTAGTGATAGTTTATTTCTAAATAGTTAAGGCCTAAGTATCTCTAAACTACTAGGCCTAGTAGTTTAGAGATAGTTAGGCCTAATAGTTTAATAAGATTACAGTTGGCCTAATAGTTTAGAAAACTGTGGTTTTGGCGGGAAGATCAAAACTTAGAGTTTCCAAAAACTTTTTTCGGGGGGACATCTTTTTGTATTTCTTGAATATCATTGCAACCGCAGCCCCAAAATCAAAACAAAAAATATCAAAAATTGTAGTTCAATTTTAGCTATTGTAAACCACCGGAATTGGCTGGACGATTCACCGCCTTTAAATAGTTAACTCCTGTATCCTATTAACTCATCACTAGCCTACGTCTAACACAGTACCGGTACTCTGTACTGGTAAGTCTCGAACAGCGCTTGGGCATGCCTACGTTAAGCCTACGTTATTTAAGAAAAAACAGTTTGCTAATTACTATCGATTCAAGATGACCTATTACTTCTCAAAAGTTGCATTGGAAGCATGCAGCGCATCAAAGAGCAGCCAAGAGCGTTCCGTCACGCTCCACTAATATACATACAAAAGTGTCTGCAGCGCATTTTTGTAACCCTTTATTTCGTGCGCAGTTTTTTTTTTTGACTGTTTATTTTTGCAACAGTTCATTTTGCGCGCAATTTTTTTGACTGTTTATTTTTGCAACAGTTTATTCTGCGGCAGTTTTTTCGGCTTCGATTATTCAATAAACAGTGACTACATAATAAATAGTGACTATTTATTACTAAAGAAAGACTATTTAATAAATAGTGACTATTTAAATTAAAGAGTGACTATTTAAACTAAAGAGTGACAATTAATCAATAGTGACTATTTGTTCCTAATCATGCTAGAAAAAGTACCGCAAATGTAGGTATACACTTGGCGCCCCATACAAATGCTATGGTTGTGTAATTGCTCATCACAAAAAGCGATTGTTTGTCATAAATTTATTACGTATTGGTATTCGGTGGAAATCGTTGGTTTAGAACTGTTTAGAAGTAGAACTGTGTAGTGGTGCTAGCGTAATGTGGTTGAACTATGTGCAGTGCCAATGTGATACTGGTCAAGAACCCTCTTTCTGGTGACCTTGTTGTCAGGCTTTGATTAGAGTAATCTGAGAAGAGGATACAAGGCAATTGCAGAAATTGCTCTCATTTGTGGTTTGAAGGTTCGGGTGGCTGCCAGGATAGACTATGAATGATTTCAGATGCAGATGAAACATTTGCTTAATGGGAAAGCAGATAAGCCAGTGAAGTGCTACCTCACGGTTGTAGAAGAATTTATGTTGATAGTCTGAAATGTAACTTCTTTAGAAGTAACTTAATATGCAAGCTTACATCTACAGACTTCATATCTACACAAGCCCGGCGCCAGAGTAGCGTGGCTGGGGGTGGGGGCAGAAAAAAGATTTTGGCGGCCCAGATAAATTTTTCCCCAAATTCGGGAGTGAAGAACCATCCCAAATTACGCCGCGTGGATGCGTGACGTTTGCCTCCTTTCAGGGCACAATTCTCGCTCGGGGGGGATGGGGCACGTTTATAGCCTGGCGGGGCGCGACGGAAACTCATGGTGCGGATCTGGGTTCTTGCCCACAAATTCAGTGGTAAAGATAAAAAAAAGATCTTCGGTGCGAAATCTTAGGCTTCGTCTTGGCGTTCACTTGTGTTTTTTGTCCTGGAACGAGACTTTCTCGCGCTAGGGAAAATGGTATAAGCAGTATTTTGAGGGGCATAGGCTTCGAAATGCCTCTCGTGGCGCCGAGCTTGTTGGCTATCTACAGACAGCATAAATACATTGCTATTTGAGAGGTATACAAATTTCTTGCAAAATTAAAAAGGTATACCACGTCAGAAAAGGTTGAAGAGCACTGATAGTTTAATGGGCGTGATATATTGCTAACACAAATCAAATCTTTCATAACACCCGCTGTACTACGGCGAAGCGTGTAACAATTAGGCGGGGCCCATCCCCACGTCATTGCGGTCTGGGCTAGAGATGGCGCGGATAACAAAAAATGCATCTGCATGCTGCGCTGCATCCGCAAACTTTGTCCGCATGCTGCACCGCACCGCATTCAAACACAACTAAGTTCACGCTGCACCGCGCCGCACCGCAAGTTAAATATCCTTTAAATTTCCACTAACATCGGAAAAAAATCAGCTCTCTAGCTTATGACTTATAAAAAATTGATATTAGAAATATTATTTTGGAGAGTTTTCAAAAGAGTCACCCTCTCAAACCATGTCAAAATATTTGTTTTTTAAATATCTGCCGGTATAAAAAAAAGTAATGCTTTAGCTTGAGTCGTTCAAAAAACTAATTTCTGGGGAGTCCATTTGGGGGGCCCTGGGGGTGGGTGGTACCTTCATACTATGTCAAGCTATTTGTTGCTTAAATATCTACCAATATAAACAAAAAACTATCACCCTAGCTTGAGCAATTAAAAAAATTAGTTTTTTAGGGCCCCATTTTGGGGGGTTCTGGGGAGAAGCCCAAAAAAAATTCAGGAGACAAAATAGCATTTGCAGCCCAACAAATTTACACAAAAATTAGATTTAGATGTTGTGTGGTTTAGGAGAAGAAGAGTGCACAAAATTTAGAAAGCAAAAAATGAAAAAAGAAAAAAAACTTAATGCGGCTAAAAGTGTAGGTAGATATGACAGAGTATTTTACGACATATAACCATGTGAAATATTTTTTGCCGTACTTGAGCCGTTTTTGAATGAGACCGCTTTTTATACCAAACTTTTTAAGTAGTTTTCAGGTCTTAAACCTGAAGTTACGGGACTCATTGCCAGAGGTGGAGTTCTCGAGGACGTCCTTGGCCTCGAGGACGTCCTCAAGGACACATTTTGAAGTCCTTGGCCTTGGCCTCGAAGGTCAAGTTCTTGGCCTTGGCCTCGAGGCCTCAAGTCCAGGAAAATTGGCCTGTCCTCGGCTCGAGGACAGCACTATTTTTTAAATTGTTAAAATTTTGTGGAGCGCTCGAAAAATTTTTTGGAAAACGTTTGTTTGTGGAGATCGCTTGAAACTTTGTAAAGACCTGCTTTTTTTTTTTTGGAGAGCACTTGCGCTTGTATCCTTGGTCCTTGGCCTTGACCTCGAGCATTCCTGTCCTTGGCCTCGAGAGTGTCTGCCTTCGGAAAGGCTGTCCTTGGCCTCGGATTTTTTTTTGTGTCCTTGGCCTTGGCCTCGAGCCTTGTGTCCTCGACTCCACCTCTGCTCATTGCCTTGAAATTTGGCACACACGAATAACTTATGAATCTCAAACTGCTGTCAAAATTTCATGCAGCTAGACCAAACCATTCTCGAGTTATAAATAAAAGTCTGACACTTTGCTCTCGTTAACTTTGAAAGTGGCCGAGTAAAAACTAAAAAACATGCGACGTGAGATCAATCGTTTCAAATATAGGCTTTCAGGTTTAATCTGCCTTGTGTGTGCTTGCTATCAGTTTTTCTGCACCATGTTTTGGCAATCAAAAACAATCTACCCAGTACCAGTCTACCTGATGATTTCATGCAACTAGTGTACTAATCCTGAACCAGTAGCTCAATTAATGAAATATAAGGTATCACGTGCTCTGCATGCTGTCTCAAGCTACTACACTTGTATGAAACTACCCTATGTATCAATACCTTTGCCGTTTACATCTGTGTTGGATTGTGGAATAAATTTTGCTACTACGTATAAGAGATAGGCTCCAGACAAAGGACCGAAAGCCTAATTCTCGATGCCATGACCTGTTGACGAATAGGCTACACTGAACTAACTCTTTCACTCTGAAATGCAAGCGCATGTGTAGTAGAAACTGTTGTCTAGCCTTGGGCTTGTACCAATACCATAGGCATAAGCCTACTGCGTAAAGGGAGGGTGTGTCGCTAGGCTTTGTTTTGTGCCTCTACTCTGATGATTGTTTCCAACAAATCTGTTTCTTCTACTTTTGTCTGCCTTTGTTTCATTTTCTCACCGACAGGGGTGCCGAAACCCAGGCGGATGGGGAGATATATCCCCCCAATTTGACTGTATCTCCCCCAATAATTTGAGTATAGTCTGCACCTGCATCCCCCCAATAATTTGACTTTGGTGTGCATTTGAGCGCAGGTCTCCACTAGAATTTGGGGAACAAAGTTTTCTTTAGGTGAAGATTTTTTTTTTGGTCTTCATTTAATTTGCTCACCTGAAAGAAATCGTGGTCGAGGTTCATTCCCCCTAAAGTTGAAAATAGGGCAAAATTAGGGTAAAATTGCAAGTTATCCCCCCCAATGCTCAACGAAGATCGGCACCCCTGCTCATCCAACGTCCTAAACCTTTCCTAGTCTAGCCTACCAAAACCAAAATCTTTTTGTTGGTGTCAAAAAAAAACACGTTCAGCCGATCAAAACTAAGTTTCTTGTAGCCAAAATAGCCGATTCTAGAATGCTCCGAATTCTGAAAAAATAAACTTGAACTGAAGGCACCTTTTCCTGTTTTAGTAGCAGGCATTGTCTTCAGTTCATACCGTATAATAGTTACATCCAGACTAACCATTATTGTTTATAAAGAGAAAATCACCAACAATAATTGTAAAAAAAATGTAAAAAAATTTTTGTACGCGGCGCTGCGCTGATGCTGTGACGTAATGCAGATTTTAGTTGCCACGCTGCGCGGCGTGGTGCACCAAAAACAGCGCGCGTAGGCTGCGCTGTTGCCATCTCTAGTCTGGGCCACACAGTTTCTTTTGAAGAAATGTCGTAGCGGTGGCGAGCCGTTGGCAACACTGTGTGTCTATGTCTAATACGACTGGCCCGAGATTTAAAACTCAAACCTCCCCCTTCAGAAACAAAAGCGTTAACACCTGCCAGTCAAGTGATTGACAGTGCCACCTGTGCGAAAAAAGACAGTGATAGATCACACTTGCTGCTTATAGGCCTAGTGTATATGAAGGAAACTTTTTTTGTTTATTGCCAAGCTTGAAGAAAGGTGCGATTATTTGGTTGATTTTTGATAGTTGGTTGATTCAAGCCAAAAGCAATCCACGACTACGTTTTACAACTTTCGCAAAGGTATGATTTTATTGGTGAGATAGTAACACCTGGAAAATTAACAAAAAAAGAGTGATTCTGCAGAATTCTTGTCAAACTTTGTTGCAAGCCAACTGCAAATTATTACCTTTGGGGCACCACCTTAACAACAGATTTTAACCATATTTTTTTTCACGGTTGTGAGGTAGCACTTACCTCACATATCTGCTTTCCCATTAGGCTAGTGTTTCATCAGCATCTGAATTCACACATAGCCTATCCTGGCATCCCACCCGAACCTTCAAACCACACACGAGGGCAATTTCTACACTTGCCATCGTACCCTCTTCTCAGATGTGTGGTAAGTGTGAAGTGTAGAAATTGCCCTCGTGTAGAATGGCAAGTGTAGAAATTGCCCTCGTGCGTGGTTTGAAGGTTCGGGTGGGATGCCAGGATAGGCTATGTGTGAATTCAGATGCTGATGAAACCCTAGCCTAATGGGAAAGCAGATATGTGAGGTAAGTGCTACCTCACAACCGTGAAAAAAAAACAACTTTATGATTCAAGTCTGCTATGTAACTTCTTAACTATATATAAACAAAAGTGCATTATCTCATCTGAGGAGCAGCGAAGCAGTCGGTCAAAAAGCATTTAAATTTACGTGATTAGCGAATGGTCTTCCAGTAACATTTATTTACTCGTATTTAGTTCAACTTATGTTTTAGATTTAGATAATTTAAAACTCAGAACTCCCGCTTCGTAGACGAAAGCACTCACACCTGCCAGTACGCCTGATGAGAACAAACAAGTTTGAAATAGGCATATAGCGTACTATTGCGGTAAATTGCTAATGTGATGTCACATATGGTGTTCATGCTTAGTGATGCTAGCGCAATGAGATTGAGCTAACTGGAGTGCCAGTGATACTGGTCGAGAATCCTCTTTCTGGTGACCTTGTTGTCAGACTTTGATTACTAAGAGGGTACGATGGCAAGTGCAGAAATTACCCTCGTGTGTGGTTTGAAGGTTCGGGTGGGCTGCCAGGATAGACTATGTGCGAATTCAGATGCTGATGAAACACTAGCGTAATGGGAAAGCAGATATGTGACGAAGTGCAACCTCAGAGTTGTGAAAAAAAAATTTTAGATAATAAATTAATCAAAAAAACTGTATCGACTTTCCGTATGAATTTAAAAATGAATTACATTACCTGACAAAAATTTGACTTCCAGTAATTAAACATTATTGAACACAATGATTAAGTTCTACGAATTCTCATAAAACACTTCAGCATTCTTTTTCAGATTTTTTGACAAAGACACATAAACCACGTTACCTGTCAGGAAAATTAGTTTATCTAGAAAAAATTATTATTGCGACACACTCAACATATTTGGTCCGAGTTAAAGACAACTAAAAAAGGTCTCCTGCAAAAATATGGGGCCTATTGCGTCCAAATTTGAGTTCGAGACCAAAAAAGGCCCAAGTAGGAGTAAATTTGGTCCTAGAGGTATAATTGGAAATATAATATTGGCAACTCTGCGTTTCGAAATTTCGTGACATTAGAAAAGGATAAGTTCGCAAAATTTCTTCGAAGATCGAACATCACGTTGCCTATTCTGCAAAGTCATCCTTTTCTCATGTCAGGAAAATTCGAAACGCAAGGTTGCCAATGGTAAGAGTTCAAACGGATTAAATCTATTTTCGCGGATACGAAAAATAGAGGAACAAGGTTTGGAGAACCTCTCTTATTATCTCAAGTAGTTTTCATTTCTTCAAAAGTAAACTTAAGTGAAGTTTTTCTTGGCAAAGCTCAGCTTCGTCTTGGTATCCTTTTGGCTACGGCACTTTTAACAGGTTGTTACCAATTTACAAACAAAAAGTTATCGAAAGAAAATTTTGCAATTCAAGTTACAGAAAAGGCAGAATGAGTACTGCAAAAAAGTTTGCCGGCTCCTGCCTAAAACATTCGTGTTGCAGATCACTCTGGGCTTATATCATGACCCAAATGGAAGAGGCATGTCACAATCCACTCATCAAACGTTAATGGCCATGAAATAGAGCTTGCTCTTTAATATTCTGAATATCAGTACAACAGTTTTCAAGGCAGCAAAAATATCGAGCATGTTGGGCAAAAAAAGTGATAGTCTGCCTCTACTTTACCCACCTATTAAATATGCAGCTAAAATTAAATATGCAGGTATAATATCAGATTCCGAAAACCTTTTTCATGTTTACGCTCCATTTTAATCCAATTACGTTGATTCTGACGTTTTTCAAGTCTTGTTCCAAGACCCAATGCCTCCCCTCCCCTAAATACACAAACGACTGTGATGAAACAAATATCACTACATGAATGCTTGGAGTGTATTTTGTTGAATATTTAGTCGCGAACGGATAAGATTTCCTAATTGCATCAACACTCATAATCTTGTTACACATAAGGTTGCAAGTAAAATCGCTGTACGAAAAATTAATTAAAAATATTTTGGTAACGTGAAAACAATACTTGTCTAAAATACCTTCAAAAATCTTACACAAAATTATTCAAATTTTTAGGATTTACGTAAAAACATTTAAATCTGCAAAACAAAATTTGAAAAAACAAGTCAACAACACTATTAGAAATGAGACGTTAAATGCTGACTATTTACTTTCGACAAGAAAAATGTCACTTGCAGTAAGACCAAATGTAGTACAATCAAATCACGATCACGGATCTGGATTAAAATTACTTCAAAGAGAGAACTATTTTATTGGTTTTTCGAATAGTTAATTAACATGCTACTATACGATCAAATACCTTGATCTTTGAGTGTTGTTTCAACAAACTATCTTCAACAAAATGCAATTTATTCATATTCGCTAATCACTTACTATTGCTACAAGATACTACCGTAAATAAAATAACAATCGCTTTCAACTATAAAATCAATACAAATACTTTTGTAAATTAAGGGATATTTAGAACTAAACATCCTCGAAAAAGTGTATAAAATTACGACAATGCTTCTTTATATGCCATAAACTGCAATTAGGTAACGAAATCATAAACAAAAGGGTAACATTAACCACAATAATATCACTTTTAAAAACAAAAAAAACTTTTGTTTTTTCCTACGTTAGTTTTGAATATTAAACTTTCGTGATAACAACCAAGCGAATACGAATATTTTTCTATGAAATGCAGCTGAACGTAAAATTCTTAAGGACTATTTATTTGGATTAAAATTTAAACAATAGCGATAATTTGTATAAGCTGGGATGTCACAATTGGCAACATACCTACAATCTGTGACGTCAATGAAGCTTGAATTTTTCTTGGAAGACGATTTCATAAAATGGCGTTCAATTTTTTTCATAAAGTGAAATCAATTTATTTTCCAACCAAATTGATCAACAATATCGGTCAGCTCGAAGTAAACGCATAACACTAATCATAAAGGGCAGCTTAAAGCTACAGCCGAATTAATGTAAGAATTTGATTTTAAACGCGTCACTCTATTCTTAAATTAGGTACAATATTACTACATCTAGTTTACTTGATTATCCCAGCATAAAATAATGTGTTAAAAATGCTATGTAGTTAAATGCTTTATACAATTACTACAACATTGAGCACAATAAGCAGCTTCGTTCGCTTGAGAACAAAACAATGATAATTGTAAAAGTTACAAAGAAAAAATATCCCGTTTTCAACTAGAGTGGTTTGCACAAGCTCAAAAGCATCGAAATTATAATGCACGCATAATCATTACACGAACAATTTAGGAATTGCACCAGCACAACTATTACAAATGTGAAAACCTACATTGGATATGCCAAATATTGCATTGTAAAAATTCTACACGTAAATATTCGGAACAAACACTTGGAAACAGTCCATTTTCGTAATTACGAGTGTGGTTCATAACGTAATACCTCCATTTTATAATTTCCGCCGCAAGAGGTTAAAGTAAATTGCGCATTGCACTTTTACAAAGACTGAACCTTCGCATATTTAACCTGCGCTTTTTATCTCTTTGTTGCTTTCGGGAATAGTGAAGTGATAAGTTTAAATTTGGTGCAAAACTTTGACCATAATGTTTACTCTGGAGAAAAAGACCACCAGATAACTGTCAATCAAGTGTTTTTAGAACGATTTGAAGCTGAAGGCAATGCCTTCCTAGACCAAATCGTTACCAGTGATGCAACTAGGTGTCATTACACTACTAACTGGAAACGAAACGACAGTCTATGAAATGGCACCACTCATATTCTCCAAGAACAAAAAAGTTCAAGCCACACGCTCAGAAGCAAGATGATGTGCACCGCCTTTTTATATGCACAGGGCATTTTCCTTTTTCGATTTCTCGGAACTAGGGGCTACGTCAATCTGAACGTTACGTTAAAACATTGATCCAACAGAAAACTAAGATTGCCCGCACTAAATCAGAGTACAAGAAAACATTCTTCTTGCAACACGACCATGCCAGACCACACGTGTACGTTAGTTTCAAAACCCAGAATGTGTTTTGGCTGGTCAGTGTTGCCTCAAACGGCAATCCGCCAAATAGAACACACTTTGCACCATCAGATTTTCATCTGTTTGGGCCTCTAAAAGAAGGGTTGATTAGGGGGGAGGATTTCGTAGACAACAATACCGTTATAGACGCAGTCAAAAAATACAATACTGGAGTTAAGTTTACCAGCGAGGCATAAAGGTCAGCGTTCATCGTTGGAAAAAATGTATTGAAAATGGCAGTAATAACAAAGAAAAATAAAATTCTTGAACATAGTGTGTGCTTGATTTCGAGATGTCGCTTTCGTTTTTTTATTTTTTCAACTTTTTGAGTTGGAAAACAGGAGGCATTACATTACGAACTCCCCTTGCAACTTACCTTAAAACATAATTTTCAAACACATGGCAATAAAATACATACATTTCCGCCAAGTAAGTGTTTATTTTAATTTTTTAATTTCAGCTAATATTGCAGAATAAATTTCGAAAAGAAATTTTTCCAATTTTAAAGCATTGAAACGCTAATTCATGTGTGTGTTGAAAACGAATGCAACACGGCATAATATACAACTTTGCTGCAAATAAACAGTTGATAAAGTTTTCAGCAAACCATGCCAAAATGCAAACTTAAATACAGCAAAAAAAGGTCAAGTATTTCATTCAATTTTTCAACAAAAAGTAAAAATAATCACGGTATAAAATTTTTTATTTGGCAAATTTACAAGTCCAGTTTTCGGACCTAATTCTTGGCTCCGATGCCCAATTGCTACTGAGCCATGACAAAGAGTTCTAAATTATAATCCTATCAACCACTGATTTAAATACCGGTACCAAAATGTCATAATTCATAAATTTTACGTCGATGGTCTCTGGAAACGGTCTCAAATTTGCAGTGCGTGTTCGTCTATTTTGATAATAATTACAACATCGAAAACTATTGCGCGTCGATTGAAAATAAAGCTCAAAGTTCTTCTTTTACTAGTTCAGTGGATTCTTTTGAAACTTGATCGATGATAAAAGATTTTAAATCCTCTTTGGAACGATTCCCTGAATACTGAGCTATTTTTTCGCCATCTTTGAATAATATCAACGTCGGATAGCCTTGCACCTAGAGAAAATGACGTCAATCAGCATCAAAGCAAAAAAATCCAACGGAATTAGTGTGATTCGACATCGTATTAAGTACGACACGATTTAAATTCTGTTTGAATACGTCATATAATAATGCGAGAACCAGGCTTTCGCTAGATGATCAGGTCAGTACTTCTAGAGTGCGGAAATAAATTAAAACCGAATAAGAGACGCTCGGTCAGTCAAAACTAATGGTTAAAAACTGCACACTATAATGGATTTCGTAAAAACATCCTCAGTCAGCAAAATAACGAGTAAACATAATGAGCAAGCACTAACATCAAACCAAATAAACAGCAAGTAAGAGACAGTAACTGAAACCGAAACCCAATGCTAGCCAGTCTGCGATCTGCACGCCAACTGCTCACAGGATGAAGAAGACGAAAGGTAACAAAGAGTAGTCGGTTGCATGCAGAAAACACCCAAAAAAAAAACAGAAAACAGAGATCAGAAGGGCAGACTGACACGGGCGACGAAAAGCGGAGGATAAGCCACACGGAAGCCAACCAACCAGATAATTATAATAACGCACATGACCAATTGTAGTTATTTAAATTTAAGTAGGAAAGTTTTTGTTTACGTTGATTTTTGCATTTAGAGGACCTATCTAGACATTTTCTTGAATATCAACGTGATTCGATCAACTTATGCAACCCAGCTTGTTCCATAAATTGTGCATTAAAACATTCGAATATTGCCAGTTTCTCTGGGCAAGCTTTTCCGTGGGTTGTACCAAAATGTGTGGCAAGAGCAACCTCATTGTCAAAACGCGTATCGCTGTCCTAGTTGGCTAGACAGAGGTGCCCTATAATGTGATGTCTTGTCATCTTTTGCTGAAGTTCCTTATCGCTTGCCCCACATGTCATATGATGTAAGTAGCCATGCAAACAAATACCAGAGTTTTTTTTAAGAAACGTTTTGATGAAGTGGAATTTGCTTCCCAGTAGGGGTGGAGATATGTCGCATTCAAAGGAATTTGCTTCCCAGATTCGTTTGAATGCGACATTTATAACCGCGTCAAACACTGAAATAGTCTGTATATTTTAATGTAAGGTGTTATCAAATGCGTTTTCCGTGTAAGTTGAGTTTTTCAGAGAATCTTTCCCAGATGTGAAGCTTCTCACTTGGCGACTGTTGTCAGTCATTTCAGGTAGGAAGTACGATTTAAATAACGTACAATCGGCCTAAATTAACACAAAAACAAATAAAAAGACATTGATTTCGGCAACAAATAGGGCCATCATCTATCTTATGCGAAGAGAATAAACAGGACTGAAGACGGTCCTATTCGGTGCCGAAATCGATTTCGTTTTTATTTGACCCTACTTTCTAAGTACGACTCTACGTAATTCGGACAAAAATCACATTATTACTTTCTTAGCTTAGCACCACCTCAGCCAAGATGTCATAAACGCTTTCAAACGTATCAACGATGGTTGATTGACCTATTATTATTGTTTGCCTAGGATACCGCTAAAGCAGATTTGTCAAATAGCATTGAAAAATGTATTGTCGAAGCCAGGCGTTATTGATTTTATTGGGATACCGGCTGATACGGCAAACAATGCTCATATTATTGGTTAACGATGCTCGAAATATAATGACAAAAACAACACAATTGCCGGCCAACATTATTGAAACACTTAAGTATCATAAATGAAAACATAAGCGCTTTTTACCTAACAAAAAATCGTTATTAAAACAAAACAATGCCGCCACTTTAAGCTAATGCTGTTTTCTTCTTAACTAAAACCGTCAGAAGTATAAGTGTTTTGCAGTACAAAACAAATTAAAAACGAAATTGGAAAGATGCCAGCTCACAAAATGTCATTTTATAATGTGTTTCGCAGAGCTATTCTGCTACGTCGTGTGGCTACAAAGTGGGTCCACGACTTTTCAGCGCGACCATTTCGGCGCAGCCCTTTCCGGCGCCAATATTCTGTGCTTTTTACTAACACTAACCCAAAGCCCTAACCCTAAATAAGTGAACTGTCACAGAGCACCGAATTGGCGCTGAAACGATCTGTGTAAAAAACGTACGGCAACGAAATAATTGGCGCCGAAATGGTCGCACCGAAAAGACGTGATCCCCTCCCTACAAAGTAGCTATGCAGCGCAAGTGTTTGTAATGCATTTGCAGTGCAATTGACAACGGTTGCGAAGAGTGGATAATCTTTTCACTGGTAAGCTTTGCAATTTGTTCCCCATGGCACTCAGATTGCATTTAAAACCCTTCACCACCTAGATGGGAATTTGCTTACTCAACAACTCAAGGAACAACACGATGCATAGTTGCATAAACCAAGTTTTAGAAAACTTTTCGAGACGTACCTGGCTAAGAGAGCAAATATGTTGCATCATGTTTCAGCCAATCAAAAAAACCGCATTTTCTACGAAGAGGACTTTAGGTCCCCCAGGGTTTGGGACTCTCCAAAAAATGTTAAATAGTTTTTCAATCACATATCAACTATTTTGAACAAACACCACCCCACTTGCTTAAGTCCTATAAAACATCCGTATTGGGAGTCCATTAGAGGATCCGTAATGGTGGGAAGAGATTTGAACGCAATATCGAAATATTTATTATCGAAACATATACTGTACTGTTCCCAGCAAAAAACATTTCACTGACTTGAATCGGTTAAAAACTTGATTTTTAAGGTCATTTTCCAAGTTTGACCCACAAACAATGTTGAAAGAATTATTATTTAAATTTTGCTGATCCAAACAAAAACCAACCCACTAACTTAAGCCGTAGGCACTAAGTTTAGCCATGGCCAATTATATGAAAATGTCTGTCTAAAAAGTAATTACTAAATCAAAAATTAGCTTTCTAGCTCAAGCCGTTAAAAATTAATTCATTTCAGGGGAGTTCCAGGGTAATAGCATTAACAATTTTTAGAAGACAAAACTGCGTAAGTAGCTTAAAAGCTTTACCCCAAAATTAGATTTCGATATTTAGTCGTTTAGAAGAAAAACGTTTCAGATTTAGGAAAAAAACTAAAAAAACATCGCAACAATCAAAAGTGTGTTGTTATGGATGAAAGGGTGTGTTCAAATGCATGCTGCGTGTGAAATACATATCTGTCGAGTCATTTTTGAAAGAGATTGTCTTTGTATGTGGTCGAGTGGACAAAGCGTCTGCTACTGAAACGGAAGACTCAGGTTCGATTACCAATCGGGTCAACCAAAGACAATAAAATAGGTGTTCACAGATTCCCTGCTTGACGTTCAGCATTAAGGGACAGTGTGAAGCCCTAACCGTGTGTGGTTGACAGGTGGGCAAGTGGCAGCTTTACTCGAAGACCGAAAGGTCACTTCGCTGTCTCCTACCAATGCTATTTGGTGAATAAACAATTACAATTGTCGCCGAACTTTTTGGGAGGTTTTCAGGACCAATCAACCAAAGTCACGATAACTAATTGTCAGAAAATTTGGCAAAAATAATCTAAGTCGCTAGACCAAATCATTTGAGAGTTATCAGCAAAAGTCAAGAAATCTCGGTAATTGGTTGCAAAAAGGTTAAATAAAAACTATGGAACACACAAACGCATGTTGGTCGTAAATAATTGTTCACGAGGCAAAATAAGCGAGTCTAGTTGCCGGTAACTTTAAGCTCTGTAGTTGCTATGAAGATTTTCTTGAATAGACAGTAATTTGGCGCATAGTCGAGAGCGATTTAACTTACATCCGCAGGATGTAACCAACTCAAGACCTTATTATACTGTGACACGTGGCCACATATTCACAAAGTCTCTTACTGCTATTTCCTAACACTAAGTAAGTGTTTATAAACCTTACTGCCGTCTTGATTCGAAGCAAGTGAGGGAACCTTATAGTTTTCCAGCCAAACTGCTATCTATTCACCACCCACTTTCAGTACTGAATGAAAAATAATGAAGCTGCACAGTTTAATTTGAAATGCATGGCTCGAAATAAAGCTCGGACTTAAACAAAAGACCTTAAAAACAAAAGACCAGAATAACCGAATAACGGATAAACCATGACGCAAAATGGTTGCAAAACAAAATTTTATTTTGTACAACTAATCATAACCAATACTCACTCTGTATTCTTCACAGACCCCTGCATACTTGGTGCAATCGATCTTAGCAATTTTAACCTCTTCATCTAAATCGGAAAAGTCTTCTACAGCCAACTCTTCCCAGGTAGGAGCCAGTCGCTTGCAAAATCCACACCAGGGAGCATAAAACTTGACAAACGTCACGTCAAGAGCCTTGTGGAAGTCAAAATTACTTTCCTTCAGCTCTAAAACTGGACCGCTCTGAAAAACATTACCATGTAACGAATGGTTTTTAACAAAAATATCACTCAGCCCAAATCAAATTAAGTCTTTCATTATACTCGCTGTAATACGCCGAAGCGTGTAACAAGTTTGCAAGACCTGTCTTCGCGTCATTGCGCCTGCGGGTAGCACAGCTTCTTTCGAAATGTCGCAGCGGTGGCGAGCCGTTGGCAACGCTGAGTCCGATTAGACTGGGCCCGAGCTTTGAACTTCGAACCTCCCGCTCCAAAGACAATCGTGTTACCGTTCAAATTAAGAAACCGCAAATAAATTGAATTGAACAGAAATCGATCTTGGCCTTGGTTAACCCAACATTAATCAAAAGAAAAAAAACCCTGGCAATACCATTGCTGCCCTTAGACATGGAAAATTTGGAAATACTGTACTCGAGCCAACTGCAACATTCAATATGCTATAAACTTGGTCGTTTCAATGTCTGCGAAATCAAACACTAGCCGTTTTTGAAAAGCATCGGTTCGAAGCAAATTCGGAAACTAAGAATAGGACAGCAAAATCGAATGAAAACGAAAGAGGCAATACATTGGGCACAGCGGCACAAGTTGCCCAGCGTGAATTCTACGCAATAGAAAAAAAGCAAACTGCGACCTGGGCTATGGCTAGCATTTAATGCAGTTGTTCGTTCAAAATCAACCACAAAATGAAAACGCTTAAACAAAGTTTTCGGAAGTTCAACATCTACAATTATTTAATATTTATTGATCTAGAGCCCAATTACATAAACGCAAAAATAGTAATTTTCGACACCTGTTTCACAGTTGCAGTGCTTGGGGCCATCAACTTGTCAAGCTTCTAGGGAAAATTAGTGCCATTTTGACCTGCATCTACTCGGTTAAGATAAGGGACCACTCCAAAACGCGGAAGCGGCAGACAAAGACCATCGAGGTGGGGGCAAGGAAGTCAGAGTAAGTGCATTGGCCCAGTTATTTCTGGGGGCCCCGCCAGATTTACGGGCCCCAAACGGCTTCAATGTTAAGCCCATCAAGTGCCTTACAGTGTGAACCCAGATAACAATCATAACAAATGATAACCTTTTCTAGGTTTTCACGCGAGAAAAATAGGTCTAAATCCGTCGAAAAACCTTTTCTGTTTGCCTTCAGCCCAGGATTTTTTCAGAATAGCCCTGCTGGAGGCCCGCTCGTAATTCTTGCCCCAGGGTCCAAAATATCTCTCAACGTCTCGGAGCAAACGTTGTGGCACTACAGGATCTCAATCACATTATTTTCGAATGTTGTGACTCTGAACCTCTCAGAACAGCTTTTTTTTGGCTCTTCAACAATTTTAAACTAATGGTCTAAAGTCTAGACCTTTAGGCGTGGCCAGTGATTGGGCCTCCTAAGATCTTCTCGGCACCATCATCACCACTTAAAAAAGATCAATCAACACAACCACAAACAGCATTGCCACTAGGGTTGGATCCATTTATTTTGTTTTTAATTTTTAAATTCAAAGTCATTGACTTTTTAAAAAAAATTCAAATTTATTGACTTTGAAGGAACTAAATTCTTTGCATGAACTGAATTTAAATCCAAATTCATCGACTTTGCAAAAGCCGAATTCAAATTCATCAATAACGCGTGAGTGGATTCAAATTCAACCCAACCTTAATCGCCACTAGAGAGAACATACTTTTCAATTCGAACACCATTGCATTTCATCTGCCGAGTCAAAGTGGCGAAACAGCGTCGTTATTTCAAATTTATGCAATTTTCATAGGAACAAAAATTAATCTTCATTATACTCTCTCTGAAAATGGTAGCGAAGTGTTTGAGATCAACTGACAATGGCAAAACATGAAACATTGTGTGGTTGCGACGAAAATAAGTTAATCTAGACAAAAATGGTATTATTATTGTCTAGGTCATTATAGTGACACAAACAAAGAAATCGGCAATCATCTTACCGGTTCCTCGTCCTCTTCCTTATTCACAACTGGAGGAACGGGAGCTTTTTTCTCTTCTACTTGCTCTTCCTCTTCTTTTTCCGGTGACGTCATAGTCGTGATAAAATTTTGAAGACTTTTAAGATTTCTCGCACTCTAAAACGATTTATGTTACTCATGAGCAAAGTAAACACTGTTTTTATATCCTGTTAGCTACAAAACTCAATTTTGTAACGATCAGGCAATGAGTCAGCAATCGAATTCGAGTAATACCGATACTCTGTTACAGTCTAACTTCGATTTAATGGACTTTCGATTCAGTGGACCCGTCAATTTTCTACTTTTCTTTTGGCAGACATATCCTAATGTAATGCTACTACGGAAGTGGATTAAACAATGGATCTTGGTTAATACCAAAAAAATGCATTTATTCGTTCTCTCTTTTTTGCAGTAATAAGACGCAACAGCTAGTCTTTCTGCAGCCAATTCACAAAAAACTTCATAGGAATAAAGAAGCAAACTTTGAAAATGACTTTCATTCAATAAAGTCGATTTCATTTTGCTCTCGCAATAAGCTTTTCGGACAGAACTCTTCAGTTGCGATCTCTGTCTGGTTTGGTATGTGGTGAGCAGGATCTTTTAAAGACCAAATGCAGTAAGGAGAAATGCACTCTGCAGTAAGGAGAAATGCATTCTGCAGTAAGGAGAAATGCACTCTGCAGTAAGGAAAAATGCGTTTCAAGGGGATTGCAAGATAGTAAGAAGAAACGCCATCTATCCAATGCCAACAGGCTTTGATCTTACCGAAACAGTTGTAGAGTGAATACGAACTGCTTTTGCCTGCACAAATCTGTTTTTTTTCCGTGAAATATAAACTGCTTCCAATAGACTCAAGTGAAACTGAGAGCGAGCTGTGGTTAGGATTTTAAACTGCGAATCAGAATAGTTGCGTGCGCACTGATTGGATTCCAACAAATGTTGGCCAATGGCTGAATCGCTTTCTGGTTCGAATTAAGTCTTACTTTTTGCTTTGCATTTTCTACTCAGCCATTGGCCAACATTTGTTGGAATCCAATCAGTGCGCACGCAACTATTCTGATTCGCAGTTTAAAATCCTAACCACAGCTCGCTCTCAGTTTCACTTGAGTCTATTGGAAGCAGTTTATATTTCACGAAAAAAAAACAGATTTGTGCAGGCAAAAGCAGTTCGTATTCACTCTACAACTGTTTCGGTAAGATCAAAGCCTGTTGGCTTTGGATAGATGGCGTTTCTCCTTACTATCTTGCAATCCCCTTGAAACGCATTTTTCCTTACTGCAGAGTGCATTTCTCCTTACTGCAGAATGCATTTCTCCTTACTGCAGAGTGCATTTCTCCTTACTGCATTTGGTCTTTAAAAGATCCTGCTCACCACATACCAAACCAGACAGAGATCGCAACTGAAGAGTTCTGTCCGAAAAGCTTATTGCGAGAGCAAAATGAAATCGACTTTATTGAAAGTCATTTTCAAATTCTGCACCACCTCAAAATTGTTCAAAGAAGCAAACGTTAATAGGGAAAATTTTTGAAGCAGCAAACTTTTACCAAAACTTAACAATTTTACGTAACATGCAGTACTCTAGTGGAAGAGCGGCATGAACAAATTTCTAATCGACAGAATTACTTAGTATCCAGTACTTTTTATAACGTTTTAGTTACCGTGAATCGCCACATCTGAAAAGATTATCAATCAATTCAGCGATGGTCTATACCTCGGTTTCGAAAACATTTACCGGTACGTTTAATGATCTCGAACTAGATCCAAAAATTTAGTGCTGTGGTAAATAACAAGTGCAGCGACGCATCTGCAAATGTGCTTCTAATTAGTAGTTTCATTTCGCTTTACATGAACTAACACAAGAATCTGTGAGGAAAATATATTTTACTACGATATATTTTGCCTCTATGTCGTGCTTGAAGTACAACATCTCTGGAACGGTTGGATCAAAAAGGATGGAGTCAACGCCAATCTAGTCTAATACGATTGCCCTAACTTTGGATTCCCCCATTAATTTTGCCTAAAGTCCTCGTTTAACATGATTACCGGAGCTTTAGGGTCCACCAAAAATAACAACTAATAGAGAAAGTCATAGGCGTAGCCAGGATTTTTGATTAGGGGGGGGGGGCACAAACCAGAAATCACATGCAATGACATCATCAGAAACTTCAAACAAGGAATTTTTTGCGGGGGCAAAGATATCGTAGAATGGAAGATCAGAGGCAGTGGCCGGGTGTTGGCACGTAACTAGGAACTCGTTCAAGGGGGAGGGCTTAAAATCAATCGTTAAAATGTGAAAATGTCTAAATTAGGAGACATGCTGAGTAAAGAAGTGTTCTGTAATTCAAACGTAGCACAGACGTGGGGTTGGGGGCAGAGCCCCAGCCGCCGGAAGCTTTAGGAGCCGCTGGGCGATTTTTCATAATTTTTTGAAAAAAAAAGCTGTTTTCACACTATTGGATCACATTTCCCACGTATTCAGAGCCATTCCAAAGTACTAGATTTTTAATATTTGAAAGCCAATTGAAAAAACTAAGTTGTTCAGTCCTTCTTTTGTTTACAATTTAAGTCCAAAACACGTTTAAAATCTTGCATTTGGGGGTTAAATTTTGTGATTTGGTCCAGGTAGGGTAAGTCAAGTAGATTGCCTCCTGCAATATTTTAGCAGTAAATAATAATCCACTCGAAAATTTTCGTTAGAGATTATTGTTTTGTCATGAAAACAACCAGTTATAGGCGTACATATACAGCCAGGGCTCCAAGCCTCCTCGATTAAAAATTTGTACAATGAGCATTCCCCTTCCTATAGCTAATTTTTTTTTCAAAAGTATTTCGTTGCATTAAAAACTGGCGAGGTGGAAGTAAATTGTTATTGAAAAATGCAGGCCTACAATAGATGATTTACACCTACTAACTATGTTATTGTTCGGGCTAGATTTACATTCAGTTGAGCCCCTGGCACTTTGGGGCTTTCGCAATATTTTCCTACCAAATACAGGTGAAGACCAAAAAAAAGTCTTATCTGAGCGCGGGGCATCTGGCACTGTGCTATATGTTAAATCCGTCCCTGGTTATTGCATTACGTTTATAAAAAAAATAACACGAGGCCCTCAGTTAGCAACTTTTAGGATAAAAACCTTAAATTTCACTCGAGTTCTACGTGTTAATTAGTTGGCAAAAATTAAATTGAGGGGTCCCAGGCCACCTGGATCAATGTTATTGTTGGGGGCCCATTTAAATAGAGGACCATTTAAATTGATTGGCAAAAATTAAATTGAAGGGGGCCCCGGGCCCACTGGATCAATATTATTCTTTGTAACCCATTTGAAATGAGGGCCATTTAAATATTATTGTAGGGGGCCCATTTAAATTGTTTGGCAAAAATTAAATTGAAGGGCCCCTGGATCAATATTATTGGTGGGAGCCCATTTTAGTTGGGGGCAATTTGAATATTATTGTACGGGGCCAATTTAAATTGGTTGGCAAAAATTAAATTGAAGGGGCCCATGTCCACTAGATCAGTATTATTGTTGGGGGCCAATTTGAATTGGGGTCATTTAAATATTACTGTAGGAGGCCAATTTAATTAGTAGTTAAAAATTAAAGAGGTCCTGGGCCCCATGGATCAATATCATTGTTAATTAATGTTGTATGTGTGTACTGTTGTACGCAGAGATGCTAAAACAAACTGAAAAAACAATCTTTTTTGTGACATTTTTATCATTGGTAGCATTTCAATTTGGGGGACCCGGGTCCCCTGGGCCCCCCTACCCCGCTGGCTACGCCTATGGAGGAAATATTCACTCAGCAATCAACATATAGTCAAATTATTGCCGAAGATTCCAGCTTCAAATTATTCAAAGTCAAATTATCCTTTTAATTTTTTTCTTTTCCGCAGCGACTGCAAGTCAGAAACTCAAGACTTTTTTAGAGCAAATGGACATTGTAGTACCGGTGTCTCCAAGTAGGAGGATTCTATGTTTTTTTCGATAGCAGAGTTCTGTTTTTGGTTAACTAACGATGACTCGCTTGAGTCGAAATCAATTCCATTCGAACTAAGATTCAAGACATTTTGAGGTGGCAACCTCAGCCATTTTTCAGTAGTAAAATGTAGTACTGTTCAACTAATAGCTTAAATATCGATTATTGCCAAACCCGGATTGGGGAGTAACTTTAAGAACTGAATAATTTTTTTTACAACTAAAACATAACCAGTTTTTTACTTGACAGTGCATTAATATGATGCTCATCGCTTCAACTTCAGATTACGAAAAAAAAAAACAGATAAAATTGAGCTTGAATCATTCGCAATGAATTTGAAAAATCTACTGACTAAACATAGTAGAATCGTAAATTAGTATCGGTAGAAACAATCTGAACTAACACAAAACCAGTCAATTCATTTAAAATCAATATACTAAAAACTAAAATCGATTTCGGTCTCAAAGGACCATTAACAGTATTTGAAAAAAGCAAAAATTTAGACATACAAAGACCGGGCAAAAAGACCAGGACCAAATTAACCCTCAGCTTTCAGAGTGCTACGAAATTACCTATGCATATAAACCTTATGACCCTAGTAATTTAGATATTCATGAGTCAGTGGATTCATAAAACTCAAAGCGAAAATTAACACTAAAACCATATTTTCTGTAATGTAATTTCCTTGTTGTACTGTACACCGTTACACCTTTTGGTCTTTTTACTGTTCAGTTTTTTACTGTTCAGTCTTTACTACTGCTCTTTTCTGATGCACCGTACTGCGCGTTTGTTCACCGTACTAGCCTTTTGGCGCAGTGACGTCTTTTTTATGCACCACAGTTTTTGCAGTAGCTGTTGCAGTATTTTTGCCCGGTCTTTGTATTTCTAAATTTTTGCTTTTTTCAGACACTGATGATGGTCCTTTGAGACCGAAATCGATTTTAGCATTTTAGTTTTTAATACCTTGATTTTTAATGAATTGACTGATTTTGAGTTAGTTCAGATTGTTTCTACCGTCTATGAGATTTATCCACAAAATCGTCATCTGATACTTTATTGGTCTGCGTTTGATCCTCAGTGTCCTCTCATCGATAATTATGTTAAATTTGTATCGTTCTTAGACTGCAGAAGAATAGAACAAGTTCAGTTATAGTCAATCTGCCGGCACAGTAACTTACTTGATATTTTTGAACATTTTTTCCATCCTTAAACCATAACAAAGTTGGATAACCCCTCACTCCAAACTCAGAACAAGTCTTTTGATTTGCTGTGCAGTCAACCTGCAAGCCAACACTTAAAAATATAAACAAGCGGTAACAATCATCCACAGACCATAATATTCAAAAATATTGAAATATTAAAAACCACCTACAAAAGACCCCCTACAGATTGTTTCGTCTTTCGGCACATCAGAACGCATGAGGTATCTCATTCTATTTGAATAAAACACCCTCCTGATGACTCAAAATGAAACAGCCTGTATGTAGGAAGTTCTTAGTTGGTTGTTCTTAAAGTCATGGTCTCTGAATAATTTGTAATGCATCTCTGAGAAATCATCGAGCACTTTTTGAAAGCACCAACTTACACAGCATTAAACCGGAAGTATTTGTTATTTATTAGAACATATAATTCTCAAGCCCCTCACGACAATGAAGTACGATAGTAAGCTCCAGCACCTGCCTGTGAAAGCCACTGAAAAATTAAAGATCAAAGCAATTAGCAGCACCAAATTTATGGACCGGGGCGAATGGGTTTGGCAACGACATCTGGCGCATTTACTTGTATTGTAATTACGTAGCTCTTAACCAAGTTGCCTAGGCCTGAAGACGGTGAAAGGACTTTTTGGTCTTCGAGTCAAGCTGCCACCTGCCCACCTGTCTACCACACACAGTGCAAGTTATACTTTCCAGTGATAACAAATACATAGAATTAAAATATTATACATAATTTAAAGAACGAAATAACAGTAAATTAAAATAATATTAACCTTTCAGCCGAAATAATTATTATTTTGCCTGGCAGACATCATCAATCATCTGATGATGATTGACATCTTCAATTATGTTGAAGTTGAAACAATCAGAAAAAAATGAAACTCGAAGTATTTGAATCTAAAGTGAACTACATACAAATGGACACAGATCATTGAAATATCAAAAATGCTGTACCTTTCCTATTTTGACGCTGTCAGCCGATTCACCAGCCTCTTGATTAGACTTTCCCAATTCAGTCCAGTCAGGCATAAGACGCTTACAATGGCCACACCATGGGGCATAAAATACAATAAAGTGCAACCCTGTACTAGTATGGCTGCCGAAGTTGTTGTCATTCAGCTCATAAACTCCGTCCTGTACTTGCACACTTGGGAGAGTGTCGTCATCACTTTCTTCAGCCTCGGACTCATCACCTTCAGTGTTGGTCATTTTCTTAACGAAGTTCTTCAAACTCTCCAGGTCACGCCCTTGCTGCAACATTTTGATTTTCAAGTCACAATTTTAAAGATCTTTTTCTGTAGAATTTAAAACCGCTCTCGACCCTCAATATTAAGGCTGATTATGACTGATTTGTAGTAGCTAATGAAATACAGCTTGTAGTATTATCATTTCAATACATTGGAGTACTCTTTCAATTTTTTTTTTTTTTTCATTTGCGTTTTCAATTCGCGTTCTCATATTTTGCAATGCCTAAAAGAAACTTGAAAGCAACTAAAAAATGAACTAAAACAGTTAATTTCTTCTACAACTGGAAGACAACTAGTTGTTTACTGGACAGTATTTTGTTATGATGATCATCGCTTCAAAAAAAAAAAAAAGGATCAATGAAGCTTGAATCAATGAATCATGCGCAACAAATTTGAAAAATCTACTAACTAAAAATAATAGCAATCGTAAATTTGTATCGTTCTTAGACTGCAGAAGAATAGAACAAGTTCAGTTAATGTCCTGCTACCTGTTCAGTAACTTACTTGATATTTTTGAACATTTTCTCCATCTTTAAACCATAACAAAGTTGGATAACCCCTCACTCCAAACTCAGAACAAGTCTTTTGATTTGCTGTGCAGTCAACCTGCAAGCCAACACTCAAAAACATAAACAAGAGGTAGCAATCATTTACAGACCATGAAATTTTAAAATATTTAAATATTAAAAACCACCTACAAAAGACCCCCTACAGATTGTTTCGTCTTTCGGCACATCAGAACGCATGAGGTATCTCATTCTATTTGAATAAAACACCCTCCTGATGACTCAAAATGAAACAGCCTGTATGCAGGAAGTTCTTAGTTGGTTGTTCTTAAAGTCATGGTCTCTGAATGATTGTTAATATATCTCTGAGAAATCATCGAGCACTTTTTGAAAGCACCAACTTACACAGCATTAAACCGAACGTATTTATTATTTATTAGAACATATAATTCTCAAGCCCCTCACGACAATGAAGTACGATAATACAGGGTGTCCATAAAGTCTTGAACACTTTTCAAAATTGTATTGCTAAATAACTAAAGCAGATAAAATCATACAGTTTTTTGCAAAGTAAAGTTTGTTTGTTAAAGTTTTACATATAAAAATTTCTAGCAGTTTAAGTAATAGCCATATTTCAAGAATTTAATTTTCCATGCTATTCATAGACTTCAACATGTGCTCCATTTGTTGCTCTCAATATGTCAACGCGATACTCAATTTCGCGCCAAGTGTTCTCCAGCATTTCTTCGTTTACTGTGGCAAGAACCTCAATTATTCGTGACTGCAATGTTTCGACGTCACGTACTGGCGTTCTGAAACTCTGTCTTTTACATAACCCCACAAGAAAAAGTCTAAAGGGGTGATATCTGGAGATCTTGGCCGCCATGGTGTTGGGCCATTTCTTCCAATCCATCGGTTTGGAAAAGTTTCATTTAAAAAGTCACGAACTATCAAACCCCAGTGTGGAGGGGCACCGTCTTGCTGAAACACAACCCTCGGCTGGAACTCTTCTAATTGAGGAACAACGTAATGTTTTAGCATATCCAGATAAATGTTTGCTGTGATGGTGGATTCAGCAAAAATGAACGGACCAATAATCTGGTTGTGCATTAAACCACACTTAACATTGATTTTGGGACTGTCTCTTTCTCTTTCTAAAACCTCGCAAGAATTTTGTGAACCCCATATTCGAATGTTGTGCTTATTGACTTTCCCGGATACATGAAAAGTTGCTTCGTCGGAAAAACACACACTGTTAAGGTAGCTATTGTCATCATCAATGCGCTGAAGAATTTCTTCAGCGAAAGCTGCTCGGCGAGGGCGATCATCCGGCTTCAGAGCTTGAACAATTTGTAACTTGTAAGCATGGAGCCAAAGTCGTTTATGTAAAACTTTGTGAACTGTGCTTCGAGGAATAGCAAGTTCATTTGATGCAACACGAATTGATTTCCTTGGACTGCGATGAAATGCTACACGGACAGCATTAACAGTCTCTTCATCAATGCTTGGCCTATCTGATCGTTTGCGATCCAAAATGCTGCCGGTTTCCATAAAATTTTTAAACCATCTCTTAATGCTGTTAGTGTGTGGAGGGTCTTGTCCAAACTCATTTCTAAATTTACGTTGTACTGCAGTTGGTGATTTCAATTCATTGTACCAAAGAACACATTGTGCTTTTTGTTGAATGGTCAACATTTTTCATACTTTGTTGCAAACTTACTCCTTACTCTTTTATCAAAAATGACTTATTCGTACTCACTTTAACAATAAAATAATCTGTGAAAAATAACAAAAAAACTTTATGGTGGTATAATTCACTGTCGAAAATCTAAAGTCTCTACCATATGGGGTTTTTGAGATATTAAAATTTTAAATGTGTGCAGGACTTTTTGGACACCCTGTATGTTCCATTACCTGCCCGTGAAAGCCACTGAAAAATTAAAGATCAAAGCAATTAGCAGCACCAAATTTATGGACCGAATGGGTTTGGTCTTTGGTAACGAAACCTGGCGCATTTACTTGTATTGTGATTACATATTTCTTCACCAAGTTGCCCTGCGCAGGAGAAAGCGAAGAGAACTTTTGGTCTTTGAGTCAAGCTGCCACCTGCCCACCTGTCTACCACACACAGTGCAAGTTATACTTTCCAGTGATAACAAATACATAGAATTAAAATATTATACATAATTTAAAGAACGAAATAACAGTAAATTAAAATAATATTAACCTTTCAGCCGAAATAATTATTATTTTGCCTGGCAGACATCATCAATCATCTGATGATGATTGACATCTTCAATTATGTTGAAGTTGAAACAATCAGAAAAAAATGAAACTCGAAGTATTCGAATCTAAAGTGAACTACATACAAATGGACACAGATCATTGAAATATCAAAAATGCTGTACCTTTCCTATTTTGACGCTGTCAGCCGATTCACCAGCCTCTTGATTAGACTTTCCCAATTCAGTCCAGTCAGGCATAAGACGCTTACAATGGCCACACCATGGGGCATAAAATACAATAAAGTGCAACCCTGTACTAGTATGGCTGCCGAAGTTGTTGTCATTCAGCTCATAAACTCCGTCCTGTACTTGCACACTTGGGAGAGTGTCGTCATCACTTTCTTCAGCCTCGGACTCATCACCTTCAGTGTTGGTCATTTTCTTAACGAAGTTCTTCAAACTCTCCAGGTCACGCCCTTGCTGCAACATTTTGATTTTCAAGTCACAATTTTAAAGATCTTTTTCTGTAGAATTTAAAACCGCTCTCGACCCTCAATATTAAGGCTGATTATGACTGATTTGTAGTAGCTAATGAAATACAGCTTGTAGTATTATCATTTCAATACATTGGAGTACTCTTTCAATTTTTTTTTTTTTTTCATTTGCGTTTTCAATTCGCGTTCTCGTTATTTGCAATGCCTTAAGCAAATTTGAAAACAACTAAAAAATGAACCAAAGCATGTGTTAAAGCGTTTAGCAAATTCTTTTTTAAAAGCTGCCGCGGTTGCTGCTTAAGATTTCACAAAAAAAATATTGGAAGGAGCATTTAAGATTATGCAGAAAAAAGCAAGCCAAGCTATGTCCCAACTTTCAAGGTCTATTCCTAGATGTATTACCTGATACTGCTGAACCATTTGTCCATTTTCAAACCAAAGTAATGTTGGGTACCCTCGAACTTTGTACTTGCTGCAAACGTCTCTGTGTTTTGTGCAATCAACCTGCAATTTAAAACAGTGGATGAGTACCAGACAGCAATGGCAATGTACATAGAAATCTTGACAACCATAAGAAACATTTCGTTGGCCATTTACAGATATTTTTTGTGAAAAACAAAAAAAAAATTAGCTTAATCAAAGTGACTATTAAAAGAAGCAGAATGATTTCTTCAAGTTGTGCACTTAGACTCATGCTATTTTAGCTATATATTAAATCCAAAATGTATGAAAACTCTACTTCACCGCGATTACATTAAAAGTCCACTACAACAGTATTAAAATTTAATGTTGAAAAATCACATATTTACAACCAACATCAGTGGCGGATTTAGGGGGGGGATGCATCCCCCCCCACCAGCCTAAAAGTTACGATTTTGGCCGAAAAATCAGCCCTTACTTTGAATAACTCGGCTCCATTTCGGGATGCATCCCCCCCCACCGACCTAAACGTGACGAATCCGGCCAAAAAATCAGTCTCAATTTTGGTGAAGACCTTTTTTTTTTTTTTTTTTTTTTGGAGACCGCCTGATTTTGGGCGAAAAAAACGTTTGAATGGCCGAAAAATCAGTCTCAATTTTGGTGAAGACATCCGAATTTTTGAGGTTTTGGCTTTAAATCCCCCCCCCCACCAAAATTTTCTGGATCCGCCACTGACCAACATCATATAAAATGAAATAAAGTCAAATAAAGTTAGAACTAGAATAGGCATTACATAATACAAGCATTCACCCTTCCAATTTTTACTAACGCTGCATCATCTGTTGGCTCATACAATTTTGCAAGTTGCTGCCAAGTTGGCTCCAGTTTCTTGCAGTGACCACACCAGGGAGCAAAGAATTTGATAAAGTGCTTTGAATAAGCAATTTGATCTTCAAAATTGTCATTTGTTAGCTCATAAAGCCCATTGTTAGAAGTAGCTGTGGTTTCTTCAACTGGTTCCCATGTAAGAGTTATCTTTACAAATTCCTTCAATTTTTCAAGATCTCTTGCACCTTTATACCTAATGGACTCTCTTTCAGGATGATAAAACTTCAGTCTAAACATAAAATTTAATTATAGTACTACATACTCAATTTATCCTCCTGTCACCGGGCACCATCAGATGCTAACTATTGGACGATCCACATACTTTTCATTGCAATGACTAATTCCTGCTTGGATGAATTCGCACCTGCTTAGGAGTTTCCAGTGATCCAGTGTTCCTGTGGATTTCTTTAAATTCTTGTCCACTAACTTTGCTGTTTGTTCGAAGCCACCAAGCAGACATAATAATAATCGCAAAGCATCTTATCCAAGCACGCAAAAATGTGACCAGGGTGCAGGTTGAACCCAGATTATGCAGTCAGGGTCATCATAAAAACGACGCAGATTATGCAACCATCAGGTTCATTGTATATAATTGCATTGATGAAAATAGCAGTTAATAATTGAAATAAATATGAGCACTAGGACTATTTGTGCAATATACTACTATTTGTACATCTGCTAGCAAACTGCAATACACTATTTTGGTGTGAAAAAGCTTTATCACAAACTGCACATGTTTGAAAAAGAAAATACTAAAGTTGGTAATTTGTAGCTTAAGACTTAAGTAAAGCAATATTGATAAAACACTTCAACTTAAAAAACAAAACCTTAAAGCTTTGCTAACACCAATTCTAGTTAAATATATCACATCTACTACTAGACTATGACACCGCAAGCGATATCCGAGGACTTTGCAAACGTATCTAACTTTACTGAACTAAAGAACTTCACCATTGCGTTAAGCGCATTTATGGTTGTTGATAGTTAGATCTAAAATACACTGCCTTCGAATATCCTAATGTTCTGTTAACTTGATCAGGTTTGTGGTTAACGGCTTTCAAAATTTACATGTCGAGAAAAGGTATCTATAAAATATCAATCCAAATTCTACAACTCTGCTTAGTACTCATTTTAACGTTTAAGGAGTTTGTCGAATTTTTTTTCACTTAGCAGTGCAGCAACAAAAAAAAACCCTTGTTAAAACAAATATTTCGACCGTAACCTTTTGCTTCGATTAAAACAACAAAAACAACAGGAACAAAACTTTTTTGATCGGAAAATGCAAACATGATTTTCGGATTTTGTAACTTACATTATCTTGACCAGAAATTTGACACACTATCCTAAATACCAAATCTACACCTTCAACTAGCCTACAGCAATATTTTTTTAAGAAGAATTTTATATAAGCACATGTAGAACACTTCTACTGATTTCTCTCAAAATTTAAGAATTAAATCAAAAGAATGCCTGCCTTAGAAATCAGCATGAAAAAAGATACATGCACAAACAAAATTTAGAAAACAATTAAATTCTTATAAATTCATAAGTGATATTGAAGAGTCTAACTTTACGATGATTTCACAATCAAAAATTATATTAATTTACTCAACTCTATGCTTTCTAAAACCCTAGGTGCAATGTTTAAAGTCAAACAACTCTTTACCAAAAATTATCTACTTCTTTTGAGCAGTATGCTCTTTTTAGTTCATTTTAACAGCTTTGAGGTTGTTTGCTCTTAAAGTTTGAAGGTCTCAAAAAGTTATTAAAGTAATCAAGTAACGTCAACTAAAAGCTATATGGAGTTCCTAACAATTTTTCAGTTTATAAAATAACATAATAAAATTCCAGTGACTTTTGAGCAAAAAAGTATTATTACATCAGCCAAACTTAACACTAATCACGGCCAGAAATATGCATGAATTTTGGAGTTACTCCTATTCTGAGAAGACTATTAAGCAGCGCGACCCAACGGCCAACATATTGGATATTGTACAGTATATTATATAATGTATAACATCCATTACCCAGCACAAAAGCTTTCCTAATAAAATTGTTAAAAACTTTGAAGAGCAAGAAGATTTTTTTCAACGTCAAAAGTGAGTTTAGTAAAAACTGTACCATCTTGACGTCCTTCATGGTCGACTCCTGGGAAGTCAGAATAACTTCCACAGGCAGTTAGGTGGCCAGATCAACCACCAACCTGGTGGTTGCTGCAGGGTTGGTGGTTGATCTGGTCACCTAACTGCCAGTGGAAGTTGCTCTGACTTTCCAGGAGTCGACCACAAAGGACGCCAAGCTTGTGCAGTTTTGATTTCTGTGGTCACGCAGAGGGAAGCCCTTATAGTAAGGATAACCTTTGGCAGTCCTTACTACAAGAGCCCGGAAATTTTTCACTTGTTTTGTAAAGTATAAGTGAAAAACTGCTAATTTCCTACAAAGCCTCTGCCACTGTGCAAGCCCTTAAGGTTTGTCTAGTTTGGCCAAAAGGTTTGTCCAGCAGGGGAATACCTTTGGTTAGATATGCTGATGGCTGCTGATGAGAGCTAAAAGCTCAAAACAGCGCTGTCCAGCTCTGTCCATCAATGACTCGAGTTTAGTAAAAACTGGCAAAGTAATGAAAATTAATAACAATTTGTAAAAATTGGCCATCCAGCTTAAATATATCAGAGTCATTAAGCTACAGTACTTTAACGTCTTAAATGTTAGAGTAATCCCAGACTCCTCTACTTTTCTGTGATACCGATTCATTGAGAGAATTCATCTTATAGTTTAAAGGACCATTTAAGGGCTAATTGTCCAGCATGTCATTGCCAACTTTGGCATGTTTTATCTTTTTCTTGTATTAGCCTACCAGTACTTTTAAAATTTGATTATGTCTAGCGAGAGTACTTCGTAATAAAGATTTTATAAGGTTAAGGGGGCCATTTGGCATGGTCTCCTCAATGTGCCCAACTAAGTTTTGTAATCTTCAATCTTCGATTCATATTAACCTATCCAATAAATTTAATTTGTTTAGCTTTTGTAAGTAATGAGGTAGGTGTCGACATAATTGGAGGACCCCTTAGTATGAAACCTTCAAATTTTTTTATATTATATTTTTATCTATCTTGAAATTTTATTTGTCTAAGCTTGAGTGATTAAAACTTGGTCTAGCTTGAGTTGTTAAAAATTTTTAAGGACCCAAGGAGGAGAACTCCCCAATTGTGGCACCTGAAATTAATCATATTTTATTTACCTATACTGATTTTATAATTCATTTATATTTACCTACTCTGAAAGTTTCATGAGTCTAGCTTGATTGAAAAGTTTGAATTTGGACGACCCAATTGAGAGACCCCTAATTTTAGTGCCCTAAATTTTGTTAAATAACTTTATGTTATATTTATCTAAGATGAAAGTTTCCTGTTTCTAGCTTAAGTGGTTAAAGTTTTTACTTTTGGCAGCCCGATTGGGTAGTACCATTGTGGTACCCCCAAACTTTGTCACATTTTATTTTTCCTTTATAATTACCAATTCTGAAAGATTCCTGTGTTTAGCTTGAAAAGTTTGAATTTTGAAGGACCCAATTGAGGGGCTCCCATTTGGTGCCCCAAATTTTGTAAAATTTTATCATTTCTTCCTATTTGCCTATCCTGAAAATTTAATGTGTCTAGCTTAAACAATTAAAAAGTTTAAACTTTGGCGTCCTCGTTTGAGGAGGAACCCCATTTTGGTGCTCCAAATTTTGTCCCATTTCATTGTTTCTTCCTATTTGCCAATCCTGAAAATTTCATGTGTCTAGCTTGAATGGTTAAAAAATTTGAATTTTGGTGGCAGTGTTTTCGAGGAAAACCCTCATTTTGGTATCCCCCAATTCTGTCACATTTTATCTTAAACTTATATTCCTATATATTCTGAAAATTTCATCTGACTAGTGTGAGTAGTTAAAAAGTTTGAATTTTGGCGGCCCTGTTTAAGGGGGACTCCCATTTTCATACTCTCAAATTTTGTCCAATTTCATTGTTCCTTTCTATTTACTTATGGTACCTTAAAAATTTCATGAGTTCAACTTATAAGGTTAAAAAGTTTGAATTTTGGAGGGCCCGTTTGGGGGGACTCCACATTTTGGAACCACCAATTTTTGTTAGGTTTAGTTTATTTTTAATATTTACCCATTCCGAAAACTTGATGCATCTAGCTCTAATGGTTTAAAAGTTTAAAATTTTAGCGGCCCCATTTGAGAGGGACCCACATTTTGATACCCCCAAATTTTTTCTTTTCAAATTTGCCTACCCTGAAAATTTCATGGGTCAAGCTTGAGTGTTTGTAAAGTTTGAATTTTGGCAGCCCCGTTTGGGAGGACACCCTCATTTTTGTACTCCCAAATTTTGTCAAATTTTATTTTTTCTTAATATTTACTTGACTTACAAATTTCATGTGTCTAGCTTAAAAAGTTAAAAACTTGAATTTTGGAAAGCCCATTTAAGGGTAGCCTTCATTGTGGCACCCCCAATTTGTGTAAGGTTTAGTTTTTTTTAATATCAACCCATTCCAAAAATTTGATCCATTTAGCTGTAACGATTTAAAAGTTCAAATTTTTGGAGGACCCAATTGAGGGAAATCCCCCAATTTCAGTCGCGACTAGTCCTCACTGATATCTACAATCGCTCAAACTTTGAATACGGTGCGTTTAGCAGTTTACAAGTAGATAGCTCAAGTAACAAAAAAGAAATACAAGAAAAATAGTATTCAAGTTGGGGTAAACAAACATAACCAAAACAAAGGTGGTTGATGATGTGCTCAAATATCACAAACCATTTTTTATCAGCATTGGTAATTACCAAAATATATCGGTTCAAATTTGTCAACTTTTAAACCAATTTTCGATCAGTAAAATTTTGGGTCAAGTGACTGGGTGCCCCCAAACTCGGTTTGCATAAAGCACTCATAAGCAACCACATTGTTTCCAATTTTTGCTTGGCACATCAAGTGGTTTTTGAGTTAAAAGTGAATTAAAAAAATTTCAAGCCAAAATTCACCTTTTTTTTATGTTTTTTGGTGTCTCAATTCACAATTAAGATCCCCAAAATTGGTGAACATGATCCCCAAAATTGGTGAACATGACGCTTTCATCAACTCTTACCTTGAGTCTAAATTTCAACTTTCTAGGTTTTACCGTTTGCTAGTTATGAGCAAATCAATCCTCATTTGTCAAAATTTGCAAACAAAAACAAACATACTATGCACTTACACGAAGTCCCAATTAATAAGAAGCATGATATCCTTAATGTTTAGCTGAACGTCACTTATTTATCGGCTGATTCAAACAAGCAATTTCACCAACACAATTCTTATGACTGCTGCAGTGTTTTCATGAACTTACGTGGGATATCCAAGCACTCCTTCATCTGAGCAAAGTTTTGTTTCAGTAGTGCAATCAACCTAAACAAAAAAATTACTGTGATAATCTACTTTATGCTGGGTAACAGTATCATTATTCTAATAATATCGTGTTTCCTGAGCAATGATCATGCTAACCTCTGTTGGTAAGCACAACCAAGAAAATTAAATAGATAGATAATATAGATAGATAATAGGCAAAAATGCATATCTTATCTCTGAGTTCACTCTTTACAGGAAATGACAGAATAAAAAGCGTTCAGAATTAGTGCTTGCTTGCTAGCTTGAGACAAGCTGGTATATAAAATTACGTCAATTATAATACCTTTGCTATAGTAACATCTAAATCATCCTCTTCATCCATTTGCTTTGCTAATTCTTCCCATATCGGTTTCAATCTTTGACAATGTCCACACCTGTGAAATATAAATCAATTAAGATGAAAAAGTTATATGTGCTGTATCAATTCACCATGCTGTAATGATATAGAGTATCAACATTTGTTGCAATTCCACATAATTACAGTGTTCCCATTAAACTGATTTTTGTCCAAGGATAAGCAATTTGTTAGATCATGGCCAATAATTTTTGGTAATATGATAAACATAAATTAAAAAAATACAACAAAGTCAGAAATCGAAATAATATGAGTTCGGGTATACTGAGCCAAATGCAGTGCCAAAAACGTTTGCTTAGTATATAATTTTGTTGTAATTGGAAATAATGGAAATACAAGTAACAAGCCTAAAAATGCATTAGATTTTGTGGTTGCTGTACTGTAGCGTTGCTACTGATCATTATATATTAGTACTGTAGTTAGCATAGCAAAGGAGAAATGTTACCAATATTGTGTCTTACCAAGGAGCATAAAACATGATGAAATGAGCTTTCTGAATAGCATTCTCTTGAAATTCATCTTCTGTATACAGAACTACTGATGTTGTATGCCTAGTATTAGCAGCACCGACGTCTTCAGTATCACTACCACTCACATCACCACAAAGCACTACAAAAACTAGGCTAAAAAAACCAACTATTTTCAACCAATTCATCATTGAATAGTTGTTAGTTGGCTATGCTTCGTTCTAAGTGATATACCATAAATCAGCTAGGCCTAGTCTACTTAGTGCAGGCTATACAACTGCAGTAGGATAGTCAATGCATGCCAGTTGAGTCCAGCATTGCAGAATGTTTAATCTTAGAGTGTATATAACATCAGTCATTATTTTAAACTTAGCCACCGCAGTATCACAGTCAGACAGTTTATTATTTAAGCTTCTCTGAGAACATGATTTTAGGTCAATACGTCATAGTACTGCGTACCAGTACCAACCGGCAAGGATGGCAGAACGATACGTAACTACAGTATGCCTCAATGTTAGCTAAAAAGTACGATATACTTGTACTGTACGCGCTTGTTGTGAAGATACACGTGCAATACGTTGGTACACTGTTTAAATGAGCACACTAAACAAACTAATGTACCTGCCATAGGGATCACGTCTTTTCAATGCGACCATTTCGGCGCCACCTATTTCGTTGCCATACGTTTTCTGCACAGATCGTTTTGGCGCCAATTCGGTGCTTTTTGACAGTTCACTTATATAGGGTTTGGGCTAGGGCTTTGGGTTAGTGTTAGTAAAAAGCACAGAATATTGGCAACAAAAAGGGCCGCGCCGAAAAGTCGTGGACCCCCTGCCATACCATGCAAGTACCGGTACATTTTGTAAGAAAGTTTGCAACTTGCTGATGATGCTACGTACCATACTATACTTAAGTTAGTATGATGCATTGTTACGTGTCTGTAAATTATTTTTGACCCGTGTTATGATTTCTGAGTTCTGATTATTTGTTCTACTCCTCTTTCTTACTCCAAGACTACCCCCAGTTAAACTTTTTCCAGTTTTTTTTAAAGCACAAAAAACGAGAGAACTTTGAAAAACCTAGCAATTTTTTACCTACATACATAACTTGCAAGTACAGTACCTACTAGGGTAGCCCTTATTTAAGTATAAAAATAAAAGTTGGATTTTCTTGAGCTCTTCGCTCACGAATTGGATCCTTTTCACCAAAACATTCCTGGTGAAGTTTAGTGCATTTTGATTAATGTTTAGGGGTGGTACAAAGGGATAATTTTTTTGCAAAAGTTGCAAAATTTTCAATGAACTGCATATCTGATATAGAATGCTTATATGCTAGAGAAACTGCATTGATAATTGATATAAATGTGTAAAATAAGCAGTACTGTAAGTACTAAATATGCAATAATCTGACACTTAGGGTCATGTTACAGTTGTTTGAATTCGCTTTCATGGGCAACTTGCAAGGTAACATTTGCTGTAATTCGGAGAAATACAATACTCAAATTCTCATTGTTCGTTTTATTGGGTTAGAGTTACAGCATTATTCTAGAATCTGGGTAGGCACTTTGATAACCAAAAATTACTTGCAGCAGAAATTGCAGCTGTTCTTCATGTTTGGTTTTAAAGAATTTATTATATGACTGCACTAAGAGCAACTCTGTACTCAGCATTGTCATTAGTAGCCCAACTAGTAGCTTAAAGTTTTTGACAATCAATTTCACAGATTGAACGCTTTCTATTTTGACCAAAATCTAGGATCTTTATGGAGAAACTTAGAATAAGTTGATTTCAAAAAATTTCTTTGTCTTGGTAGTCACGAAATCTTATCTTTTAGAAAACCAAACAAATGTTGAGGTCTTTTCAGAAGATCTTGTTCATCATCTAGGTTTTGAAGCTTGGCAACCATGTGCTGCTTAGTTTCAAAAGAAACAGCATTATCAAAAAAGCTATGAGCAACTAGCTCTTCAAACAAATACCACTGATGTTTAATCATCTTTTGAGATGTGGCAAAGAAAACTGCTTTGTTAAAAAGTTGAAGAAGGGATTTTAGTAAATTTAAATCCCGACAAGGTGCTTGAATCGCTTTAGGAGCAGTAAACCAAGTTTCAATATAGACTTGTGTTGCAAAAACATACAGTTCCTTTAAAGCTGCTTCCTCTTGAGCAATGAGATTAAACTGTTTTCGAGACATTCATATTTCTAAAGCATTAAGAAATTTGCTTAGTCAGCGTCCGTGGTGCACAGATCCCAGGTGCACAAAACTTTGTACCATGAGGTAGAGTTCTTCCTAGAGGCAAAAATAATTCCAAAAGTATTATATAATCATCTCATAGTTGTTTTTTCTCAAGGTGGTAGGTGGCAAAGTGTATCATGCGACGGCTAGTTTCTTCCGAAATCATTGAGCATACCAGTACACTAAATTTTTTCAGTGATTCCTAGTTCACAAGAGGTTGTGTCAATGCTTCTGAAGTTTGAATTGCTGGGTGTCGTTAAGTACCATATGAGTTAGAGCTCGACCGATATATCAGACCGATATCAGGGCCAAGCCAATATATCGTATCTGGTATCGGCTATCTACCACCGATAAAATATCGGCTTAGCACAGTTACCTTAAAGTGTTTATTTTTGAGAGCAAGCATAATCGCACTAGACTATTGATTGCCGAATCGTTGTATTTTTTGGTTTGTTTTTTTATTGAATAATACTGGATGGCGACTTGTGTTTCCAATAGCCTTTCTTTGGAGGGGAATTAGTGAAGCTTTTAGTGTCAAGTTAATTGAAAAATAGCGACAAAATTTCGTAGGTAGTAATTTAAGATATCGGTTATCGATATCGGCCTAAAAATTTTTAAAATATCGATATCGGTATCGACCTGAAAAAGTCATATCAGTCAAGCTCTAGCATGAGCCATCGCTTTCTTTTCGGTAGCTCTGCGATTCGTGTATGAGCGCACATGCATTCTCTCCTTTTCTCCGATCTAAGCTATTCCCCAGATCCAGCCCCAACCCTAATGAGTGCACGCATGAGAGGAGCAAGAGCACGTGCATGCTCATACACGAGTCGCAGAGATTCCGAAATAAAGCTGACAGCTCATACTTAACGACACACGAATTGTTTGAGAAGGGAATTTTTGGTTGCTAAAAGAAGCTCCACAATATGATGGCGCAAACTAGATACAACAAGTCTTTACCAAAGTGTTTGTTCTAGCAAAATGCAAGTCCCGTTTTGACATCCAGTATTAATTGCTCAGTGCTGTTGTATCAAATGATAGGCTGAGCTTTACCAGTTCCAAAAGCTAATTCAGGGACTTTCAGAAGCCGATTAACACTCAACCCAGAGACAAAAACTAGAAGGCGATCAACTTGGTTGTCAAGGCTTCCAAATACTTACCATCTCGGTGAGCAGTAAGCGCTTTGTTGGCATGAAACCTATTTTGAATGTTTAGGACACTTACGTAGCTCTTGCTATTTTTCGTGAATGAGAAATTTACTTCTGTTGATAGCAAAAGTAAGCGGATCATAACCAAGACTTCCAGTGGGTGTAACAATAGTTAGTCTTGCACTTGGTTTCTTTGATGAAACATTTTCTATCATGCTTGGCAGAGTATCACTATCACCAGCATTGCTCTCATCCCCACTGCTGTTAAAAGATGCTAGGATAACATTTTTTAAAATTGAAGATGTGTACTCTTTTTGTGTTTTAATTCATCCCTCTTCTTCAGCTTTTCGCTTTTGTTTGATCCGATCCTCCTTACAGCAGCCAGTGTTTTATCCACACATTTCGTATAAATCAACTGAGGATTTTCAACTCAACGAACTTATCAAGAACAGAGAGATGAGGGTGACTGGGAAGTGAGCTTGCGCTCTTCGAGTTTCCAGCTACCCACATATGTGTCAAAGCAGGTGGCCTGCAGCCGTAATCAAACTCGAGTCACAGTATTGCTAACGCAAGCGCTCAGTTCCGCTCGGTCATGCTGCTGAAAACTGGCGTATAACCATGCTATCCCTTTTCTTGAGGGCAAAAAGATAAGACCTAAACCTATAACCTCCAAACTACTCCCATAATCAACGAATCTTACCTTACAAGCTAGTTGCTGTTGGTGTTGTAAGTCGAAATTTAACAGCAGTGCAGCTGCACTGTCATTTAAACTCTTGGAAAACTTGCAAAGCAATAATGAAACGATTATGACGCACTACAGAGAGAGTAACGAACTTAAAAAAACTTTAATTATGAAAAGAAAAGCTTTTTTTAACTAAGCTGAACCATCTTGGTGCAACCCATCTTTTGATCCTTAACAAACCATAGCAGATAGGATCCTTCACCTACTTAGAGAGCTGCTGAGTGCAACATAAGAGGAAAAGCATGTGCAATTACGCATCTTCTATAACAAAAGGAATGCTGGAGAATAAGCACGGCCACCTACTTTGATGCATCACTGTAACTTTGCATTAGAGTCACAATATGGCTCTTTCTGCTGTAAGCTTATTGCTTATAATGATCTTGTTTATATGATTGCTTATACTGTACTGTTATAGTTGCAGGTTGAATTCAATATGAATATGGAATAATTCTGTGGGGATCTATGTTTAAATCAGAAGGCTACTGAGTGAATTGGAAGTGAGACTAAACAATACTGTTCGAACTAGGATATAACAGGTAGTCGGAAATTTGACCACGTTACACCACTTTTCAAACAACTGAAAGTTCTTAAATTACCGGTGCATGATAACTATCAACCGGAATTAGGAAAGTTTATGTACATAGAATACCAACTAAATTGGAATAAGTTGCCAATTATAATTCAATTGCTCTTTACTAAAATTGAAGATTTGCACAAATGTTATATGAAAAAAGCAAAAACAACCTCATTATTCTTACCAAGAGTATCTAAACAAATGGCAAAAACTTAATTGTCGTTTAGAGGGCCACAACATTGGTCACTAATAGTAATACCATCTTACATAAAAATTTTCTCCTGGACTACATTCAAAAAAAAGTTCCGTACAGAGAATACCGGTACGTACCTCGTCAATTGCTATTGATCTCATACAGCACTAATCCGATTAAATGATTCAATTTTCATCACTTTGCTTTTTTCTGCCGTATATTGCAATGTTTGCTTAATTGTACGCCCGTATCTGCTGCTTGTACTACAACTCGCAATTCATGATTTGAGCCAGGGAGCATCTCGACTCGAAAACGATAACGTTCCTCGGTGCTCCCTGGCAGAGGTGGAGTCAAGGACACAAGGCTCGAGGCCAAGGCCCAAGGACACAAATGCATGTGTTTTCCTAAGAAAAAAAGGCTTAAAAAATTTTTTTCGGTTGATCTTCAAAAAAAACGATGTAGAAAAATATTTTTCAGCCGATCTACAAAATTTCAACCATTCAAAAAATAGTGTCATCATCATCATCATCATCATTATATTTATTTATTTACCAAGTGACGTCATATCACAAGAAAAAAAAAACTGCAACTTCCTCTAGGTCTATCACCAAAGCATCGAAATATGCAATTCCTTTAAAACCAAACACACAAACTTAAAGCGATATTTAGTCACTTGGTGAGGAGACAGCGAAAGACCGAAAGGTCATCTAAGTCTACTGCCACCTCACCAAGTTAAGGTTAAAAAAAAAAAAACAGCTTCTAGATTTTCTCAGTCTGCTACTTTCTATGATAAAAAATTTTACGCAAAATTAAAACAAAGTGTTGCAAAGATATGTACATTTTGTATAGTGTATACACAAAACTCACAGTCACCATGTAAAGAAAATGCAAGACAACATTAGAATTGTTCTAACTCTAAGCATACTAAAAAATAAAAAAATAAAAATGCTGTAACTACAGATTGGATAGAAATAAAATTAATAAAGTTCATAAATGCTTATTTATGTTTTATAGAATTTAAAGTGGGCAATTGTAGTGGAAAAAAAAAACCTCCTTGCTTTGTTTTGTATTGTTTGCCAATATGTCATTAGTACTGGTACAATTTCTAATACCAGTATATATCAACCTCAGTCAGTTATAGCAAAAATTACTAATAATTCAAGGGCACATCAAAATGAGAGATGACGTATTGTAATAAATGTGTGATAGATGAATGCACCAAAGTCATGCTATTTAAGCAATAGAATAGGTTATTGTTGAACTCAAGCATAAATATGCAACTATGATTCCTGTAATTACTACTGCATTGCTGATAGAAAGCTGTTATTCTAGCTTTTATCGGTTTCATAGTTTGATAAAAAATGAGCTTTAACAGCTTTTTTAAATCTGTAGAATGAAACTTCTTTCATACCGCTTGGAATTTCATTCCAAATTTTTATTCCTGCGAATGATAGAGACTTTTGCCCTAATCTTGTTCTAGTTCTTGGAAGAAAGAAGTTGTTTTTGTGGCTCAATCTTGTCTTATGTGTATAGCAGTTTTTTATTAGGTTAAACTTATCTGTATTTGCAAAAGATAGTACATTATTGTGAATTTTGTACATTAGCTTTGCAGTTTCCAGAGAGTAAATATCCTTGAGTTTTAAGCATTTAGCGCGATAGAACAAAGGATTAGTATGCTCACGATATCCACTTCCAGTTAACAATCTGATGCTTCTTTTTTGCAGAATAAAGAGAGGTGCTAGTGTTGATTTTGAAGCAGTCCCCCAACTACTTATGCAGTGTTGTAGATGAGAGTATATGAGGCAGTGGTAAACAGATCTTAAGGTTTGCTCATCTACAAAGTGTTTTAATTGATTGAGGGCCCAAGATCCCCTTGCTACCTTTGAACATTGTTCCTTGATTTGTTGTTTCCAGTTTAGACTGTCGTCTATGAGAACGCCTAGATACTTTATGTGATGTGATTGCTTGATTGGATTATTATCTATTGATACTTTGAGTTCAGGTTTATTTTGTTTTGTTGTCACTACCATAAACTCAGTTTTATTAAAGTTAATTGATAATTTATTCACCTTGAACCAATTGCTTACATTGACTAATTCATCATTAATATTTTGTTGCAATGTTGAAACATTGGAATGGGAGAGAGTAAGGTTTGTATCATCTGCAAAAAGATGAATTGTGGAATTTGAGGCAAGTGGTAGATCATTGATATAAATATTAAATAACAACGGACCTAGAGTTGATCCCTGAGGAATATCGCAAATAACATCTCTTGACTTGGATTTATATTGATTTACAATTGTATACTGTTGACGGTCAGTCAGGTAGCTTGCTAGTAACTGTAATGGTAATCCTCTAATTCCATACTTTTCTAGTTTCTTGATCAGTATTGTGTGATCGATGGTATCATATGCTTTTCTTAAATCTAAGAAAATAGAACATGTAATGAGCTTTTTATCCATATTGTCAAGTAGCTTATTGTAAATATCTAAAACAGCTTCATTTGTTGAGCAATTTTTCTTAAAACCATACTGGTTTGGACTAATCAAATTATTGCTTACAAAATAATTGTTTAGTTGATCAAGCAGACACTTTTCAAAAAGTTTGGCAAAAGAATTTAAAATAGAAATAGGGCGATAATTACTGCATAACTCTCTTTCGCCTTTTTTGAAAATTGGAACAACTTCAGCGATTTTTAACACTTTTGGAAAATATCCTGTTGATATGCATGCATTAAAAATGTTAGTTAGAACTGGAGCTATAACAGAGCCTGACATTTTTATATACTTTGCAGGAATTCCATGTCTTCCTGTACTTTTTGATGGATTCATAGCTCTGATGTAATTTACTACTTCTTCTTCAACTATTGGTTCTAGAACAAACGAATTACAACTACTCTGAATCAAAGATGTGGCATTAAATTTGCCATCAATTATAGCTGGTGTTTTGATTGTAGATGCAAGGTTAACTCCTATCTCTATGAAATATTTATTGAACAAGTTACTGATGGCCTGTGGACCTTGTGCTGTGCACTTTCACTTTTGGAAGCATACATTTTATTAGGAATTTTATTTTTCTTCACATTTTTCAAGTGAATAATTTTATTTATAATTTTCCAAAGCGAAGAGGTGTCATGCTTATTATCATTCACTAAATTTTTAATGTAAAGTCGTTTTGCATATTCCTTAATATGAGTCAGTTTATTTCTATAGACTTTGTATTGTGCCCATGTATTACTGTCATTTAATTTAAGGGCTCTTTTGCACAATAAATTTTTTTTTTGGATTGATATAAGGATTCCTTTGGATAACCATGGTTTGTTTTTTAGTTTTGTTTCCTTTCTGCTTTGTTTTCGTAATGGTGCATGTATGTTTAATGTCTTATGAAAAATGTCAATAAACTTTTCAGTGTAGTTGTCAATGCATTCCTCTTTGATATCACCTAATAGCTCCATTCCTTCAGTTAATTTGTCTAGAAATTTTTCTACTTCAAAATTTTTTGTATCACGAATTAGGGTGACAGTTGATTTTTCACTCTTGGGCAGGCTTAAATTAGAACACACCATTACTGGCAGGTGATCACTTACATCTTCCACCAGAATAGAACTTTTGTGTTCACCCACTACATTGTTTGTATAAACATGATCTAAAAGAGTTGAGCTTGTAGTAGTTATTCTTGTCGGGTGTGTAATTAAGGGAATGCAGCCTAAGCTATATCTTAAATTCATGAAATCTTTAATATTGATATCAGAGTTACTTTTCAACAAATCTGCGTTGAAGTCTCCTCCGATATAATACATCAATTTTCTACTATTCAATTTTTCAATGGTTGATTCAAAACTCTTGCAAAACTCTGATAATTTTTGTTTAGGGTGTCTGTAAATTACTCCCACTATACATTTTTTGTTATTCCCTTAATCTAGTTGAATCCACATATCTTCACAGTTAGGAATGTTTAAATCAAACTCCTTGCAAATTGAAATTGATAAAGACTCCTTAATAAAAAATCCTACTCCTCCCCATCTTGTAGTTGTGCCTTTGTGGTAAAAATGGTACCCACTTAACTTTGCATTGTATACCTGTAACAATTTAAGTTTGGTTTCACTTATAGCAATGATATCAGGTAAGATATCATAATTTGTTAAAAGTTCATTCAATTTATCAAAATTTGCATTTAGGCTTCTTATATTCACGCAAAGCAAAGAAAATTTACACTTTTTGTTAATAATATTGGCTTCGGCCTGTGAGCAGTATTTTGAGTCAACCAAACTAGAATTTAAATCATTTAGTAAGCTTTTTATCTTGTTGTCTACCTGTAAGCATTTAGCTGGGAAAAACGAATTATTTGTGTGATTAATATCAAAGTTTAGTTTGTCATCATTTCTCATTTCATTTAACAATTGCTTATCATCTAGAGTTTGAAAAGGAAACAATTCACTGTAACAATTTTGGCAGAGGTATGGTTCAGTAGAAGAACAAAGAGTGTGAAATTTAAGGGGACTAATGACTGTGCATTTGAGATGAATCCATCCACCACACATATCACACTGAATAGCACACTGGTTCCTTTTACAAGGTCTTAAACATATTTCACATGGACATTTAACTGGCATTATCAAGCAGTCAAACCAATGAAAGATTCTACACTAGTTAGACAAAATAGCAGTTTACAAACCAATGAAAGCAGTCAAACCAATACAGCAGTCAGCAATACAGCAGTACACCAGTCAGTACACCAGTCAGCACACCAGTCAGCACACCAGTCAGTACACCAGTCAGTACACCAGTCAGTACACACAGCAGTACACCAGTCAGCAATACACCAATACAGCAGTCAGCAATACAGCAGTCAAACCAATGAAAGATTCTACACTAGTTAGACAAAATAGCAGTTAGACAAAATAGCACTAGTTAGAAAAAATGAAAGATTCTACACTAGTTAGACCGTTAAGTGTTGTCCTCGTGCCGAGGACAGGGCAATTTTCTTGGACTTGAGGCTTCGAGGCGAAGACCAAGGACTTGAAAATGTGTCCTCGAGGACTCCACCTCTGCTCCCTGGCCTTATCCAATGTTATGCTACATGAAGGTTTGTTTGAACAATGTTGTCTGTGATTAAGGCCAAATAAATTTCTTTCTTACTTTTCACTTACTTACCGGTATTTATAACTAGATAGGGGTTTGCCAGCAAACCCAGTGAACGACCGACGCGTAGCTAATGCTGTGACGCTCAAAAGTACTTTTCGTCTACCGTAAAATCAGCAGTTATTCAAAAATATCTGATTATGGAACCTCCAGAAAAGTAGAAATTCCAAACATTGTCAAAAAGTATCAACGTCATCGTTTCTAATTCTAAAAAAATAACCCGTAAGGTTAAGCTAGCGTTTCTCAAAGAATAGATCACGACCCAAATGTAGGTTGAACAAATGGAAAAATCGTAATAGTGCAGAGAAAATCCTATCATATCAAATTACCTGCTAAACCAACATCTTAAGTGATTAAAGGCGGTGAATCATCCAGCCAACTCCGGTGGTTTACAATAGCTCAAATTGAACTATAATTTTTGATATTTTTTGTTTTGATTTTGGGGTTGCGTTTCTAAAGATATTTAACAAATACAAAAAGATGTCCCCCCAAAAAAAGTTTTTGGAAACTCTGAGTTTTGATCTTCCCGCCAAAACCACAGCTCTCTAAACTATTAGGCCTACTGTAATCTTATTAAACTATTAGGCCTAATAGTTTAGAGATACTTATGCCTAAACTATTTAGAAATAAACTATCTCGAAAGTATTAGGCCTGCCAGCGAAATTTTTTTTTCTACCATGGTTTTGCAGATTTATTACGTCACATCCGTTGTCCCAACCTTTTGATTCATACTCCGCTCTCGCTTTTCGCTAGATCCGCTATATTCACAGGCTAATTGGTACAATGGTACTGGGCAATTAGGCTAGGCTTTAGTTTGGAATAAAGTCCTACCGTAGGCAGTGGTAGAATAGGCTTGAAAGAAAAGCAAAAAACGATAATAGCAGTTAGTCAATAAGCCTAGACTTACTGGTCCGTTTTATAATCAAGTCAAAATATTAAGACAGAATTTGTGATACAAGCAAGTCAAAATAGCCTAGCCTAGTAATCTTTTTAAGCTTGTAAAGGGTTGAGCTGTTGAGTCTTCAGCGATAATTGCACTATAGACAGAATAGGCCTATCAAAGGGAAGCCTAAAACATATTTCTTTAATTGATGCATAATTCAAGTTACTGTATATGCGAATTGCAAAAATAAATAGCAGATCTGAGATACCGACACCAGTACCGGTACTGAGATCTGGATAGCCTAGTCAGACAGTGCAGTTGGCTAGGTAGGTTACCGTAAATGACTAGCCTAAACTATGTACGCCCTGAATCTGAAAAATTGAAATGTCAAAGTTATTTTACTACTGTAATTTTACCAATGTTGTAATTGCTTTCAAATTTAGAGTCAGAATTAACTAGACAGATTCACTTAGCCTACTGACTTCATCACGCAGAGTCATTCATCTGCTCATATTCCTCTCTCAGTACTGTCATAGTGGATGAAATTAGGACAAAGTTTACTTGATAAATTGATACCGTAAAGTATTAAACTCTAAACTGATAGATTGTTGAATCAGTTTGAAGGACAACTTGCAAAAAAATTTACATATAGGGTACCGGTAGGTTGCTAACTTTACTGGCTTCACACAGTACTGCAGCAGGTACACAGTCTGAAGATCTGACTGTTACAGTACATTTTCCTGGTTTTTAATTCGATTTATTTGGACAGCGAAAAGACTGTATAAGTCATCAATGTCTACTGTCATGAAAAAAAAGAAACTTTATGCAGTAACATATATCAGTAAGAAACAGAGCAGTAGGCTAAAACTTACCGGTACTACTGTCACAACTCAAAACAAAAACTCATAACGTCAAACTTAACAATTATGCTTTGTATCAATGTATGGCATATGCTCAAAAACTTGATTACTTGGCCCCCCTTATTCAATATTTTGTGTTTGAGCACTGTAATATATGAAGTCTTTAGTTCTTTATTAAACTGCAAGAGTTTCATCTCTCTAATTTCCTTTGCAATTTGATTCCATATTTTAGTTCCATTATAGATCAGCAATTTTTGAGTTTGTGCTGCGTTAACTCTGGGAAGAAAGTAGTTTGTTTTGCTTTTTTTTTCAAGTGCTGTAAGAGTGTATTTCATCCAGCATTATGAAAAGCCCTAAGTTAGACCTGGAAGTGTGAGATGATGTATTGCTTATTCTGTACATCAATTTTGCTGTTTCCATTTTGCACAGGTCATTCAGCTGTAATCAGAGGTGGGCACAAATAACATTATATCAAAAGCGCAACGCAACAAAGCGCAATGATCTTTTCAACCAGCAAAAGTGCAGCGCAAAATGCGCAATTTAATTTTTTGCTTTCTGAAGTGCAGCGCAACTTCCGCAATGAACTTTTTGATTCAGTTGAAGCGCAACGCAATTCCGCAATTGCGGAACGGTATTTTCGTACCAAGTTAAAGCGCAACCTAACTTCCGCAATCGAAATTTTACAACACAATGCAAATACTGCGTTTTTTGCAATTTCAGATTGAAAAACAGTAAATAATTTGCTAAACAAGCTCGAAATTTATCAATATTACGATGGAAATAGAGCAAAATTAAGTTCAATGCAGAGAATTGCGCTTTTAACCGAAAAAAATTTTGAAAGCGCAACGCAATTAAAGCGCAACAAATTTTAAAGGCTTTATTCCGCAATGCAACTTCTGCAATGTTTCAAAATAAAAAATTAAAGCGCAACGCAACTTACACAATTGCGGAGGTTGCAGAAGTTGCGCTTCTAATTGCGCTTTGCCCACCTCTTGCTGTAATAGATATAAGCTTGAGAATAACGGTTTAGTATCAGGTATGTGTCATGATGTTGTTGTGAGTTATTATTCTTACTGCTTTTTTTGTAAATTAATCAAAGGTGAAAGGGTAGATGCTGATGCACCACCCCAGCTGCTAATACAGTAATTTAGATGAGAATGGATGAAGCTGTAATAAATCAACATTAAAGTTTTACAATCCCCATACTTCTGTAAATGATACAATACCCAACAACCACTGGCTAATTTTGAACTAACTTTCTGAATTTAGGGTTTCCAATTTTGTTAATGATCAATCAGGACACCCAAATATTTAACACATGTATTTGCACTACATGTACTTTAACACATGTACTACGTAAACATGTAGAGCTGTGTTTCCTCGAACTTTATGGCTAATCGGCGAGTGTCCAAATTTTCCTTAAACAATTGTGCCCAAAGCCCTAAAAAGATGTTTATGTGCCATAAATTTCAAACCAATCCAGTATTAATGTATACCAAATGTCATATTTCCACAAATTTGTCAAGTTTTCTAAAGCTATGTTTACTGTTTTGCCAAAAAATTTTGCCCTTGCTCCAACAAATCGCCGATTCGCAGAAAAAAATTGGCTTGGTGGGGACACTGATGTAGAGTGTTTGCGCAGACTTAGCTGATATTTGCAAATTATTGCTATTCATATTCTATAATTGTTTTAAATACAAAATTGCATTTCAGGCAGAAAAAATAGCCTACTAAAGCTAGTTTGAAAGAAGTCTAGTATGTAGATGTGCGTGCGAAAACAAATGGTTTCTGATGTAGTGATTAATCACCCAAGCTATGCAGCATTGACTGATTGATGCCATCTTTTAAGTCATTGTGTTACCCAGGAAGATTGATGAGCAATCCACAATTATCTGGCAATAGTACAGGAAGTTTTTAAAAGTTTTTTTGGATGAAAAAAGATACAGCAGCAAGACTTACCAAGTGTTTGGGTATGTTCTTCAAATAATCGTTTGTAGCTTCGTTTTGTTTGCAATGATATTTCAAACTTGTTACAGTATTTATATCAGATACAAGTTTTGGTGCTGACTGCAATCTCACTTGCAGCAAGATTTAACCATATTAAAACTGGTCAGTTGGTCGAACAGTAACGCAATTGTTCTGGATTGGGAGGTTCATATTTCAGGCCAGTCAAATCAGACACAGTGTTGCCACCACTGCAACATTTCTTCAAAAGGAGCTGTGTTGCCCTTCACAAATCTGAGGAGGTTTCCTCTGTGTTACATACTTCGGCATAATATGAGTATCGTGAAAGATTTGATGTAGTCAGAATCTCGCAACATATAAACTGGCAACAGAAGCTCTTTTTTTGCTGATTATTTTTTTGCATTTAACAAAACTTATAATGTTGTCAAGTCATGTTGTGAGTCTGATTATTGCGAGTGGGACATAGTTGCTCTACCAAGAAAATATTTATTAGCCTTTGCTGCTAATTGCTTTCATTTTTTCAGGAAAAATTTGCTGGTTCTTCAAGGATTATACCTTCACTGTTTTGGAAGGATCATTTGCCCTGCTGCAACCACTGAGGCCACTACCAGAATGTCGCAAACTATGAAAGTGGAATTTCATCGATTGCTTTTTGAATAGTGGAGTTTCATTAATTATCGACAACAGTATTCCGAAAGGTACGATAAGGTACAATCTAAAATGTAGATTGTGTTTGATACTGATATGGTTGAGACCAGAAGCAATGCAGTGTTATGCTGATCTTTGCAATTGATGTAAGGCAACACGCAAAGTTGTTTTACAATACTCTGTGTCCAATTTAAATGCGCTTTTAAGTTTCAAGGTTTTGTATTATTTTGTTTTTTTGTAATCATTTATTTAATTAATTAGGGTTATGCACACAAGTCAGTTAATCCTAGTTGTTGTTTTTTTGGTTTTTTAAAGAGCGGTACTTCTTGACAAACTTTGGTTTACAAGTAAGATTGTAGTTTATCTGGTGATATTTACTAGTCAATAGTCATCCCAGTTAGACTACAGATTTGTTTATTTTTGGTCACTTATACTCTATTAGTCTATTTGTGTCACTGTGTGCATTTGCATTTTAGAATTGAAAATACAAAATCAAAGAATAAAGTTTCACAGAACATATTTTTTAGAAGTCTTGGACCATGGATTTCATCGACAGAACGTACCCACTACTTCCCAACGTCGAGTCATCTGCTTTCATGTCTCTGTATTAACAAATCTTCGACTATGCAAGTGTGCATGCAGCATTTTGATCTTCACAAAATATCATCAAAATCTTGAAATGTACTTATGGAATATTGTGAATGAATCATGGACTTCAAAAAATGTGCAACGACAGAACTACAGTAGAAATAATGCCACGTGAATAGCAATAATCAGAAGAGAAGAAGTCTCGATAAGAAATGTTCCTCCGAAAACTAAGAGAGCACCAAATTTTCCTGAACTTGCATGCGATTTCCATGGTTTTTTGTTGAGATTTGCAAGCAGTTGTGGATTATCGTTCGAAACGCTTTTATTAAATTTCTATTTTTCAGGCTGTCAAGCGTTCATTTTTTTTCATTTTTATTTATATATTTATTTTTTTATTAGTCATTTCTTTCATTATTTTTTCCGGATTTTGTTTGGTTGTAAACTAATTTTTAGTTTAGTCACCCTGTTTTTCGGACATAAAACCCACGTAAAATACCTAGATTATCTCAAAAGTACAACGTCCACTTTAATCTTCCAGTTCGTGTCATGTATGGATCTGGTTTGTACCCTATTTCTATCCAGGATAATATGTTTTCTGTGCCAAAAGAACAGCACAAGCAGTGAGAACAAGCGAAGCTCAAAAGAATGTGCTAGTTGCACAAAAACTGTGGGAACACGCGAGCGGAAGCTTATAAATAGCTGTCGCTAGTGAACACATGCCCGCTATTGAAGTGGCAAAAAGAAAGTGGTTTCCGCTGCGAATGCTACCTTGGAAAAAATCCTGCTCAACTACGCAGCAGCATCAGAAAACGGGAAAACAAATTGCCGTGAAAATAAAAATGGCGATGTAAAAACTGGTTCCGAGTGGTAAACAAAAAGAGTGAAGAATGACTTTTGTACCACCCAGAATTAGCTACATTTTAGTTTTCCTGCTATGACATTTATTTGTTTTGAGTATTTTGTGTATGTACGTGCTGTTCTTAATTCATTTAAATTGAGTTGTGCTATCGAAATTGTAAGCAACTTTTGTGTGTGTAATTCATCATTGCCTAGATGATTTTTGAAAAAAATGCTACAAAATGACTCTTGTTTTCGTTAGAATATTTTAACCTGTCACTCATTTTTTTCATTCGTTTTTGTTACAAAGTTCTTTTTCTTTTTTCAAAAGCGCCATCATTTTTTGGTAATTGGCCGCTTGACAGCTTGCATTTTGTTATTTTAATTACGTGCAGTACTTTTTCGGTTAACAAATTCGTCTGTGATACGTCTGACCACAGAACTCTTTAGTAGTAGCTGGAAACTGACAGTTTTGTCGTTTTTTTCTTCACAATTCACTTGTTCTTCGAATATGTCGAATCAAATCAGTCGAATACGCGTGACTGCAAAAAATCTTGGCAGCAAGAGCAACCTTTTTTTGTTCAATCCTCTTCTCTTTTTCTCCTTGAGTTGGTTTCTAGTCTACTAGATAAAGAGTCTATGATCTGACTGCCAAACCAAACGAACGCCATTTTGTGTTTTCAAGCTTAATTAACGCGTTTGCTGCTGACAATATTAACTCGCTTTTAATCGAATTCTTTTGAAAAGATACTGCTGGAGATCGGTTTCATTGAAGAAATGAAAATCGCTTGAGATAACAAAGAGATGCTGCAAACTTTTCCCACTATTTCCTGTACCGCAATAGTAGATTTAATCCGTGTAACTAGGTACCATTGACAACCCTGCATATCGAAATTTCGTGACATCAAAAAAAGATGACTTTGCAAAATTTCTTGCGGATTAGGCAACGCGATGTTCGATTGTTATTGTAAACAATGCGTTCTTACAATAATTTTAAGTTATCCTTTTATGTTGTCACGAAATTTCGAAACACAGGGTTGCTAATGGTACGGAGTCAAATGGATTAAATTTATTTTTGAGGATAAAAAATAGTGAAACAAGGTTTGGGGCACTTCTTTATTACCTCCAGTAGTTCTCAGTTGTTAATACCGATTTCAAGTAGTAAACCTTTAAACTTGTTTGTCTGACAATTTAGTCTGATGCAAAAGCACTTAGGCACGAAAATTCACTCCATAATTATTCCACAATTGCATGAGCTTAATGGCTAAGTGAAGAATTGCTGGTAGTAGATGTAGGTTCAAGTAATGAAACGTTTCAAAAAGAATGCGTGCTGGATCTGATTTTGTTTATGAATGTTCTATCGAAAAAACAAAGTTTACGCTTCTAAATAAAAACAGTTTCAGCTCGAGCTTCTGCCAACCCATTACACAAATCTGAAATTAGGCAACTGAACTATATATTGAAGGAGAGTTAAAGCTTAATTTATATCGTATCAGCGTATGGCTTGCAGCAACTGCAGGGTTACGATGTTTTGTTCAGCTAGCCTCCAACATGTTTGTGGTGGTGCATTGGTTGACCAGAGATTGCCGAATTTGAGGATCAACCAAGCAATGATTTTTATAGACAATTGGACCCCCGTACATATGGCGATGCTTCTAGAATTTATTGAAATGTTTTTGAATGAAATCTACAGTAGTTTTTTTTTTTCTTGCATATCTGAAGTTTTTCAAGTCGTTGTAGCACTTTTTAATTTACAAATAACACGTCATTGGTTGATTGATGTTATTTCGTAAGAATCGTATCTATTAAATAACCTTCGTGTTTGCTAGAAAGTTACGATTGCAAAACCAATTAAAAGTAAGCCAAATCAACACAAATACTCTACTGCAGTATCTTCGCTCTGTGCACAGATACTGCAGGAGGATGTTACGCTCGGAGTGAATAATGATTGCTTTACTGTAAATATGCACTCATACGCAAAACTGCAAATGGGGACGAAGCACATGGTGTTGGTAAACTTTTTACCATAGTTTTAAAAGTGAACCGCTTCCTTTTGAACAACTACAGTACATTATGTGTCAGATCAGCATTCGCAAAGTCTTTTGAAACGGCATTAGTTAACGTAGATGGTTAGCGGCCATGCAATACCTTCTCGTTGCAACTCTTTTCAAAACTCCGAGTATTGGGTCATCTGCGTGTTCTGCCCTTAGCGCCCGAAGTGGTTACTCCTTGTGTTTATAACATATTACTTATCATGCGATTACACGTTTGAATCATTCCAATTCACATTCCTAGTTCTGTCTACGCTAAAACTTTAGATCTCTACGATGACAAAACCAATCACGCAATTCCATTCTTTTATGTCTGATAATGATGATGTAAACCATTTCGACGATTCCATTAAACTGCACAAAAAATACTTGCTAAAATAATTTTCTGAAAAAAATTCTACTTCAAAACTTGCTTACGAAGTTGCTGAATTGTAGTGGAAGTGGAAACGATTGGCAAATTGACGCTTCATCTGGGTTTCAGTGACACGTAAAGGTTCGATTCTCGATGAAGCTTTCCAATTCTACTTCGTTTACGACAGTGTGTAATGAAATCGAGGTTTATTAAGCAGTAATCAACAGCAACATAATGCAAGTCAGCAAACAAACGATGATAAAAGAATGAGCGAGCGTCGAGCGGTTTTTGTTTGCGAACGCAGGACTCCACAAAATTTTATATTATATTCAGGCCATTTTTTTGAAAATTTATGCAAAATATCAACCACAAAAGGTATGCAATTATTACCGAGTGAAGTAACTTATACATTTGAAAAATCAGAAACGCGAATTAATGAAAAAAATAAAACTCATTTTACAAGTCCGGCATAAAATTACAGAGATACAAAAAATCAACATTTAAAACATACTTTAAAATCTTTCTAAATTTAGAGCAGTTATCTAAACTGCTGAAATATAGAGGCTAATCGTAGTCCTCAGGTACCATACCAATAAGGTTTCGCTGAGAAGCTGACAAATATGTTTAGCACCAGCGCAAAATTGATTAAGTAATAAAAATGCGTTGGTCTTTGGAGCATGGATACTGCAAAAGTTTAAATTTGGGGTGAGTGAATTCGGACACGGAGTTACAAACAACAGCAAGCCGTTGACGCAACCTTTAGAAGTAGTGTTGCCAAGGCGCGATGATTCGGAGATGGGCTCGGCTAAGTTGTCATACGCTTCGGCGTAATTTAGCGATTAAAAAGATTTGATTTTCGACACCCAAAAATTCCTTCCATACCACGTACGGTGCGTTGAAAAAGCTCAAATACTTTGAACGCAAAAAACTCATAGTTTCCGTGGGCCATCGTGGTTTCAACCTGCTGAAAAATTTTGATGTACGGTTGGTTGGAAAAAAATAGTGACTTGCTCGTCAAAATAGCGGTTTTCAATAACTTTGCAAACAACTAAAATGAGTATGAACACAAAAGCAAACTTCGTTATACTGTTATTAAAGGTAGGCACGAATAAGATAAAGCGCAGCTTAACGTTCGCAATCAAGTTACAACACACAATGTGAATTTCGCATTTTGATTTTAGGCAAAAAAAGGATTAATTGTTTATTGAGGAAGGCTAACATTTGCCAATAATACGATAAACACAACACTAACTTTTTAAGTATAAACTTGCGCGACTAACCGAAAAAAGTTAGAAAAGAAAACGCAGCGCAATAAATCCGCAAAAAAATTTAATGGCATTAGCCCGCAAATTTCAAATTTACATGTAGTTTACGTTCAAGCATACCTAAACTGATGCCACCAAACGACTTTCAATAAAGGAAAAGATACAATATGAGCAGTTGACAACTCGCAGTCGTGGTTCACACATCAATCAAATGCTAGGGTGGATAATACGGTAAATAAATGAAAAGCTAATAAATATATAGGAGCATCAATATGTGATAATCCGAATAGAAACTAAAAAAAACGACTATTTAACTTTAGCAAATGGAAATACCAAATAAATAGCCAGTTCTACAGTGCAACAGTATAAAAAAATAAAGGAGGAATCAGAGGTGGAGTCCTCCAGGACGTCCTTGGCCTCGAAGGTCAAGTCCTTGACCTCGAAGCCTCCAAGTCCCTGAAAATACCCTGTTCTCGGCCGAGGACAGCACTATTTTTTGATTTGTTAAAAATCGGCCAAGGTCATGAACATTTTTTCCTTGACTAAAATTTCACGAAAAATTTGCGACTTTCTGCGCGCAGACCTTTTTTTTTTCTTGGAGAACACTTGCGCGTTGTGTCCTTGGCCTTGAGCATTCCTGTCCTCGGCCTCGAGAAGGTCTGTCCTCGGAAAGTCGGTAATTGGTCTTGGGCTCGGATTTTTTTGTGTCCTTGGCCTCGAGCCTTGTGTCCTCGACTCCACCTCCAGGAGGAAGCACTTCAACAAGCAAACTGAGATTGAGTTGCCTCCTGCTGCAGCGTTATAACTTCACAACATAAGACACGACTCACGAGTACGGCTAATTAATATGAAATTATAACAATAAACGGAGGTGGGCACGAATAACATTTTACCAAACGCGCAGGGCAATGATTATCTAATTCTAAATCACTTAAAGCAAAGCGCAAGATACGCAAACTTTAAGTTTTTATCTCTGAAGGGTAGCGCAATTTCCGTAATTGCGGAACGAAATTCATATACCAAGTCAAAGAGTAATTTAACTTCCGGAAACAAAATAACACGATGCAAACTCCACATTTTTACAATTCTAGACGGAAAAAGAATAAGTAATTTGCTGTAGGCTAGACAAATTTATTTCATCGCTCAGTAACAGCACGACGTAAAAATTAATCAGCATTCGTTCAAGGCGACAGGGAAGTTGCAAAAAGCCTGACGATCCTTCGAATCAAGCAACCTCCCTCTAGTCAGAGGCAATTTAAGTCAATTTGACCACATTACGATTGAAAATGGCCGACATTTGACAACATTAGGATTGAAATTAAACAAAATTAGGTTCATCGAATAAAATAGCGTTACTAACAAAACAAAAATTTGAAAGCGTAGCGCAATTCCTTTTAAGGGTACATTAGTCCGCAGCGCAACTTCAATATCTCAAAATAAAACATCAAAGTGAAACGCAACTTAAGCAATTGCAGAGGCTCATAAGTTGTGCTTTGCCCACCTCTGATAATAAACAAAAACACTTTGATCCAGCTCCGATAAATGTTAACCTCAAACTTGAACTTTAGTCTCAACTTGAACGAGGACTGAAGGTAAAATCACCGGGGGTATCTTAAATTTGGCAAGTCGTATTAGATGAGATCGGCGTTGACTTCATCCATCTTGATCCAGCCCTTTCAGAGATGTTCTACTTCAAACACGACGTAAGGACCTCTCTAATCATAATTTTTATTGGCAACCCTGGCATTGATAACATCCGCGACGCCATCTTAGTCCTATCCTAAGGCAATGCAGCCATTACATTAAGCCACAGAAGCGTTTTAAGTTTTAACCTATTTATAGCTAGGTTAATATAGACCTCAGTATGTTAGAATACTGCATTAAAATGTCAGAGTTGCCAATAAAAATTGTGCTTTGGAGATTCCTATGTCGTGTTTGAAGTAGAATATCTGTGGAACGGCTGGAAAAAGAAAAATGAAGTCTACTCCATTGATGTTGCCTTCAGTCCTCGTTTAAATTTCAACATAAATAATAACCCGCATTCCATTGAAGCTTAACTATCAACTGTTGAAATAGTGTGGTTGCATAAACGGGTCCACGACAGCTGACCATGAACAAGCTGACCGCGAACCAACTGAACCCGATTGGTCTAGAAGGGGGTCGAAAAAATATTTTACTATCCCTATAGCCATCGTGCCCAAACCCTCACTTTGTCACGAAATCACTTTGTGACGAGATCACTGGTAACCTTTAATTGCGGTCAGTTGACTTGGCTCGGAATAAACGCTGCAAACCGGAGATGTAAATGAAACGCAAATGCCCATTCTTTAGTTATACATATTGTTTGACTAGGCAGTGTGCAGATATTGTTTGACTTGGACTGTGCAATGCTGCATGAACACTTGCACAAATGCACAGTCGAAGATATTGTTAATGCAGAGACATGAAAGCAGTTGATTCGACGTTGGGAAGTAGTGGATGCTTTCTGTGGCTGAAATCCATGGTCCAAGACTTCTAAAAAGATATGATCTGTGAAACTCTATTCTTTGATTAATTGCATTTTCAATTAATGCAAATGCACACAGTGACACAAATAAACTAATCTAGTATAAATGACTAAAAAACGAACAAATCTGTAGTCTAACTGGGATGACTGACTATTGACTAGCATCTATCACCAGATAAACCACAACATTACTTATAAACCAAATTTTGTCACAAAGTACCTCTCTTTAAAAAACAATAACAAAAAACAACAACGATTAACTGGCTTGTACGTATGACCCATAACCAATTAAATCCAAAATTATAAAATAAAATATTACGGACCAGGGGCTTATTGACTAGATGACCCTAACAGGTCCCTTCTCAACTATTTTTTATGTAGTGTTTCGTTTATTGCCATGATTCTCAACCTATGGGTCGCGACTCGCGACCCAAAGTTGGGTAGCCTAAAAATTCTTTTGGGTCACTTGTTTTTTTTTTGTAAACATCTACAAAGAGTAAAACTTGCACAAAAAATAATAAAATAAACGCAACGCCGCTTCATAGTCAGATGGTCATCAACCCTTGTTGCATTTTTGTACACGAAAAACTCAAACAGTGACATTTTGAGCTTCTGGAGACCGCACAGTTGTAAAACGCTTCAAAGTAGTAAGCAATATATTGTAGTAAACAAAGAATTCCCGAAGTGAAGAAGGTTTGTGTGCGTGGAGACTAGAAATCAAAGGTCATGTATGTCAGACTACATCAGGCATAATTGATAACGATCAGCAGTATGACCAGGGGAGGGGGGCTATTGCCCCCCAATTGGCCTGCCGACCAAAATGCAGAATAAGGAAAAAACCACGTTTTTATCACTTCTGAGACTGTCTTTTGCATTGAAATAGACTCAAAAAATGATATAACGCATATTTTGAAACGTTTAATTTAGGGGGGGTGGGGATTACTTAGTCAAAAACAAAACTCATAGATCGGAAAAAAACTGCAAAAATTGGTAATCAACTTTGATCGCTTATTGAAGAATGTTTAACAAAGGTTTTATCAAAAAATATATAAGCTCAGAAATAGAGGGGGGATATTCATTTATTATTAGTTAATTACCAATCACTTCTCTCAAACTTTCTTCCAATAGCCCTCCAAACCAAATCTTTCTCTATAACATATAGACGAAACAGATTACTCCTTGACAGTTTTATTGAACTACCGGTAAAGGATTTTATGATTTACCAACTTGTAAACAATAGGCCTAAAATTAAGTTATTTTTGCAAAAAAAAATTTTGAGCGCTGGGGGCTCTTCCCTCAGGCCCCGTGCCTTCGCTGGCTGGGGCTTTGCCCCCAGATCTTCAGGCTCTGGCAGATGGGGATTTGCCACAAACCCCCAATTGCCTCTGGCAGCTGGGGGCTCCACCCCCAGACCCCCGTAACACCCCCACATTGCAGATTTCTGGCGACGCGCCTGGTAACAATATCAGACTGTCAAGTCCTTGAATTAAAAAAAAATGAATAAAAAATGACTACAGAACATAAAGTAATGGCAAATAATGACAATTTTCAAGTATATTATAATTAGACTTATCATATTTTTCAACACTGAAAACCGGGACAGGCAAAAAGATCCAAAAAACTAAACAGAAGACCAGTCAAAAAAGGTCTTTGTGTAGTTTTAGTGAGATCTTTTTGGTGATCTCCCCCCCCCAAAAAAAGGTTTTCATTTCAATGACTCATGATTTATTGCAATTTATCGAGTGATCTCAAAAAATATCAGTAGATTACTTAGAATATAATGAAATAATGACAATGGTTCCAAAATAACGAAATTGAAAAACAATAATCAAAAAAATGAAATAATGACACACTTGACAGCCTGCAATCCTCAATATTCATAAATGTATGTTCAGTGAAAAGTTGTTTGTTGTATTTGCAACAAAGTTCTGTCATTACAAAATTTTTTTTGCACATAACAGCTTTTAATTCAACTATGTATCAGAATATACTGGACATGGGTCGCAAAATTTTACACATTTGATTTTTTCAATGAATTTGGGTCGCTTTGAAAAAAGGTTGAGAACCACTGGTTTATTGCATCTTATAATGACAAATAATAAATTGAACGTGAACTTAAAAGTGTATTTTGATCGGACATTGAGCAATGTGAAGCATCTTTGCATGTCGTTGCTGACATCACTTGCAAAGATCAGCATAGCACTGCATTGCTTCTGGTCTCAACCATATCAGTATAAAACACCTTCTACATTTGAAACAGTGGTGTAAAAAGTACTTGATAACTGTAATGAAGTAAAAGTTTTGTTACTTGAAAGAAAAACTAATTAAACGAAAGTACAAACTATTGACCAAAAAAGTACTAGAGTAAAACTAAAAAGTAGTCGTTTTTTAAAGTACTCAAGTAGAAGAATTTCTGAAAGTATTCAAGCAAAATAAACAAATTATTCAATCCACAAACTGTAGTGTATGACAATTAGTCGATTGCCTTCACATCACTGTCACATAATGCTTGGTCTTTCAACCCCTTACTCTCTCAAGAAGTCATGAATTATTGGCTGATACAAGTTTTTTTTATTATAATGAATTATTTTACAAGTTTTTGTGAATTATTGGCTGATACAAGTTTTTTTTATTATAATCAAATCAAAACGAACAACAGGGTAACTTTGGAATTTGAAAATCACGTCACGCAAAATTTACTTGGAATCATTTCATAAAACCGTTGCTTAGTCGGTAGAAAACTCAATTGTTCTGATAATTTGTGATTCATTTAAACCTACAGAACTTTGCACTCTTCTAAATCAAAATGCTGCTTAAGTAGCATTACTTCACGGTAAAAGTAAGCAAAATAGAAAGTATCCAAAAACATAATTGCTTTAGAAGTGCTTGTTACAGACAAAATCTACTTGAGTAGGCTAGTTCAGTAAAGATACTTTCGTTACTTTACAACTATGATTCTAAATTATACCTTTCTGAATACTGTTGTCAATAGCAAATAAAATTCCACTATTCAAAAAGCAATCGATGAAATTCCACTTTCATAGCTTGCAATATTCTAGTAGTAGCCTGAGTGGTTGCAGCAGGGCAGGGGATTAACTAAAGCAGTGAATTATGCTCCTTGAAGACCCAGAAAATTTTTCCTGAAAGAATGAAAGCAATTAGCAGCAAAGGCTAAAAATAATTAAGACATACCTAATGTAAAATGTTTTCTTACTCGAGCAACTATGAGCCACTTGCCATAATCAGACTCACAACATGGCTTGACAACATTACAAGTTTTGCTAAATGCAAAAAATAACACCAGTCAACAAAATAATGGTTTGTTTTTTTAAACAAGAACAAGATCCCTGATTTCTGGGTAACATAGGGGCACTAATTCTGAATCTGGCATTAGTTTTCTTCTAGCACATCAGGATTTTGAGATATGACGGGGCATGGTGAGTTACATTCCATGCATTTGGTACCCCATTAATTACAATACCTTTGCCATTATCATGGCTGTTGTTCAGATTTTAACAAAGGCTACTAATCACATTAGCATGCTGTTATACCTAATTAAACAAATTTGATAAAAAAGGTCGAACAAAAAAGATTAAACAAGTTTAATGTACTGACCAGCACATTAAACTTGTTTAATCTGAAGACTGAAGATTGGACAATAGACAAACTCTTTTTTGCTAAATGTAGTCTTGAAAAAGACTGTTTATTGGCAGCTTTTAAACAACCTGTAGTTGGATGATTTTGAAAAAGTCTTTTTGGGGTAGCTTCAACAAAAGTGTTTTTCAAAATAACACATGTGGAAAATGTTTACTGTTTATCTAAGTACCACTTAATACTGCAATCAATACCAGTTCAAATGAGGAAAACTTTAAAATGTTTGACATATGATTTTCGTTTGTATGGATGGTTCGCATCATCACAGTACAACATCTAGCAATCATCACCCATCATACCCTCATTCCAAACTCCTTTATACCTTTTTTCCATAGATTGGATATCTTGGCAAAATTTTTCACCTTGCTCATCACCAACTGCTCCAAGGTTTTCAGGGAAAAACTCAAGATGTGAATGAAGAAAATGCATCTTTAAGGAAATGCAACATCCCATCTCTTTGTATGCCACAAGCAACTCTGCAACACCTTGATTTGAATTTGACTTGAAATTTTCAAAAAAATTGGAGCAAATCCATTTAAATGAATGCCAAGCTCATAGTTCCAATGCATTTAATGCATTTTCAAATTCTGGGTCTTCAAAAACTTCCAGAATCTGTGGACCAACAAAGATTCCTTCTTTCAACTTGGCTTGGCTTAGCTCAGCAAACTTTTCACAGAGAAATTCAAAACCATTCGAATTCTGTTTTGACAGAGCTTTCACAAAGTTCTTCATTAATCCTAGCTTCATATACAATGGTGGCATTAAAACTTTATCGGGATTTACTGAAGGGATGTGTCAGAAATTTTTTACTCCAGGTGCATATGAATTCCTTGTCGGCCATTGTTTTGTTTCATAGTGCTGTGCAGTGGTGCAAACGTCCCAAAACATAAAAAACAACGGTGTTTTGTAAAACCCCTTGCAATCCCATCAAAATTCCAATTACCTTAAAACCCCCACATAAGCTACACTGGTAGTCAGAATAGCAAATTGTATTCAACAAAATTTCAAAGCTATCATAGGATTCTTTTAACAGGGCAAAGTGTGCAATAGGGATGGAGGGTATTTTATTTCCGATATGTAGAAGAACTGCCTTCAAACTTCTCTTTGAGGAATCAATAAAAGCCCTCCATTCCTTCACAATGTGAACTACACCCAGAGTTTGAAATAGTTCTTCCATATCATGGCAGTAACAAGGAGGTCTTTCAATTTTGAAGGCCAAAGATAAATCCCTATTGCGCTTCCTGTAGTAACTTACTTTGACATCTTTTTCAACCATATTTCCTTCTTTTAACCTTAATGCAAGAAGCTTCGCCTTTCCTTAGCAAGGCGAGGAAGCGGTGCACCACCCAAAATCGACACCTATGTGTATCTACCTGTTTTACACCTGCAGAAATAACTGCTTTATTTAACATAACATATTGCTCTATACTGTTAATATTAATTCCCTCAGTTCCCCCTGCGTATGTTCCTACATTTTTTATTCTCCACACTTACTGTAGACTACTAAAATAACTTGCAAAACTGCCTGCATCCATCCTTTCCCTGTCACTCAGAACTTGCACTTACATTGTTTCACCACTTAAAAATGTTATTCTGTGACATCATAATGCAATGTTCCACTGTATTTGGACTTTAAATGCTTAACAACAAAAGTTGAATTAAAATTATTAAAACCAAAAAATCTCAAAAACTTGATGTGCAAGAGTAGAAGTAAAATCCTTTTTGGAATCTGCATCAAAAATCCATCGAGATAAACTCACCAGAATCTCCGTTTAAAATTTGCTGTTGACCAGTGTAATCAGCTGAACAAACAACTTTTGCCACCAGCTTATACGTTGCGAGGTTCTGACTACATCAAATCTTTCACGATACTCATATTATGCCGAAGTATGTAACACAGAGGAAACCCCCTCAGATTTGTGAAGGGCAACACAGCTCCTTTTGAAGAAATGTTGCAGTGGTGGCAACACTGTGTCTGATTTGACTGGCCTGAAATATGAACCTCCCAATCCAGAACAATTGCGTTACTGTTCGACCAACTGACCAGTTTTAATATGGTTAAATCTTGCTGCAAGTGAGATTGCAGTCAGCACCAAAACTTGTATCTGATATAAATACTGTAACAAGTTTGAAATATCATTGCAAACAAAACGAAGCTACAAACGATTATTTGAAGAACATACCCAAACACTTGGTAAGTCTTGCTGCTGTATCTTTTTTCATCCAAAAAAACTTTTAAAAACTTCCTGTACTATTGCCAGATAATTGTGGATTGCTCATCAATCTTCCTGGGTAACACAATGACTTAAAAGATGGCATCAATCAGTCAATGCTGCATAGCTTGGGTGATTAATCACTACATCAGAAACCATTTGTTTTCGCACGCACATCTACATACTAGACTTCTTTCAAACTAGCTTTAGTAGGCTATTTTTTCTGCCTGAAATGCAATTTTGTATTTAAAACAATTATAGAATATGAATAGCTATAATTTGCAAATATCAGCTAAGTCTGCGCAAACACTCTACATCAGTGTCCCCACCAAGCCAATTTTTTTCCGCGAATCGGCGATTTGTTGGAGCAAGAGCAAATATTTTTGGCAAAACAGTAAACATAGCTTTAGAAAACTTGACAAATTTGTGGAAATATGACATTTGGTATACATTAATACTGTTTGCGCAGACTTAGCTGATGTTTGCAAATTATTTAAATTGTTTAAGGAAAATTTGGACACTCGCCAATTAGCCATAAAGTTCGAGGAAACACAGCTCTACATGTTTGCGTAGTACATGTGTTAAAGTACATGTAGTGCAAATACATGTGTTAAATATTTGGGTGTCCTGATTGATCATTAACAAAATTGGAAACCCTAAATTCAGAAAGTTAGTTCAAAATTAGCCAGTGGTTGTTGGGTATTGTATCATTTACAGAAGTATGGGGATTGTAAAACTTTAATGTTGATTTATTACAGCTTCATCCATTCTCATCTAAATTACTGTATTAGCAGCTGGGGTGGTGCATCAGCATCTACCCTTTCACCTTTGATTAATTTACAAAAAAAGCAGTAAGAATAATAACTCACAACAACATCATGACACATACCTGATACTAAACCGTTATTCTCAAGCTTATATCTATTACAGCTGAATGACCTGTGCAAAATGGAAACAGCAAAATTGATGTACAGAATAAGCAATACATCATCTCACACTTCCAGGTCTAACTTAGGGCTTTTCATAATGCTGGATGAAATACACTCTTACAGCACTTGAAAAAAAAAGCAAAACAAACTACTTTCTTCCCAGAGTTAACGCAGCACAAACTCAAAAATTGCTGATCTATAATGGAACTAAAATATGGAATCAAATTGCAAAGGAAATTAGAGAGATGAAACTCTTGCAGTTTAATAAAGAACTAAAGACTTCATATATTACAGTGCTCAAACACAAAATATTGAATAAGGGGGGCCAAGTAATCAAGTTTTTGAGCATATGCCATACATTGATACAAAGCATAATTGTTAAGTTTGACGTTATGAGTTTTTGTTTTGAGTTGTGACAGTAGTACCGGTAAGTTTTAGCCTACTGCTCTGTTTCTTACTGATATATGTTACTGCATAAAGTTTCTTTTTTTTCATGACAGTAGACATTGATGACTTATACAGTCTTTTCGCTGTCCAAATAAATCGAATTAAAAACCAGGAAAATGTACTGTAACAGTCAGATCTTCAGACTGTGTACCTGCTGCAGTACTGTGTGAAGCCAGTAAAGTTAGCAACCTACCGGTACCCTATATGTAAATTTTTTTGCAAGTTGTCCTTCAAACTGATTCAACAATCTATCAGTTTAGAGTTTAATACTTTACGGTATCAATTTATCAAGTAAACTTTGTCCTAATTTCATCCACTATGACAGTACTGAGAGAGGAATATGAGCAGATGAATGACTCTGCGTGATGAAGTCAGTAGGCTAAGTGAATCTGTCTAGTTAATTCTGACTCTAAATTTGAAAGCAATTACAACATTGGTAAAATTACAGTAGTAAAATAACTTTGACATTTCAATTTTTCAGATTCAGGGCGTACATAGTTTAGGCTAGTCATTTACGGTAACCTACCTAGCCAACTGCACTGTCTGACTAGGCTATCCAGATCTCAGTACCGGTACTGGTGCCAGTATCTCAGATCTGCTATTTATTTTTGCAATTCGCATACAGTAACTTGAATTATGCATCAATTAAAGAAATATGTTTTAGGCTTCCCTCTGATAGGCCTATTCTGTCTATAATGCAATAATCGCTGAAGACTCAGCAGCTCAACCCTTTACAAGCTTAAAAAAGATTACTAGGCTAGGCTATTTTGACTTGCTTGTATCACAAATTCTGTCTTAATATTTTGACTTGATTATAAAACGGACCAGTAAGTCTAGGCTTGTTGACTAACTGCTATTATCGTTTTTTGCTTTTCTTTCAAGCCTATTCTACCACTGCCTACGGTAGGACTTTATTCCAAACTAAAGCCTAGCCTAATTGCCCAGTACCATTGTACCAATTAGCCTGTGAATATAGCGGATCTAGCGAAAAGCGAGAGCAGAGTATGAATCAAAAGGTTGGGACAACGGATGTGACGTAATAAATCTGCAAAACCATGGTAGAAAAAAAATTTCGCGGCCTGCCACAGTTCTCTAAACTATTAGGCCTACTGTGGTTTTGGCGGAAAGAACAAAACTCAGCGTTTCCAAAAACTTTTTTCTGGGGGACATCTTTTAGTATTTGTTGAATATCTTTGCAACCGCAGTCCCAAAATTAAAACAAAAAATATAGTTCAATTTTAGCTACTGTAAACCACTGGAATTGGCTGGATGATTCACCGCCTTTAACAACAATTTGTCTGCAATATCTTTACGTCCTTCAAGGTCAACTCCTGGGAAGCCATGTCAACTCCCACTGGCAGTTAGGTGGCCATAACAACCACCAATCCTGCAGCTCCAATGATATTTCACATTGTAGCTCAAGTCAAGTATGCACAGAGCTGGACAACGCTGTTTCGAGCTTTTAGCTCTCATCGGCAGCCCTCAGCTATCTTTTCAAAGGTATTCCCAGCTAATCAAACATCTTGGCCTAACTGGCAATCCTTATTGGCTTGCACAGAGGCAGATGCTTAGTAGGGAATAAACGATTTTTCACTTGTGGTACTTTAGAAACAAGTGAAAAATCGCTGGATCCTTGTAGTAAGGACAGCCATAGGCTATCCCTACTACAAGGACTCCCCTCTGCGTGACCACGGAAATCAAAACTGCATCTTCCAGAGCTAAAAGTCGATTTTGCACTTGTTTCTAAAGTACCACAAGTGAAAAATCGTTTATTCCCTATTAAGCATCTGCCTCTGTGCAAGCCAATAAGGATTGCCAGTTAGGCCAAGATGTTTGATTAGCTGGGAATACCTTTGAAAAGATAGCTGAGGGCTGCCGATGAGAGCTAAAAGCTGGAAAAAGCGTTGTCCAGCTCTAAACAATTTGTCTGTTAAAGCTTCCACCATCAGTACTATAAATACATATATCGCAGCTGAAGCGTAAATTCAAAATGCATACAAAGCTATCATGCAATTTCTAGTAAGGCCTACATATTATTTATTTACATAAGACACTCTGCATTGTATTTGGTCCCAGATCTATGTTTTTGCCTCAACAACAACAATTCTAAACTTCTATCTCGAACAGACGGCTATTTGTATTTTTAATTCTTTGTCTTACAAATATCTAATAAAAAACTGCTTTAGCTTAAATGAAAAGTAAAGATTTGGGAAATCTATGTATTTGGGGGGTTTCCGGGGAGGGGTGTTACCTCTTAACCAAGCCAAAATAAATATTTTTTCGAGACTTAATATTAAAAACAATTAACTCTCTAACAAGTGATTTAAAGAAATTGATTTAAGAGTAGTTCAATTTTCCGTTTCCCGAGGGAGTGGTACCCTTAAATTATGTCAAATATTTGTTTAATATTTAATAATATTAAAAACAATTAGCTTCCCAGCTTTAGCCATTCGAAAAATTGAATTTTGGGGGGTTTATTTTGCGGCGGGGGGGGGGGGTGAATTCTTGGAGAGGTACCCTAAGCTATGTCAAAATATTTGTCTATTAAAAATATGCTGATATCAAAAAACACCGAAACCCTAAATCAAGCTGTTCAAAACATTGATTTTTGGGGGGTGCATTTGGGGAGTCCCCAAGGGATGGCATACCCAAACTGTGTCAAAAATCTTTGTCAGTTAAACATCTGCTGATATCAATACAAATTCGAACCCCAGCTTGAGCTGTTTAAAAAACTGTTTTTTGGGGGTCCATTTGGGGTGCTAACATGGGGTGGCACCCCCAAACTATGTCAAAATATTTGTCTGTTAAATATCTGCTGATATCAATACAAACTGGCACTCTAAGTTAAGCAGATCAAAAAATTGATTTTGGGGGGTCCATTTGGGGGGTCCCGGGAGAGTAGCACCCCCAAACTATGTAAAAAATTTGCCTGTTAAGTATCTGCTGATATCAAAAACAACAAGCACCCTATCTTGAGCCGTACAACAAATGGATTTTTTGGGGCCCCATTTTGGGGGGGTTCCCAGGGAGTTGCCCAAAAAAATTTCGGGAGAAAAAATTGCGTTTGCAGCTCAACAACTTTACACAAAAATTAAAATTCGATGTTTTGTTGTTTAGGAGAAGAAGAGCGTACAAAATTTAGAAAGAAAAAAAAAGGAAAAAAAAAGAAAAATACTCTATCGCAGCCAAAAGTGGGTTAGTTGGGATAAAAGGATGTCTTAAGACATATAACCCCGTGAAATATTTTTTGCCATACTTAAGCCGTTTTTGACTGAGACCGCTTTTTACGCCAAACTTGCTGGGCGGTTTTCGGGTTCTTAAGCCAAAGTCAAGAGACCGATTGCCTCGAAATTTGGTACTAATATGCAACTCATTATAATCTCAAACTGCTGTCAAAATTTCATGTAGCTAGATCAAACTGTTCTTGAATTATTAGCAAAAGTCTGAAATTTCGCACTCATTAGTTGGAAAACAACCGAGTAAAAACAAAGGAACACGTGACGTGAGTATCGTTCGTTCCAATTATCCAGATTGAGAATAATTGAACATGCTTGAACTACCTCCAAACATTACCCTGGGTTTGCTGGCAAACTCCCATCTTGTTAAATAACGTTTTTTCATAAAACTATTTAAAGTTCCTAGATTTTCGGTTCATTATTTTCAAGGTTATCTATCTCTTATTGAGGCGTCAAATATAAATATAAATGTTTTTTGTAAAATTTTTTGACATTGTTTGTGATTTCTATTTTTCTGGAGGTTCCAAAGTGAAATACTTTTTAACAATTGTTGATTTCCCGGAAGACGAAAAGTACTTTTGAGCGTCACAGCATTAGCTACGCGTCGGTCGTTCACTGGGTTTGCTGGCAAACTCCCATCTAGTTATAGGCTTATAACATTTTTCATAAAACTAGTTAAAGTTCATAAATTTTCGGTTAATTATTTTCAAGGTTATTTATCTCTTATTGAGGCGTCAAATATAAATGACTTATCTGGCGTAAGATTTCCTAACGTCTTATAGTTACAAGTTTCACGGCTAAAAGTTTTGTATTCATAGTTGCACTAGTAAGTGGTAATACCGTAGTTACTGTAGTTACCAGGCGCGTAGCCAGGAATTCGCAAAGGGGGCAGGGACTTTTTTGGAAGCTGGAAACAACAATAAACGAACTAGGCCAAAATTTTCATCAGTCTTGAATCAGATCAAGTGTTTTACTCCACTGAATGTTAAAAAAACTTTGAAAAAATAGAGCATCGATACTATATCTGTCATCTTCCTTGAGAACTTACAATGAAACGCTGTGCCTTACTTCATAAAAGCAAAAATGTGATGACTCGGTAAGCGCTTTGCTCTTTCGTGGTCTCCCCAGTAGCATAACATACCCCATTGGCATGTCGACCTAAATGCAGAATGAGAAAAACACTACGTTTTAGCATTTTTGAGACTGTTTTATGCACTGGAGTGGACTAAATGATGATTTAAAACATCTTTTGAAACATGTATCCTTGGGGGAGGGCTAATTTGTCAAAAATAAAACTAACAAATAAATGAAAACTTTTGAAAAATGGTCAAAAATACGCAATCAAATTTGATCGCAAGAGTATGCTAAACATAGGTGTCATCGACAAATATACTATAAACTAAGGAATAGGGAGGGGGCTATTCAGTATTAGTTAATTACCAATCATTTCTCTCAAATCTCTTTTCATTAGCCCCCCCCCCCCGAATTTTTTTTTTCTTCATAAACTGTATACGAAATAGATTATTCCGTGTGAGTTTGATTGAACCATTCGATTTTATAATTTACCAGCATCTAAATATTACTAGAGAACTAACATTTTACCATTAGCCACTCCAAATAGTCCATTTATGCCACCAGTTTATGAGTTTAATCATGTTTGCACTGCCAATTTCTAAGCAACGTTTTAAAAGCATTATTTTTTAATCAAAATAGCCTTAAAGTAAAGTTATTTTTGCAAAAAAAATGCCAAACTTTCGAACGCTGGGGGCTCAGCCGATTGTATATTCTTGTAACTTACTCTATTTACATGCAACTGTATATTCCAAATGTTGATTTTTCTTTGCGTGTACTGGTATATGAATAAACTGACACTGACTGACTGACTAATTGGGGCGGTTTTTCTGTCAAAATTAGGTGTTCTCAAAAAAAAACTGGTCTTCACCAAAATTGAAACGGTTTTTCCAGTCAAAATTAGGTGATTTCCAACACAAAAAGGTCTTCACCCAAACTCAGTCAGTTTTCCTGACCAACTTTAGGTGAAATCCAGAAAAAACAAACTCCACTTTTCTGGTCCAAATAACAGCAAGTCCTTCACAGTTTCTGCTCGCCAATCCCATTGGGGGGGTATTTCCATTTTTGGAGCAAAAATCGGCCTCAAAAGCACAAAAACGTGGTATTTTGCATACTTTTCAGGCCAAGAAGGAGAACTGTAGCCCCCCTCCCTGGGTACGCTACTGATAGTTACATAAATTCAACACAGATTGAAGTTTGAAAAATTGTTTCTTGAATCTTTAACTTTCTAACTGATTCATTCATTGGAACAACCGACGCTCGCTTCGCGTGTTCCTATGTTTTTACTCGGCCATTTTCCAACTAACGAGTGCGAAATTTCAGACTTTTGCTTATAACTTAAGAACGGTTTGATCTAGCTACATGAAATTTGGAAAGCAGTTTGAGATTAATGAGTTATATGTTTGTACCAAATTTTGAGGCAATAGGTCTCGTGACTTTGGCTTAAGAACCCGAAAACCGCCCCGCAAGTTTGGCGTAAAAAGCGGTCTAAGGGTGCGTTTAGACTGGACGCGAAGCAACGCGAAGCGAAGGTTGGCGACCTTCGCGAGTGGTCGATTACGTCACTCGCGAAGGTTGCCAACCTTCGCGAGAGGTTGCTAATCTTCGCGACTGGTCGCTTCATAGGCTAATTTCAATAACTTACTTTTAAAATGTATTCAATGAGCAGAAAGCTTTGTGTACTTTATTATTGAAGAGCTATTATAGTAATCACAGGTTCTGTTTCGTCATAGAGCGCTGGAATTACCGGTAAAACGAAAATTGAGTGTATATTGTGTTATTGCGCAATAACCGTGAAGAAGAGTCTAGACTAATAGCTCAGGTTACAAAACAATCTTGAGAAAAAAGTTTGTAAAGTATAAATGAAAAACGAAGTACAGTAGATCGAATTTGGTAATGAAAAGACTAGTCTTTTCTTCAAAAACGTAGTAGTACCATAGTAGCCTACTTAGCCTATTTACTAGCTATCAATGATATGTTTAGATCCTTCAACTGAAAACTTGCCATAATCTGTCTTGACGATGACAGTTCTGGGTTTTGATGCAGAAACGCAAAAAGCTGGTAGCAGATGTCAAAAGTTCTCTTTAGGTGTTTACTCAGTTAACAAATCCTTAAACGCTTTCACCATCCATGTCTCATTATGGTAGTGGTAGATCAACCGGTATCTTGTAGAGTGTAAACCAATAGGCTAGGCTAGTCTACAGGTACATTTAAAGCATAAACTACGTTGTTTTTTTGATGTGATGTTTCTTTTTCAGGCAAGCATGTTATGATACCTGTAGTAAGCTTAAACAGTTGTTGGTATGTGTCATTTAGTGCTGTTTACGAAGACTCCCAATGTTAACGCTATGAGTGAAAATGAAAGCTGGATTTGTCATCAGTTATGTAGTGGATTTTTTGCTTATTGTGCAATGGATTGCTGTGTTGATTTGCTGGAGAAAGCAAAAAAACATTGCAGTTTTTGCATGATTTGACACTATCATCGAAGGACAAGAATTTAGCACAGTAATACTAGCAGTTGCTTTGAGGAAAAGTCAGCTTCTAAAACTAAGTTTGGTGTTTTACTCGCTAGCGGAGCGCTTATCGATATTTAGTGCGAAGTTAAATGCTTTTGAGAGCATTTTATTAGTTTGCATTTTCTTGCGGTACCAGTAGGCTACGTTGCGACGGTCGCGTTTACCTCAAAGTGCTTCGCTCCAAACCACCGTTTGTAAGACATAGACAAATTAATAGCTGTAAGGTCAAGCCCCCTCTTAGCAAGTTTTTGGTTATGCCCCTGATAAAAAAAAACATTTAGGTTTTTTTATGTGAAAATTGTTACTCAAGCATCTGAATAAAAGTGTTGTTAGTTCTCACATTTTCATGTAACTGACGCTTCCTTCCCCAGTCCAATTATTTTCATTGTAAATGCTGTATCAAGTTTTTTGTTTAGTGGTGACTAATGAGAATAGAACAATATTAATGAACTTGCTTGGCGGGTACTTCTCTACCAATAATTGTAACTTCAGCAAAAAAATAGAACTCACTTTCTACTGGTTAGATATATATTGGCGTTCTAGTTCATCTAAATACACTGACTGTAATTGTAATGATTGAACTTCAGACTTAAAATTGTTTACTTTGTCACTTTATTCACCATGTAAAGCAGTAAAAATTTTAAGAGACAGTAAAAATGTTTTGAAATTCACAAACAACTAAATTCAGATATTACACAAAGACACAGTAAATGAATATTTAACACATTTGACACTTCTATTTTCATCACATAGAACTGGAGTGAAAAATCACTACCACCAGACCACAATATTCATGATTATAAAACTTGGGGTAGTCCAAAACCATTGCTTCCAGTTCAACTTGATCACTGTCACAAACCTTCAGAAACAAGAAGACTTTTAAGAGGACATTCAGAAGAAAAAATTCCATGTTTGTAGCTATTCAAAGAAGTGACTACTAATTGGCCAATCCAAAAGTTCATAGAAATTTTTCGATTTTTTGTATCTTTCTAGCTCTATTGTATGTAGCAGTGTAGCTTGAAACCAATTCTAAACACAGTTTTATTCACCAAGGTGGCTTGGTCAAGCAGACAGTGAAAAAACTTTTGCGAGTTTTCCAGTATTCAAGGAATTGTTCAATTGTGGTTAGGCTACTTTTAAAACAACAAGCTAACAAACAATGGGATAAAACACTATCAACACATTCAAAACTAGCCTGTTGGTGGGTTATTTTATATTCTGAAAAAAAAACAACATTACGTTAGTTTAAGTTTACTTTGAGACAAAAAAGCAAAAGCTGCTCAGCCAAAAGAACCACTGAACTGATACAATACCTTCTGCTATGCTGCCCAGAAAAAAAAGTTTTGTTTTAAAAGCTAGATGTCGTGGGGCTAAGCCTGCTGCTTTGTTGTATTCATTATAATGAAGCTTTGAGATCCAGCATAACTATGAAAAATCACTCTAGGATTAATTCGGATCTAGACAGCCTTAGCTGTCTAGATCCGAATTAACTTGGCTAGCCTAGGGCTATCGCAAATCTAACTTTTCCAACAACCTACTCTTTGGACTGACAAATAGGCGCTAAACCATACAAATATACTATTTACATTATTTTCTAGCAAACTGCGATTGTAAAAATCCAATCAGTGATTTAGTAGGTTATCTTACTACAGCCTGCAAGCAAGCGCTGTTGCGCAACTGCTTGCGAAGGTTGCAACCGGTTGCAACCTTTCGCTAGCTTTCGCGAGCTGTCGATGACGTCAAATTTTGGTTGCTTCGCGTCGCTTCGCGTCCAGTCTAAACGCACCCTAAGTCAAAAAACGGCTTAAGTACGGCAAAAAATATTTCATATGGTTGTAGGTCTTAAGATACCCTTTCATCCCAACCAACCCACTTTTGGCCGCGATGAGGTTTATTTCTTTTTTTTTTCCTTTTTTTTCCTTTTTTTTTTCCTTTTTTTTCTTCCTAATTTTTGTACGCTCTTCTTCTCCTAAACCACAAAACATCGAAATCTAATTTTTGTGTAAAGTTGTTGAGCTGCAAACGCAATTTTTTCTCCCGAAAACTTTTGGGGCAACTCCTCTGGGGACCCCCCAAAATGGGGCCCCAAAAAATCCATTTTTTGAACGGCTCAAGCTAGGGTGCTAGTTCTTTTTGATATCAGTAGATATTTAACAGACAAATATTTTGACATAGTTTGGGGGGGCCATCCCCCCGGGGATTCCCCCAAATGGACCCACCAAAAATCAATTTTTTGAACGGCTCAACTTAGAGTGCCAGTGTTTTATGATATCAGTAGATATTTAACAGACAAATATTTTGACATAGTTTGGGGGGGCCATCCCCCCGGGGATTCCCCCAAATGGACCCCCAAAAATCAATTTTTGAACGGCTCAAGCTAGGGTGCCATTGTTTTATGATATCAGGAGATATTTAACTGACAAATATTTTGACTCTACTTTTCTGGAGGTTCCATAATCAGATATTTTTGAATAATTGCTGATTTTACGGTAGACAAAAAGTACTTTTGAGCGTCACAGCATTAGCTATGCGTCGGTCGTTCACTGGGTTTGCTGGCAAACTCCTATCTACAGTAGTTTATTGATTCATTGTCGTTCATTCGTCATTCAGTCATTCATCAATTATCGTAATTCTTTCATTATAATTCATAGATAATTCATGGTAATTTATTTAGTGTAATTCAGTGTAATTCTAAATCATTCATAGTAATTCATTCATTGTGATTCATTCATCCTTCATCATTCCGTCAATCAGTCATTTTGTCATTCAGTCATTTAGGCATTTTCTTTTTGATCAGTAGCCTATGTAATTTTGAAACCAAGCTTCTTTGAGATGTAGTTAAAGCACGATGCCAAAAGTCTTTTCAAAAAATGTCACGTTATCATTATTTTCATTTTTGAAATAATCGGAGTTTTATTGTTTTTATTAAGAAATAAAGTACCAAACTATGGGCGTATTCTCTGGTTGTCCATGGTGTTCGGTGGACACCCTGCAGTCGCTGCAAAGCAGCGGTGTAATAATTTACCAATCTGTTTTTTTGTAATGAAACAGAGAAAATGTGCCAAATAAAAATATTAATGAAGCACTTTCAGAAGGTCCGTGAAGCGCTTTCAGAAGGTCCGCGAAAGAAATTTGGTATATGCTTTACTTGGCTCATAGTTTAATAATTTTGCTTCTGACTCCTGATTGTTCAGGAGGTACGAAATCTATGTTCGCGAGATCCATTTTTTGATTTCTACGCCTTCGTTGTGATCACACTACCCCATTTCCCTATAGCGTCATACAGAGGAAAGTTCAGTTTATCGGCCGCTACTACTATAGTTAGCCACTTCTGTGGCCTAGCTGAAGCTGACCTAGCTGTCACGAGTAAAACGATAACAAATTTTTTTTTGCAGGAAATGCATTGAGCGCGATAAATTTAAACTATAAAGCACTTGTATGCAAAAATTAAAACAAAAAATTGTCAAAAATGGTTGTCCAGTCTACAGCCACTTCTAATTCAACTCACACTACGAAAATAATCCCAAAGTAAAACAATAATTTGAAGCAGTTTATATTTCTTTACAACTTCAAAAGTTCTTTGGCATGAATTTAACATTGTTTTTACTACAAGTTATTTACAATAAAATGTAACGATTAAACTTAAAAAATATTCATTTATTTAAATATTGTTTTTTCTATAATTAGAACGAGGTGTAACGATTACAAATAGGAATCTGCTGGGAGATGAATCCTTAGCTCCTGGAAGACTTTGTACGATCTTGTTTGGTACAGGTAGACTAAAAACATTGAAACGTCACGCGGCTTGCTGCGTGAGCCAAGATTACACATTAACACTAACAACTTGTGCCTGTGCGCTTCAGAATTTGAGACCGCTGGCTGAAGATTGCACAAGTCCGGCTTAGGAAAGAAAACTTTGCGAACTTGTAGTGGAAAGCAAATTTTTTCTAACGAAAAACATACAATAAGGAAGAAATCAATTGTTTTTGTAAAATTTTTTGTTTGAAAAATGTTTTATGGGAAAAAAGTTTTATAAGAAAAAAAATTTGTACCGGTATTTGAAAAAAAAACGTTCAAAAAAATTTTTTGTTTTTTGTTTTTTGAAAAAAAAAAACTGTTAGTTAAAAAAAATTTATTTCGAAAAAAGACTGTTTTGAAAAAAATTGCTTTGAAATGTTTTTGAAAAAAAGTTTTCAAATTCTTTTTTAGCTCTGGCACCTAAATAAAAGTCCCGGCACCTAGTAATCTTGGTCCCTAATGGTCTTGGCGCATTATCGTCTATGACTAAAAGTTTCGGTTTGCAAACTACGTCAACATATTTGTCTTTGAAATATCTACTGATATCAAAAAAATCTAGCGCTCCTTAATCCATTCACAAAATTGATTTTTGGGGGTTTATTGGGGGGTCCCCGGGTGGTGGTACCCCCAAACTATGTCAAATATTTGTCCATTAAGTATCTGCTGATGTCAAAAAAAAAAAAAACTAGCACCCTCGGTTAAGCCGTTCAAAAAATTGTTTTTTGGTGGGTCCATTTGGGGGTGTTTCCTAGGACATGGTATCTCCATGTCAATATATTTGTCTTTTAAATATCTACAAATATCAAAAAAACTGGCACCTTGAGTTAAATCTTTCAAAAATTGTTTAATGGGGGGTCCATTTCGGGGTTCCCGGGGAGGTGGCACCCCCAAAGTATGTCAAAATATTTGTCTCTTAAATATCTACTTATATTAAAAAAAGCTGGCATCCTAGGTAGGGATGGGCATTTCAGAATATCGAATCCAGAAGGATCCGAATCCCAAACTATCCGGAATCCAAACTGAAATTTAAAACGGATAATTGGAACCGGTTTAAATTAACGTTGTTTTTACGTTGGTAAAAATTGTTTGCAGCTAATTCTCACATAAAAGTGTAGTGAGCCATTTGCTGCGTAACTGGGCCTTCGCGTGAGCGCGTAGTCCGTTCGTTTTTGTTCGCGAATTTAGGCATATGAGGATTGATTTGCTTGTAACCAACAAATGGTAAAACCTAGAAAATTGAAATTTGGACTCAACATAAAAATTACTAAAAGCGTTATGTGTGCCAATTTTGGAGACCCTAGGTCACGTGATCGTAAATTGAGATACAAAACAACATAAAAAACGGCGAATTTTGGCTTAAAAATGCATTAATTCGTCTGTAATTCCAAAACCACTTGACGTGCAAAGTTGAAATTTAAATGCAATATGGGTGCCTATGAATGCGTAATGCAAATTGCTTTTGGAGGCTCCCGGTCACAGGACCAAAATCTTATAAGCCGAAAATGGGATAAAAGTTGACGAATTTGAACCGATATATCGAGGTAATTACCGATATTGATGAAAAATGGTTTGTGATTATTGAGCACACTATCAATCACCTTTTGATTATGTTTATTTACCCCAACTTGAATACAATTTTTCTTGCTTTGCATTTTTTTCTTACTTTTTTTTTTTTTTCTTCTGCCGCTATCTACTTTTAAAAAGCTAAACGCACCGAATTTAAAGTTTGAGCGATTAAAGATATCAGGGAGAACTTTTGTGCGACAGAAAACGGGGGTGCCAGGTTAAATGGATCCCCCTCAATCGGGTCCCCCAAAATTTTGAACTTTCAAACCGTTAGGGATCAAACTTTTGGAATGGGTAGATATTGAAAATAAATTGAACCTATCAAAAAATAGAGGCCAATCAAAAAACTATCAAAAAATAGTTATCAATAAATAGAACTATCAATAAATAGAACCTATCAAAAACTAGTTCCCCCTCCAAACAGGCCCTTTAAAATTCAAACTTTTTGAACTTTTAAGCTAGACACACGAAATTTTTAAGTTAAGTAAATATAAAAAAGATAAAGTTTGACAAAATTCCAGGGGACCAAAATGGGGGTCCCCCAAACGGGGCTGCCAAAGTTCAAACTTTTTAACCACTCAAGCTAGACACATGAAATTTTCAGATTCGGCAATTATGAAGAAAAGTTTCCCCAAACTGGTCCCTCCAAATTTCTAACTTTTTAATCTGTTAAGCTGGACACACGAAATGGTGGTTCACAAATTCTCAACTTCCCCATTTGAAGCAACTTGCTTCAAAATATCTTTACATTCCTGCAACATCAGCTTCTTCCATAAGGTGTTTTACCAGAGCAGGCTTGACTGTGAGCGAATTACGAACGCAACTAAATGGTGAACATTTATAAGCACTTAATGTTACGCACTGCAATTAAGTACTGCTTTAATTAAGCAAATCGTTGAATAAATGTTTTCTGGATATCGGTCGTGGTTGATTGGTTGTTCACTTTTTTAGCAAATTAAGTTAATTTAAACCAGAATAGGATTTGGTATTCTGGATTCGGTTTTAGCTATTCGGAATAATTCTGGAATAGCCGATCATTTTAAAATGTTCATCCCTACTCGTAGGTTAAGCCGTTCAAAAATACGATTTTGGGGGATCTATTTCAGAGATCCTCTGGTGGGTGGTGCTCCCAAACTACTGCATGTCAAAATATTTTTCTTAAATATATACTGATACCAAAAAAACTGGATCCCTAGCTTGAGCCGTTTAAAAAATGGATTTTTTAGGGACCCATTTTGGGGTGTTTCCGGGATAAGTGGCCCCAAAACATTTTGGGAGACGAAAATGTGTTTGCAACTCAACAACTTTAAACAAAAATTAGATTTCGATGTTTTGTGGTTTGGGAGAAAAACATCGTGCAAGATCTAGGAAGAAAAAAAAGAAAAAAAGAAAAAATCTCGTTGCGGCCAATTGTGGGTTGGTAGAAATAAAAGAGTATTTTAACATATATAACCCCGTGAAATAATTTTTGGCGTACCAAGCCGTTTTTGAATGAGACCGCTTTTCACCCAAAATATTTGGGACGGTTTTCGGGTCCTAAAACCAAATTCACGTGACCAATTGCTTCGAAATTTGGTGCAAACATACAACTCATTAATTGGAACAACCGACGCTCGCTTCGCGTGTTCCTATGTTTTTACTCGGCCATTTTCCAACTAACGAGTGCGAAATTTCAGACTTTTGCTTATAACTTAAGAACGGTTTGATCTAGCTACATGAAATTTGGAAAGCAGTTTGAGATTAATGAGTTATATGTTTGTACCAAATTTTGAGGCAATAGGTCTCGTAACTTTGGCTTAAGAACCCGAAAACCGCCCCGCAAGTTTGGCGTAAAAAGCGGTCTAAGTCAAAAAACGGCTTAAGTACGGCAAAAAATATTTCATATGGTTGTAGGTCTTAAGATACCCTTTCATCCCAACCAACCCACTTTTGGCCGCGATGAGGTTTATTTCTTTTTTTTTTCCTTTTTTTTCCTTTTTTTTCCTTTTATTTCCCTTTTTTCTTCCTAATTTTTGTACGCTCTTCTTCTCCTAAACCACAAAACATCGAAATCTAATTTTTGTGTAAAGTTGTTGAGCTGCAAACGCAATTTTTTCTCCCGAAAACTTTTGGAGCAACTCCTCTGGGGACCCCCCCAAATGGGGCCTCGAAAAATCCATTTTTTGAACGGCTCAAGCTAGAGTGCTACTTTTTTTTGCTATCAGTAGATATTTAACAGACAAATATTTTGACATAGTTTGGGGGGGCCATCCCCCCGGGGATTCCCCCAAATGGACCCCAAAAATCAATTTTTTGAACGGCTCAACTTACGGTGCCAGTGTTTTATGATATCAGTAGATATTTAACAGACAATTATTTTGACTCTACTTTTCTGGAGGTTCCATAATCAGATATTTTTGAATAATTGCTGATTTTACGATAGATAAAAAGTACTTTTGAGCATCACAGCATTAGCTTTGCGTCGGTCGTTCACTGGTTTGCTGGCAAACTCCCATCTAGTCTCAAACTGCTGTCAAAATTTCATGTAGTTAGACCAAACCGTTCTCGAGTTATACGCAAAAGTATGAAGCTTCGCACTCGTTAGTTCGAAAATTGCCGAGTAAAAACAAAAAAACACGCGACGCAAGCGTTGGAGTAAAAACAAAAAAACAATTATTTCTTTCATATTGAGATGTTTCTTTAAAGTGCGTGTTGTGAAGATATGGACCACTCATTCCGCTTAGGTTACTCATTGGGAATGTTTGTGGAAAAGTTTTGGTAGGGGAATCACCTGCAGGGAATAGGAGAACCTTCACCCTGGCTGTTGTAAGTGTTTCGCAATTTAGCCGGTAAGGTTTGTGGCTAAGCGCAATAATGATGTGCTAAAAACTTGAGGCAGCCATAAGCTATAAACCTATGACGAGTTCAAAATGCTACTCGAAAGCGAAAAGAAAGCAAAATTTGCGTCTAACTACACCAACACAAAGTAACCTTTTTGGGTTATGTTTACTGATCTTTTTTCAGCCTGGGTTATTGTAATTGCACGTTTATTCGACAAGTTTCCATTGTCCAGAAAACAGCAAAAAGTCTTTGAGCTTGACTAAAATTTTTGATTTCAAAGAATTACTACAGTGCAGTATAAACGTAATTTCCGAGTTAGGTAATTACGTATTCTTTTTGCTGTTGCTCAACGTTGCAACAAGGTTACGCATTAAACACAAACGTTATTTCGTAACGCCAACGCTATTTTAACACAAATTCCACAATTTTGTACACCAGTTGTGTTGAAACTTCAAAGCAGTGAGAAGCAGAGAGTCGATCTTAGATTAGCAAATTCACAAACATGCATTTTGACTGTAAAAAATTTTGAAAATCGACAAAATTGAAATCGAAGGGCGGAAAATTGTCTCAAAACGAGACCCACCAGGGCAGAAGAGCGTATATATACGACCAGGTATTTGACTGCTTTATCAAAACTAAGAAAAGCTTTTTATACTTGAATTCATCAAAAAATTTCGAAACTTTATCAAAATCTTCACAAAAATTTTACACAGTGCTATTCAAAAACGACATATACAATTGACTTTGCTATACTGCAACATGTAAAATTGCAAGCTCATTCTATAAAAAAACGATAAAAAAATGTATGCAATTACAGGTGACGTATCACTAAATTATAACACTCACAAGGTTATAGGTTCAAATTCCTTCTAGAGCTTAAGGTTCTGCATTACATATAGCTTGTAGCTGCTTAGTTTAAGCTAGGATTTGCGTTTGCAAAAAAGTTTGCCGCTGTACAGCTGTATAAAACTCTATGCTAACTTTGATCTATTTTTCAGGAAGCCCCGAACGCGAAACATACCGATTGTCAACCTTTGGTCAATACCCACGGAATTCCCCGATTGATCCCTGCGAATTTGCTGCTCATGGGTTCTTTTACACTGGACACCAAGACAGAGTCAAATGTTTTTCGTGAGAAACGAGTTGATTAAATAATATTCTGTATTTTTACGTCATTAAAAGCAAATTTGATTGGTAGCTTGAACGCGTTCTGTTGTGAATTATGATGCAAATAATTATGTTTAGGTGCGGACAATGCAATGACAATTGGTTGCTAGGTGATGACGTTGCTTCACCCACTTGGCATGAACTGGATTGTGACTTCATAAATGGAAGAGATACAAGAAATATTCCAATAAGTAAGTACAAGTACTTTAAAACTATCACATATTTAATAGCTCAATGCTTATACATCGTAGAACTCATAGGTGGGCAAGTTAACGCAAAACGTTAGCTTCGTTAACCACTAGTCCGTTAACAAACTTCACACCTCCGTTAACGTTAATCCGTTATTTTTAGCTTTCATTTACGGAAGTTAATAAAGTCCGTTAATCCGTTAATATTTTGCGTGTAATTTACATTTCTTTTTATTCTCTCGCTTCTAGAACACGTATTGACGCTGTTGAGCTGATTGTAAGGAAATATTTATTGCTATGGTGGTCTTTTTGTGTTTTGGAAGTTACATTTTACAGTCTAATCTAATTTCAAGACAAAAAAAATTCGGATGCACTAACAAAGCTGCAATCGGAAAATCTTTGAAAATTGTGAACAGCGATAATTAGTAGGCTGTAGCTTATTATTTGCCACAAAAAAGAGTTCTTTTCTTCCCTTTCTTCTATAAAACTCGTGCTAATACGCAACAAGTGTTACCAGTGCAAACTGGTTTGTACCGGTACGATGAATGAATGGTGCAAGATATTAACGATAAAAACCTTAACAGAAGTTAACAGAACTTAACGTAAGTTAATTTAGTCCGTTAACAGAACTTAACGGAAGTTAATTTAGTCCGTTAACATGAAAAAACTTTTTAACGGATTAACGAGTTAATGAAAAAGTTAGCTTCGTTATTAACGGATTAACGATTAACGGACTTCTGCCCACCTATGGTGGAACTCTTTGCTTGTTTTAAATATCGTAAATTAATTTAAAAGAAACTCAAGGCAAGAAAGATTTGAACATTATTGTCGTATGATTAAGTACCGGTGAGTGTTTGAATGCTTTTGCCATGAGTATACTGTGTAGCATGTAGAGTGGGCGTTTATTAATTTTTGCAGGAGCCTATGTGTAAATGTCTGCAAGTGTAAATAAGAGTAATGCTGGTTTTATTTTAGTGGCTGTATTACGTCAACATCAATCCGCACAACGACAATCTGCAATTATTCGCAACAATGCTTCACCTAACAATGAAGAGCAATCAACGTCAAGAGCGCCCTCTACCGGTAAATTACTATTATCTCTAAATGCCCCTCAAGGTCTATTACGTAATAACGATTCTCCTTCAATGGCTCGGCAAACTGCTCAGTGCTCCAACCATTCAAGACCTCAACCATTTACAATTTCCCCTCCGGATGCCCCTCCAACTACTGGTGAAAATCAGGAACCTTCAGAAAATCTTGGAGATATCTTTCCGTGCCTCCATCCTGTAAATCCGCACATGCGGAGTAACGAAGCTCGCTTGCAAACTTTCCTCGACAACTGCAGCATTTGGCCGGCTCACCGAATCCGTGCGACTCCGCAGGAAATCGTTGATGCCGGAATGTATTACCTCGGCGAAAGAGACCGAGTCAAATGCTGGTATTGCAATGGAGGATTGCAGAACTGGGAGCGGGATGACGATTCTATGGAGGAGCACGCCAAATGGTTTCCACTTTGTGAGTTCGTCCTTCAGCAGAAAGGTCCGGATTACATTCATCAAATTGTATTGAGAAATCCCGGATTACGACGACCTAATCTTTACAATCCGTCCTCTCACCAAGCCTCACAGCATCTCGTTCGAATGCTTTGTTCAGAACCGAATCAAAGGAGTCGCGTACCTCCAAGAACTGGTTTAATAAGTTCTCCAGTTGTAACTGATCCACAGCTCGAAATTGCTGAAAGAAATCGCAAAATATCAGAAGACATGAGATCATCATATGATGTAGCACGAGCAAGGATGATGGGGTTCAACAATGACCTCATCAAACAAGCTTTGAAAAGGTAAGTATTTTTCATAGTTCAATTTTGCTCGCTGGTGTACGTTTTTTACCACAGCCAATTTATAGCTCTTACACTTTCTACGGTGAATTTAACATTATTGCCATTGTCTGAGATGAGCATGTGTTCAAGTTGTTTGGTGGGGGTTAAAGCTGACTTCTCTATTCTATAAACTTAAAATAACTTTTTTATGATGTAATTTTCCAACCTAGAGGCTAACGTTTTGAACTGTTTTCAGGCAATACGAAAACCACAACCGAAGTTTCTCAAACTTCCATGACTTTGTGGAAGCAATTTTATCCATTTCCGACAATTCAGTATCCGACCAATCCGGCTAGGAGTCTACAACTGAACCACAACCTTCAAGCTCAGCCCAGGAATCATCTTTAACTCCGGCACAACAAATGAGGAAATTGGGGAAATCGCAAAAGTGCAAGAAATGCCATCGGGAGGACGCCTGTGTCGTTTTTATTCCTTGTATGCACTTGGCCTGCTGCGTGAGCTGCTCGGAGCAAATAGAAAAGTGTCCTGTTGGCAAAGAAGCAATAAGCAAGAGAGTGAGGTCCTACATTTCCTAACAGTGATGCAATGTTTGTTTCTAAAGAAGCAAATTTCATTTTATTGCTTTGTACATGCGATCAAAGAATAGCATCTTTATGTTGCTTTAATTACTCCGCAATTAATTGTGTCACTTGCATTTTGCAATGTTTATCTCTGTCCTTTCAGAATGGTTTTTAAGACCTGTTTCCTACACGCTTTCAATCGATTCCGTTTTTGTTATAAAGTTTTTTGGCAGGCACCATTATCAGCATTTCGTCGCAAATAGTAATATATTCTTTATAAAGATGAACAGAATTTTGCTGAAGTTAACTATTGTAAATGTTTATTTGTTGCCTTGTTTAGCTTAATGTAAGTTATGAACCACAAAGTGACAATGTCGTTAATTTGATGACGCTTTTTTTATGCTTTTTATGTAGACCAAATGAATTATTGCATTTATTTGTGTTTCTTAATTCCTTTTGTGTGATTCTTATTTTCATGAATTATTTAAATTTTGACTACTCTTGCTCTATAAAGATGCTTAAAAGTATGAAAAAAAATGTAAAAGCTTAAAAAGCAAAAAATTATGCATATTTCTTTGTTTTGCGGTTTTTATATCAATGTGTGTAATACTTGAAACAAAGTTTGTTTAATATTCATACGTGTACTCTATCCTCTACACCTATATCACCATAATGGTCCATAAAACATTGCAAATAAGCCTAACTTAATAAAAAATAAGTTTCCGCAAAAAAAATATTTGTTTCCTTTTGTATTATCTGTACTTATTGATTATATTTCATCGTAGGTTAATAATAATAGACATTAATGAACTGCATGATACAAAGTTGATCGGTTTAATTCAAGTTTATTATTCTTGTGATAATAATTTTTTCTTTGGCATAACATTGGATTTGTCACCCTTTTATGCAACAAGCTTTTTGATGGTGAAATTTTAATTGAGTAAAATTTTGATTTGTTGAAACTTTGCAAAACTGCCGAAGAGGGTTAGTTAGTTACAACCAAACGTGAAGCTTGTAAAATGATGAAGTATTAAGATTGGCTTGAATTGCGTTGCAGCTACGCGTTGCATTAAAAGCTTTGTGGATTATCAATAATCTTAATAACACAGCCTGTTCACCATGAAATTGCAGCAAAATTTGTTGATACGCGTTACAGAACTAAATAACATAATTAGGCGATTATTATGATTTATGGTGGAAAAAAAAATTATACCAAAAATTTATTCTAGTGATTGCTCATAAAAAGCATTTAATGTTGTAACCTTTTTGCTAGCTTTAAATATTTTAAATAGCAAAATGAATTTATAAAGTTGCCAAAATTAAAGTCATAAACTTAGGGATTTTTTATTATAACATGCAGTAAATTAACAACATTAAAAATACTGAATAAAGAACATTATTGACACTTAGCGTAAATTATTACAACATGAATTTATAAAGTTGTCAAATTTAAAGTGATAAACTTGGGGATTTTTTATTATAACATACAGTAAATTAACAACATTAAAAATACTGAATAAAGAACATTATTGACACTTAGCGTAAATTTTTATTCCTATGTTTTCTGCCATTAGAAGACGTTAGTGCAGGCCTGCACAACATACGACCCGCGAAGCCTTTTTATTGCGGCCCTCGAAATGGTTTCGTGTGATCGCGAGCATAATTGGACGTATTGTGAAGTGATATTTGATACTATTGTGTGCATGTGCGTAAAATTGGAATCTATGGTGCGGGCTTTTTTGACCAGCATTTTCACTTTCAGTTTATTTCTCAACAAGCAGTTTGCTGTGTAGCGTACCGCAATGACTGAAAACAAAAAAAGAAAAATCGAAAGTGAGGGCAGAGTGTTTAACTCAGAATGGACAAACAAATACTTGTTAGCAGTAGTAAACTCAGAAATACTGTGTTTAGTTTGCTGAAAGCGTGCAGCCCGCTACAAGTATAGGTCTGAGTTTTCATTGCCCTTGCACTGCAGCGGGTTGTGCAGGCCTGTGTTAGTGCATCAGTAACTGCTTTTTGCGTTAGCGAAAAAAGGTCTTACGCAATGTTTGGGAAATAATGAAATATTTAATGGTTTACGTGCTGTCTGGCCTAAAGGCTACTTGGGCGGAAGCCAAGGGAAGAGTCACCAGAATGGCGACTACTTAAAAACAATAATACGAAAAAGTTGTCTTCCCGCTGGAATCGAACCTGCAGCCTTTAGATTACCAATTAAATATTAAAAGCTCTGGCCAGCAAACGTCAAAACATCACCACTAAAATAATCAAATGTTAATTTTGAGTCATATTTGAACTAGTGTGAGGTTTAAAAATAACCTTGATGGCGAAATCCGGATGGTTTTATAATAAATTGACAGAGGTAGAGTCGAGGACTCAACGTTTGAAGCCAAGGCTAATTATTCTAAAAAAGAATACGAGGCCAAGGCTAAGGACCCACTTTTCGAGGACAGACCATTTCGAGGCCAAAAACAGATATGATCAAGGCCGAGGACCAAGGACACAATTTTTCTTAAATTATGGCGACAAATTTTTCATTATTTTTAAGCGCAAATATGTTTTAAGACATTGCATTTCGTTAAGCTTTTCATGATAATTCGAAAGTAGCAGTTTCTAAAAATAACGAATGTTAGTTTGAAGTTTTACGCGTTAGCAGCAATATTGGTTACGTTCCGTAGCGGTATCTTGGTAAAGAAACAATTAAGGCCGTAACTCGTGAATGAGAATAATTAATTTATAACGCGTTCATCTTTGGAGCGGGAGTCTGAGATTCAAATCTCGGGCCAGTCAAATTGGACACAGTATTGCCAACGGTTTGCCAGTTGCCACCCCTGCAACATTTCTTCGAAAAGAGCTGTGTTACCTTGGCGCAATGACTCGGAGATAAGCCCTGCAAACTCGTTACACTCTTCGGCGTTATACAGGGAGTATGACGTAAGATTTGATTTTAAATGGTCAATTTTAAGGCTTTGACTTCATCAGTTAGGGCCCCGGTACAAACGTCGACTGATTGTGCTTCTCCACCTTTTTAGTAGCTTTTCAAACATAAACCGTTTTGTTTGGTTAAACGACTTCTTTTCATAGAATTTTTGTAGATGTTATCATAGTTTTTAAACAGTACTCATAGCGACTATGATATTACTATATAAAAACATTGCAAAATACTGTAGTTTAAGTTTTTAAAGTGAATTGAGGAACCGTAAACGGTATTTGCAAGCTCAAGTCCTTGGAAAAAAAACAGCGTTCTGGGGCCAGGGCAAAGTCCCCATGTCTACTTTGAACAATTTTATTGTGATTTTTAAAGGAGATTACAAATTCAATTTTCAAAGCAATTTGGATAAAGAAAATACCGTAAAACTTAAATTAAAAAACTTTAGTCTTGCTACATTTTTCCAATCCTAATTTTAAGCCAGTCTTTTCTTTACGTTGTGGTGCACTTGGAATGTCTCTCTATGTCTCGCATCTAATGCTTTTTGCCCATCAATGAATGAGTGAACATGTTTCGGCCGCCAAAAGACCCTTTGTGAAATTTAACACAAGCAGTAGCGTACGCAGGATTTTGAAAAGGGGGGGCCAGGAACTTCAGAAAATTTGGGAAGTAGAAAGATCTGAATCAGAAATTGTTCCACTCAAAATCAGTCCAATTTTTCGCCCAAAATTAGGTGAAGAGCAAAAAAAAAAAGGTCTTCACTCAAATTTTGTCCGATTTTCGCCCAAACGTGGATGCAAGCCTAAACGAAACGCACAAAACATTGCCCTTTGTGTGATCAAACCTTATGCCCAACTTGCAAAGGGGGGGGGGGGCCTTGCCGCAATTTTGCATACTATTCTATGCAATTATACGATCCTGGCGATCCAAAAGGGGGGCCATGGCCCAAAGGCCCCTCCCCTAAATACGCCCCTGAACACAAGGTATATAACGGCAAAAAGCAACCTGAGAACCCCAGCAGGGCTGTAAGAGGAAGGCATTGTTCAGATTTGCGATTTGCCCCGGGGCCCTTTTGAAACGCTCGCAATAATTACAGAAACGTAAAAATAATAAATCTTGTTTTTTTTAATGCCCAAATTATTCATGGAAGCTTTATGACGTCGTGTATAAAAATTGATTAAGTCCCGCATACATCTTTCCAGGCCTTCAAACAATTATTGTAGTTATATTTAATTCCGCACTCGCTTAATTTTTCATGCAGCGTTTTTTCTGATAAAGTAGTTTATTTATTGGGATTACTAGCGGCGATTTTCAACAGCCCGTTTGGGCCCCCAGTAAACATGTGGGGGCCCTCTAAAAAATTCCGAGCCTGGTACTACTAACTTCTTTTTCCACCGTCTTAACGATCCTGTGGCATACAAATGGGCAGGTTGCAGCTTGATTTGAAAACCGCTATGCGGTCCCTTCGTAGTCTCCTGTCCTAACCAATGCAACTTGGCGATTAAATATGCAACTGCAATTTCTATAGTATCACCAGTAAAAATGTGTTTATTTTGTGCACAATGGATACAGTATAGGCTACTTTCCAGTTTGTTTGTTTTGGTTTTGTTTTTTTGCATGCAAGTCATTTTGCGTTGGTGTGTTACGTAAAACTCATGCGCTGAATATGGAGCAGAAACATGTTAAATCACAAACTGGAAATCAAATAAATTGCAAATAATTTAAATTTTTTACTTCATCTTGTGAGAAAAAACTTGCCTCTCTTTCCTATTAACTCTTATAGTTGTGGCCCTCAATTTTTTTTGTGCTAAACGCTCTCTGCATTTTCTCATGCTGTACTATTTTAAATTAAACGTCTAAACTCAACAAGGTTGTTTTAGTCATTAAGCATAAACATCTACCTTTGACTACATACGCAGCAAGTGCGCAGCTCTTGTCAGCTTTTCTGCTGTTCACTCCAAAATGAGCACTTTTTATCGTGCTTTCTACTGCATTGGAAAACTCACAGGTTGTGTCTCGAGAGACTACCAAATTTTGGCTCTAATTAAGTAACCTAAAAAAATAAAAAAGGTAGTTTCTGGCACGGCCTAAAAATTCACCAAAACCCTGCTACATTCCAGATATTGTAAAAAGAGGAAATCTGATAGCGCATCGCTCGCAAAAATTGAAACTATATGAAACACTGCAGTACGTAATCGTACAGCTCATATACAAGCAGTGTGTAGCTAAAATCCACCTGGCGATATTGTATAAGCTGTAATTGCAAAATTTGAGTCTTTTAATTTAGTTTCGAATGTTTTTAATATTATTGAAGCTCTCCAATGAGTGGTCGAGTAGATAGAATTTTTGCTACTGAAACGGTAGAATCGGGTTCGATTCCTGGTCAAGTCGAATCAAAGACTAAATTGGTATTCACAGCTTTTCTGTTTGACGTTTTACTTCCATTGGAGTGCGGAATTAATTTCCGGAGGCTATTGGGGTTTTCAAAGCCCCCAGCCGCCGAAGGTAAAGGGTTTGGGTATGGTTTGGTAGTTCAGAGCTTGAGAATTATTGCTTGAAAATTATTGCTTTTTTTTGTAAAAGTGACGTAATTTAAGTCATTTTTTAGTTAAAATTATTGCTTGTGAACACCGCATATAATAGCACTGCAACGAATGGTTAAATTGGTTGCAAAAGTAAACTAGACGGACAATGGCTTTATAGTTGATGATTGGAAATTTTCATTCATCGTAATTCCAGCCAGGAAAACAAATCTGTAATTCGAAAAACTCACAAGTTTTATCCTAATTAGGCTAATTTGCCGACATTAAAAAGTTAATTGGAGGGAGGACTAATGAAGCGATATTTGAGAGAAGTGATAGGTTAACTAATTCAAAATAGCCCCCCCCCAAAAAAAAATAATAATAATAAAACACCTTTTTGATAAGCCTACCTTGAACATTTTTGACACGCAATCAAATAGATCATTTTGGCCAAATTATTTGCAAATTTTTTACAAATATTTATAAATTAAAATTTTTTAAAAATTTAGCCCCTCTCCCAAATAAATATTTCAAAAACGTCTTTAAACGAATTTCAAGTCCATGTCACTGCAGAAACGTTGAAAACGTTTTATTTTTCTTGTTGCGCATTTCTGTTGCCAGGCCAACGGGAGGCTTTAGCTCTTTGGCTACGCTGCCGTTAATGTAACTGTCTTGAAACAGCAAGTTTTTGCTTAGTTGCTGTAAACTAGTCAGAGATGGAACCGGTCAGGATTTTCTCCACACGACGGGTAAATTTCAACATCTATGCCGGTTGACCGGTTTCTATCCGGCCCGGTCCACCGGTTTTTTTACAGAAGGTTTTTGTTCACTGTTCAATGCATCTAATAAAAAATTTTCAAAAAGGGGGGCCAAGGGTGAGGTGTTAAAATTTGTGACTCCGGACGGAGGTCTCAGAAAAAAAACGCAAAAAATTTCTGCGTTTTTTGCAAAAGCAACTCAATTATAAGATCCATTTAGATTAAATTTCGGTTTAAAAGACCTGTTTTGAGCAGCGCAAAACGTGCAGAAAATAAGCACAAAAAGAACTGGAAGGCACAGGCTAAATTAATAGACGTTTTTTATAATGATGTAATGCGTAAGGGCAAGAAAAGAAGCTAAAATTTTTTAGCTATTGGAGACAAATCATTTGCAGTTTGCCGAGCAGCAAACACTAAACGTTAATGACATTTGCTAGAAAATATTCGAAATATAATGTGTCCCAGCAGCGTGCAGAAATGCTGTTACTTCAGAGCAAACCATGGCTATTTAGATATTAAAAAATAAAAGCTGTACCTTTCTTGCCCAGTGTAAAGTGTGGTAAATTTAAGTTGAAAAAAGCGTTTCAAAGCAGCAAGATTTTAACATGCACTAAAAAACCTGAAATCTGCGCCACTTCTACTGTAAGCTGATGAAAATGATGCTAAAATGCCAGGTAGCGTAAGCCTCTTCCACATGCATGCTTTATCATAATCTGATTACGCGATTTTAACTTAGCCTATATTTTGCACTTTTTTGCTTTGTGCCGTGGCCCAAAAGGGAGGGGGGGTTAATGCTCCCCCCTAAATACGCCCCTGGATGTGCATGTCTTAATGGTCACAGCATATTAGTCACAGCTAGAAACCATTCAACAAGTGTTTTCAAAAGTCGTGGTTTGTTAATGCTGTTTTTTTATAAAAAGTTTTTTTATAAAAAATATATGTGTATTTCGGTCGGTGCTTAGATGTCTTTTAGTTGTAAGAAAGGAGAATTTGACCGGTATTTCAACCAACCTGTCGAAGAATCTCGACCCGATCGACCCGACCGGTTTCCATCTCCGAAACTAGTTGTGATTCCTGTTTTCTAGATGCTCGCAATCAGATTTGGCAAAATTACGCAACATATTATTCGTATGTACAGCTTCTAATTTTTTAAATAACACCAAACATGTTAGATTTAAAATAACTTTTTTCATATTTTTAAAAATGTCGGTCACTTATTGTCAACTCCTGCAATACTGCATATAAACTTTGCTTTAAAAGTTTAATATTTACAATCTTACCAATAACTAAACACCTGAACTTTTGACAAAGCTTCGTTGATGCGCTTGTGAACTGTTTGTTAACAAGAATAGAAAAAAGAATTGCCCGTATAGGTTGCTCGATTTGATTATGAAACTAAAGTTTTTTGTGTTCGGTCAATCTAAACGATGAATGACATGTCCGCACCCAACTAGAAAATTGGTATAATTAAAGCAAATTTGAAAAATATGCGGATGCAAATGATACTTAAATTTGTAAAACAAAAATTTTAATTTGCTATACAAAAAATTTCGAATTGTTGTTATTAATTATTTAGTCGCTTTCGAATGCTCCATACCTCAGTCATTATTGATTGCGTCATCATTATTAATGTCTTAATGAATCACTTATACAATAGGAGGCTGCTTGACTCGAAGACCGCGAGGTCCATTCGCAGCCTCCATACTAGTGCTCAGATGATTAATTTTACGGTACGTTGCGACTTCTTTGCGCGTCTTTGTAATGCTTTTATGTTTCCACTTCCTTACATGACTTTGTAGTGCTTTTTCTATTTTGATTTACTTAGTCAAATAAATTGTGTTAATTGATTGATTGATATATGAGCTATCAAGCAACTAACTACAAATGATTTCTACTGCATATTTTCAGTCAATCTTACCTTACTATAAGGCTAAGTAAGCTTTGCTTGGAGGAGCAAAATAAAAATTTGGGGGACAATCAGGCTCCCTCGTGGCTACGTGCTTGCCTCGTAGACAGAAAGGTCCCTTAACTGCCTCTTGACCAAGTCAACTTAGTGAGTAAATATGTAATCACAAATTATCAATAATTCATTATCGTCAACGATTTAAAACATTTTATTTTCCACAGGCAAATGTTAATTAAAGCATTGTAAAAAAAAATCAAATCTACTTTAAACTTTTCGTATACTTTTTTAATTATATTCGAACAAAATGGACATTGCAGGTACTCTGCTGCAGTAATATATTGACGAGAGCGACGCGCTCCGGTCGCGCTCGTTGGAGAAATTTATTCGTAAACCATGATCATCATTCTCTTGTGCAACAACATCATAAACTGCAGTAAAAGTCAGACAAAATTATACTGGTCTAGTGGTAAAAAGCAGATTTTAAAAATTCCACTGGAAAACAACAAAAATCAATGTTGCCTATCAAAAGTTACTTTTTTTTTCTTTACTTTTTTTATTTTGTTGGGGCTCTATCAACCTAAATAGGGGACCCCCTCCAAACAAACTGTTCGAAAAAAAAAGAACACGCTCAAAAATGAAGTAAATCAACATTTGTTATTTTTAAATGGCAGCACATAAGCCTACACTGTTGAACCGCTATTTTCGGGAAAACGATACAGTGAATAATAAGAAATAGTTACTTCCAGTTACCATTTCATTCATCATGTTATCATATTGTCGATTTCGCTGGAAGGAAACCTCTTTTCTTGTTCCAAGAAGGTTTAGGACATACTGGCCTTCAAATATTTGTGAGTCTAGGAAACTCTATTTTAATCCACCTATACCTCATATCGTAATACCAATACTATCGTAATAGCAAAAAAACAAGTAAGCAACAACAAAAAAAGCAACAGAATAAATGCGATAGGTGATACATTTTTTTACGAAGTATTAAGTTGTCATGATTGGCAAGAGCAAAAAAACATAAATTATAAGCTTTCAGGTCAAGTTTTTCCATTCTGACCAAAATGTTCGGAAAAATTTAAAACGCATCCTCATCAAATTTTAGCTTTCTAAGTCATACTGTATCCAAGATTGCAGTTCAAAGTTAAGAAGTTTTTCCTTACTACAGTGTTGCTATTTTATCAATATTGTGACAAAAGATTATAATTTAGAAAGAAAGAAAATTGCCTGTTTGACGTGTTTTATTGCATTTTGTTGAGGAGCTAGATTTCTTCCACGCTCGTTGGATCATCTTTCGGAGTAGCCTTGTGCTCGATCCCCTAAATTGGGCTGATTACCACAAATTTGAGAGTTTCGTGCCCCTCAACAATTTTTGATTCAGCTAAAGAGGGCCATGGTAAACAACAAAAAGTTGCAGTATATTTTGAAAAGCGAATCAATACTGCAAAAGATAACAGTTGATCATCTGAAGAAAATTCTTTCATAGTGATCGTTTCGGGGATAAATGGTTTTGGGTGTAAAAACATCCGGAGTTTCCACAGAAAGAAATCTTGTTCGAGGCGGTGTAGTTGTAGAATCATCTCGGTCAAAAGTCTCGTCTAAGGTGTGGTCAGAAAACTCAAGCTCCTGCCCTTCCAGAAATGGATTGTTGTGACATACGATTCGAAACGGCTGGGCTTTCATCCAAAGTGGCATTTTCCATTCCCTATCCGCCGGACCTATAGGAGAAATATCAATTTTATGCTGTACTTAGGCAAATTTCTCAAAGAGTGACCAAAAAAAGCAGACCTATCAAAGTTTGAATAAAACTTTTAAAACTTAAAGTCAGTGGAGTAAAAAGCACTCAAAAAGTGTAATCAAGTAAAAGTTTTGTTACTTGAACGAAAAACTACGTGAAGTACAGTGCAACTAAAAAGTACTGACCAAAACCGTAATTGAGTAAAAGTATGAAAGTAGTCGTTTTAAAGGTATTCAAGTACAAGCATATCTGAAAGTATTAAACAAATTAGCCAATCGACAAACTGTAGTGTATGACAACCAGTCGACTACCTTCACATCACTGCCACATAATGCTTGGCCTTTTAACCCCTCACTCTCTTAAGAAGTTTTGAATTTCTAATTGATGCAAGTTTTTGTTTTTATATTAAAATAAAAAAATAAAAAATAGCAAAACTTTGACATTGGAAAATCATTTCACAGAATTAATCAGGAATCATTTCACAAAATCTTTGCTAACTACTTTAATTGAATAATCGCCGGAAGAAAACTCAATTATTCTGACAAATTCGTCGTTCAAATTTAGAACTAGCAGTGCTTTGGACTCTTCTGAAACGAAACTCTACTTAAGTAGAGTTACTTCACGCTAGAAGTAAGCAAGTGGAAGTATCCAAAAAAAGTAATTATTTTAAAAGTGCTCGTTACCGACAAATTCTACTTGAGAAGGCTACTTAATGACAGCTACTTTCGTTACTTTATACCTCTGCTTAAAACCGGCAATAAGGTACTTGAAGTTCATCAAACCTTTATATGATTTTTAAAAAAATTTATGGGTTCTGTTTTTTTTTATTACTCTAAAGTTATAAAAAAGTTTGTAAAATAAAATGCGAGTTGTCAGAAGAATATTTGAAGTTATACTTGTAAAGTATATTCGGTATGTTCAATGTTAAGTACAAGTGACAGCGAAACAACCTTTCGGTCTTTGTATATTGGATTTGTTTTTCCTGTATATTACATATTAGTATAGTCATAGTTTTGAAGACGCCTCTAAGCATAATTATGCTACAGAATCTCACTTTTGTACCAGGACCTTTAAGAAAAATTATGTCCTTGGTATATAACCATAGGTGGGCAAGTTAATGCAAAACGTTAGCTTCGTTAACCGCTAGTCCTTTAACAAACTTCACACCTCCGTTAACGTTAATCCGTTATTTTCAGCTTTAATTAACGGAAGTTAATAAAGTCCGTTAATCCGTTAACATTTTGCGTGTAATTTACATTTCGTTTTATTCACTCGCTTCTAGAACACGTATTGACGCTGTTGAGCTGATTGTAAAGAAATATTTATTGCTGAGGTGGTCATTTTGCGTTTTGAAAGTTATATTTTACAGTCTAATCTAATTTCAAGATAAAAATAAGTTCAAATGCACAACGAAGCTGCAATCGGAAAATCTTTGGAAATTGTGATCAGCGATAATTAATAGACCTATGAGGCTGCAGGTTATTATTTGCTACAAAAAAAAACTCCTTTCTTCGCTTTTTTCTGTAAAACTCGAGCTAGTACGCACCAGCGTTACCAGTGCAAATTGGTTTGTACCAGTCCGATGAATGAATGGTGCAAGATATTAACGACAAAAACCTTAACGGAAGTTAACAGAACTTAACGGAAGTTACTTTAGTCCGTCAACAGCACTTAACGGAAGTTAATTTAGTCCGTTAACATGAAAAAACTTTTTACGGATTAACAAGTTAATGAAAAAGTTAGCTTCGTTATTAACGGATTAACGATTAACGGACTTGTGCCCACCTATGTATATAACCAAAGCGAAAGCAGTGCGTCATAACCAAACAGCAATTTTACTCATTGGATTAAGGGTCAAGACTAAACAAATTTATGGCGAAGACCATTAGCATTGTAACAACATTGTTTGTTTTTGCAAAGAAAAAAAAAAAACTTTACTCATATTGGGCCTGTTTCACATCCAAATTTTAAATGAGTTGCATTCCTCAAGCATTTTACAATAAATCTTGATATCTACTAGCTGCAGCTACACCTCGTAGGTGTGCTTAAATCAGCGCGGGCCCTCCAAAAATTCCTAAAAAAATAATACCTTGCACCCCTCTCAACGGTCCTTTTATGCACCACATGACGATACGAGAATCGACGAACAATTTTAGCATTTTCAAGAAAATTTAATAATTTTAAATGATATTTTACTGTTTTTACAATTAAGGATCTTTTGATGAAAAAAAGCACCTAATCTTTCTTTAATGAGGCCCTGGATTTATGTAAAACCAAACCATACAAACACATATATGTCTGTGCTGTCGCTAATGGTTTGGGAATTGGTAATTGGATGCTTTTCTAAATGCTTTCTTTCAGTTGTTCTATTGTACCCAACCGATTTTTGTGATATTCTTGTTCTTGTTTTTACGTAAGCGCTTACGTGCCGGAAACCAACATCCAAAATAAAGAGTCGCTATGAAATCACACCCAAAAGGCTTTCTTTTAAAATTACAAAGTTTAAACTTTCTTTTAAAATTTGAACAAAGTTTTATTGGATTGACGCAAGTTTTGAAAAATGTCAACTGATGTATTATTTTCTGTCAGTGGTGCCAATTTGCATTTAGTTTTGTTGTTTTTTTTTGTTTTTTTTAAAGGTAATTTTCAATATTAGTGACAGTTTCAAAACAAACATCTCAGATCTACAATTTAGTTCTGTTTCATTAGTAAAGTTAAATACCTATAGTTTCTTGTTTTGTTCCATTAGATGTTTCACTCATCTTTTCTATTGAAGCATCCCCATCATTCCAGCGGTTGATGACGCATTTCCTGTTTGGTGACGTCAAGTTGACCCACAAACCATATATCCGTTCACTTTTACGGTCAAGGCCTTCCAACCTTTCCAAGTATTTGTCGTAAGCATACCATTGACCGTCTGTCCCTCTTACTAGAAGAAAACAAAATTTCAGAGACTGCTTAGTGTTTACTATATTCTTACTCAGGGTAATCAAATTATGATACCCAATAGATAAATACAGCAGTGGTGCTGGGCAGTTTTAAACCATTTTCAAGAAATTCGACCGTGTTGTTATCAATATTAACACCGTTGCTAATAACATGTTTGTTTTTGCTTTAGGTCCCTCCGTAAGTCGTAACTCTACCTCCGAGTTGTGAACCGAGCCGGGTTCTGGCTGAAGGTTGACAAACTTCGGGCTTAATTTGAGACTGATACCATTAAACGTAAAATAGATAGCTAAATAAAAGTATAATCAAAATAAGTTTGCATCACCGAATGAAGAAGACTTCATCATTTTGCATTAATATGATTATTAGTACATTATTTTTATTATTGCGACAAAATCTATCAATATTTAGTCACAGCAGAGTAAAATGATTTAGTAAGGAAAGGAGCAATTCGGTTCGGGCCTAAACTCTAGTTTAAAGCTCATCTCTACTTTCTTTCAACCAGCCATTTTGTTCAACCGCTATGAGTAAGCAAGTGCTTCTTTAGGCCGCGACTCTTTATGAAATGCAATACAATTAGATTAATTTAGATTTTTTATCTGATGCAAAAATCTTACTTTGGGGTTTCTGTTTGAATAACATTGAAAATGACTTAAGCTCAAATCAAAACCTTTCGTGTTAAGTAGTGTTTATGTTTTATTTTATCTTGGCTCTGGCCTTTTTGTCAAAGCATTCAATTTGATGCTTTTGGACCCTTGGCTTTCGTGGTTTTTAGCAATGCTCAAAGTTTCAGTAAAAGTTGCTTTTTTTTATTATTGACCCCAGATCTCAGCTTACGCCACAATTCGGTAACTAAAAAAAATGCACGCCGAAATTTGATTGCTATGAATAAATATGGAGGTCAAAATTTTCTTAAACATTTTTGAAACAACAGCAGAAAAATTAATGATAGAGGTAAAAAACTAAAATCTATTTCGCTTGCAAATGGGTATGAAAAACAGTCCTACTTCTTAAAATATTAAAAATCAAGCTAATTCGAATAGAATCAAATATTTCTTCTATATTTATGCTTCTCCAAAATTGATTGTTATTGATCTTCTCCGATTGGCAGTAGTAGTTTTAAGTTTAAATTTGGTCTCTTTTTTAGTTGATTATTTATTATACTCACACCACCAGTTGTTCTGGCCAAAAAATTGCTCAAACGGATTTATTTTTTCGATCGGAGTCGGAACGGGCTCTCCGATTTCTTCTTCAGGTTTGTCCATTCCATACTTGACAAACTCCACGTCGACCGCGTAAACCTGAGGCTGCAAAATTTTTTAAATTAAAATACTATAACAAATAGACACAAATTGAAGTAAAAAGAAATTAACACATTTTTGGTTTTATACATAACGCTATAATATAGTGCCCATTTGTGGGCCTGTATAAAAAAAAAAAATAGCGCGTAGGTAATAATTGAGTATGGACTAGAACAGAATGTTTATGTATTTATTGATAAACCAATGTACGGAATACGAGCAAATTTGAAAAACATTACGTTCTTTTATGCAATTCAAAAATATTCACTTATGGTTTATTCTACAATAAGTTATTAGATCTGTAGTGACCATGAAGCAAAAAAACTCTTGAAACGTGAGTAAAAAAAGATAGCAATCATTATGATGGACCTATGTTTAATCTTAAGAATAATTTTTCTTTTCATTATTTTTAGTTTATTTCTTTTTCAGCTCTAATAAATACCGGTACCAATTAATTTTTTTTCCTTTTCCTATTTGCACCAAAAAATGCATTTTATTTCCCACACAGAAATGCATAAGATTAGAAGAGAAAAAGATTATAGCAGGGTCTGATGCTTCTAACTAATCCACCAAAGCATAAAGAATTAGTGCTCGTATTTTTTTAGTGAACTTCTTTTATTCTTCCGGTACACTAATTCCCGTGATCAAATGATCCGTCACGATAAGAACAAAAAAATACCCGTGACTATATTACATGAAGCGTATTATTTTGCTGACACTAAAATACGTCAACTCTTACATTTCGCAAGAAATTGTGCTGTACGATACACTTTGGCACCTGACACCTAAATTAGAAACGTTTTGCTTTTACACAAAGGAAAGATTGAAACAAGAACTTTGATACAACAAGAACAAAAAAAAACAATAACGCCATTTTAATTAGTTACGGCGTAAATTGACACAGCCGTGTTTGTGCCAACGGTACCATTTTGCTGCAAGATCCGCAGAATGCGTCAGAATCCATGATTTTCCTGGCTTTCCTGGACGGTGATTTTACACAAGATGAAGCAATGACATCGAGAACGTGAAACAACTACAATATACTGTAAGAGCACGTATATGACATAATATTTACAACGCCACTAAATCATTGCTTCTCTCTGCTTGCATCGCATGCAAACCGTCTTTATGATTTTCAAAAATAAAAGTACGTTTAGATCGGGCGCAAAGCAATTCGTAATTTGCACCTTCGCAATGATAGAGTAAGAGTACTTACGTTTTACGTCACTTGCAAGTGAGTGACGAAAGAAGAGTGGCGTAAGCGATAACTAGCAAAGGTGCTAATTACGTATTGCTTTGCACCCCGCGGTCTAAATTTATATTTGCTCTTTTTGTTAAACTTGAAAGCATATTTTTTCAACGCAAACCTGACCTTACTCCCAAATGATGTCATAAGTTTAAACTAATATGGAACTCGACTTTACTGCAGCTTTTAACTACATTTAGAGCAGGGTATTCAAACTTTTCTGAAGGAGGGTAAAATCTAGCAAAGATGCCGCCGGCCGACGAGAAGTTCATCAAAAAAGGGTGAAGACCAAGAAAAAGGTCATCAGCCAATATTTGAGTCTTCGGCTCATTTTTGGTCGCAAAAATTACTAAAGGCGAAAAAAGATTCAGTCCTAAGTTTGAGGCATGTTAAAGTAGGTAAAGATCAATAAAAAAGGTCGTTGGGCTGATATACATATGTATTTGCGTTTTTGCGCAATAATTTCAGGCGAAAATAGTTGAAGACTGGTCGCGGGTAGAATAAAATTTTTTCGCCGTTTGCAAATGATCGGACTTTGGACACCCATGGTTTCGAGATAGTGAAGAACAACGATCAGCTCAATGCAAACTTTTATCTTTTATATTACTTGTATTACGCCGAAGTGTGTAACGAGTTGGCTTGTCCCATCGCCACGCAACAGGTCCAGCAGGCAACACATCATCTTTCGAAGAAGTGTTGCAGTGGCGGCGAGTCGTACATTAGCAACACTGTGTCCGATTTGACCAGGCCTAGATTTAAACCTTAGATCTTCCGCTCCAGAGACGAAAGCGCTACCGCTTGACCAACTAGACGGTACAACATAATTATACCAAACAATAAAACGCATTTATATACCAAATACTTCATGAATAAAGTTATGAAAAATTTTGCGCTCACATCAGTTTGAAAACCTTTGCTTAACTGCCTCACCTCTTCCGCTGCTGGTAATGGAATCATTGCAGTTTTTGTCGCTGCCGACATCGCTTTTGCGATAGTCCCATAAGTGGCGTCGCTCTTTTGTTTCTTTTTATCGGCAGGTTTGTTCATCTTTTCGTTAAAAATTTTTGGAAATCCAGGCATTTTGCTCGCGCACTATTAGCTAAGCTTTTATATACTTATATTAAATCACTTTAACTGCAAATCTTTCTAAAGAAAAGACGTAATATTATGCAATATGTATTTTGTAGATAAAAAAAAGAGTTTCCCAAATAGATTAAAAGGCTTGCGTTCGACGAAGCAAAAATAATAGTGTAGTCCTATGTACGTACATCTAATTCTTGCTTTGATTCTCTATAGCATTTTCGACATTATTCCATTTTAATAATTGTGTGACAAAAAAAAAGCAAATTTGATACTCTAATCTTTATGCGCTTTTGGCATCTTTTGCTATCACTTTGTACAAGGAACGAATGTTGGTGGAAGCGGCGAATGTTTGTTGTTATTTAATTATTCATTTCGCATTAAGCTCTACAAGCAGCTTGTAATCTGGTTAATATCTAACGCGGGTCTACACTGGGCCCAAAAAACTGGTGAGAGTCCGGGGATAGACATGGTTTATTCTAAACCAAAATTTAGTACGCCTTGCTTGCCAACTTCCAGAATAAGGCGGCTTTTATCGACCACGCGTATTTAAGCGTGGAAATGCGCGTTTAATTTGATTGAATTGCATTTTTCTTTTTTTGCATTTGCATTAAAAGATACCTTACGTATTTCTGCGCGCAAATACGCGTGATCGATAAAAGCCGCCTGAATAAACATTAAATACGCTCATGCACGGTTTCAAGTTAAGTGTAGGGCCGTTGAGAGAAATTCCGGGTACAGAACCAAGCCGAAAAAAACAGTTTCTCAACTGAATAAAGTTTCCGCTCAATTTGGGCCTATTTTTTACCCAAAAGTAAAGTCAAAATCAGAAAAGATCTTTGCACTTTTGGGCCTATCTTTCACCCAAAATTTGGGTGAAAACAAGACAGGTTCTCGATCATTTTGGGCGTATCTTTCACTCAAAATTTAGGGAAATACTAAAAGAGGGTTCCCGTTATTACTTGTCAGTTAGTAGTGCCGGAGCTCATTACACAACTGCAGCTTCAGTTCAAGCTTCAATTCGTACGGGCCCCTAAATAAGCGCTGGTTCTTCAATTAGTCTCGGGCTTATAGGTACTCTGATACTACTTTGCCCTTCTCTCAAAGGTTCTGGTCAAGCGTAGACTGGGCCTAAATAAGTATAATAATAAGACCGGGCCTAAAAAGTATAATACGCTCATTAACTGCATTATATGCCAAAATTACCATAATTAGTTCTATTACTATAGCAGCTAAACTATCTCAAAACTTTTGAAAAAAATGCGTACGGTATGTAGTATTCTTTGCTGCTCATGGCACTTTGTAAAATCATTTTGCTAAATACGTGGCATAACTCAGATTTTCCTGCCAACATGTTGATTTAGCTTGCAAAAAACACTTCACTAACCCAGTAAACACGTAAATCAAAAAGCTTCTCGCAAAAATTTAATTAAGGCTGAGAAATAATAACGCTGTATCAGATTCTTATTCTTTGTTTTCTACATACAGGGTGGGCCGTAAATAACGCACCAAAGCATATAAAACAATTCTGATAATTATAACAAAAGGGTGGGCCGAGCATTTTAGCATTTGTGATTGTACCAGCGTGTACGTGTTTCTCTGTTCATTTGTTAAGTCTTTCTTTAATAAAAACGTGTGTTATTATTATCAATATTGTTTAATATGCTTTGGTGCGTTATTTACGGCCCACCCTGTATTTCTCGAAAGGATAAAAAAGGAAGAGACAATGTAGAAAACAAAGCTAAATCTCGATGTTCTACATCGTCTCTTCCTTTTTTGTCTAAGCAAAACCTTTCGCTTTACTGACTTTCTGGTGATGAAGCTATAAAAATGATACGCATTGGCATTTTCTTGCAAAGCAGAACAGCTTTTTATTTGCCTAGTTTAAATGATGTTAAAAAATCATGGAAATAAAATTGAGAAATTTGACCTATTTTTTAAGAAAGTTTTTCGAGGAAAAACGGTTGGCCTACTTTGTTCTAGCGTAATCAGCAATTGAGACATTCTGCAAATGGTTTACAAAACAGCTGCATACTGTAGCACTGTAACAGGCTTTGCCAGTTGAGGTTGTAAAACACTACTGATATTGCTCCGCTAAGTGTGCTGCTGTATGTTATATAGCATTGTATTTGCTATGTAATTTCTTTGTTTTGCTGCGCTGTGTTTCGGAAGAGGAAATAAGCTGACCTCAATACATCTAAAGCGACAATACCAGCGCTTTACTTGTTTCAATTCTAAACACGGAACAAAAAAATCTCTTATGAAGTATGGTGCTGCTTTTACAGGCAGGCTGCCAAGTGCTACTCCACAAGGTTATGAAACAGCTAATAGGGGCAAAGCATCTAGGTAAGATTATGTGCAAAAGATTAAGAAATTTCTAAAACATATCGTTACCAAATTTTACCTTTCTTCTACCTATCGTTTCTGAGATATTTGATTTTAAAGTTTAAAAAAATCTCACCATTAGTGTTGCCAGTAAAATTTAGTCTTTTTTAGAATAATGTTTAAGCTATTTTTCAAAACTGTTTTGAAAGCACTTGAATGCATGGCTTCAGCAATCATTAGTGTTAAAAAAAAAACTTTATTAAGTGATGTAGGATTCCAATATGTAGAAAATTAAATTTTCACTGGCAACATTGCTTGGGAAACCTTTTTAACTTTGAAATTAAATCTCTCAGAAACGATAAGGTGGAAGAAAGATGACATTTGGTGAAGATATGTTTCTGATCAGGAGTGTCCAGAATCCGCTTCGCATATGATTTTAATCCGTACCACGTTGAGAACGAATTTAGGCCTTCCACAAACGCCATCACCAGCAATCGCAAATGAAAGATAACAGTGAAGATGTGCTTTATTTTTACTTATTTTTACCACCATACAGCAGTTGAAAATCTTTGTTTTTGTTTTTTTCACCTAGATATTCCAATGTTTGGCCATATACTGTTCTTCTTTTCTCATTTTGATTTTGTTGAACTTGCTTCGCCGGCACGCAACCTTGCTAGGTCAGATTTTGGATTTCCATGAAAAAATTTTGAACATCTAAATGTTTCTCTATCCAAGCTGGGTGCTTTCACCCTTTTAAGCTCAACAAGTAGTTTTTCGTTAGAACCAGCTGACTAATTACCAATATTTCAACCGAACCTTCCATAGCACTATAATAAATTGTGATTTGTTAATTTTCCACAAGTGGTATTAAAGAGTTGTTTGTGAACCGCAAGAACCATTGCTGAGGAAAATGGTCAAGCCAAGAAGTTCCTGAGAAAAACTTTTCGTGCCATGAACTCTGCGCATAAACATTATAACGCCTGAGCCAGCGGCGGATTTAGGGGGGGGGATGCATCCCCCCACCAGCCTAAAAGTAACGATTTTGGCCGAAAAATCAGCCTCTATTTCGAATAATCCGGCTCCATTTCGGGATGCATCCCCCCCCACCAGCCTAAACGTAACGAGTCCGGCCGAAAAATCACTCTCAATTTTAGTGAAGACCTTTTTTTTTTTGGAAAACACCTGATTTTGGGCGAAAAAATCGTTTGAATTTCCGATTTCGGCCGAAAAATCACTCTCAATTTTGGTGAAGACATCCGAATTTTTGCGGTTTTGTGCTTAAAATCCCCCCCCACCAAAATTTTCTGGATCCCCCACTGGCCTGAGCTACATTGCTTAATCTAACCTGATTAAGTTAATTTAACCACGCTAAAAGAAGTACCGAGTCAAAAGTTATTGCTTGGCTTTGCAATATATCCTGGGTGGAAACTTTTTATCTGCTATTGCCGCATCTTTTTTATTTAGCGTAATAGTAACACTAAATTGTATTTCTTGTGCTAAATTATAATTCTGTACTTGTGCACTGTCTTCCCAAGTTGGCGGGCTTGGTCTCGCACCCGTCACAGACCTTCCGAAGAGGGGAGAAGAAGTTATGTTTGGTGTATTGAGGTGTTTTACTGTTTTTAGTTTAGTGTGTTTCCACCCCGACCGAAGAACCCATTAAGGGAAAATAGTCTGCATTGAGGATTTTAAATTATTTTAATTTTATTTAACTGAACTTCCGGTATTGTTAATTCTGCGCAATATACTGTAGTTGTTTCTAAGTTTTTTTTGTTTTTTATAATTTTTCAGACAAATGTACTTGTTAATATCAAAAACTTTCTGTTAAGCACACTAATACTTTTTGCTCGCTGCACTGCCTCAGGAGTCACGTGCTATTTTAGCTTTGGCAACCATTCTTTTCGAATAGGTTTCACGTGATTGGCCTTTTGGACAGAAGAGCATAGAAAAGATTTCAAATGTAATTCTTATCGCATAGACGTGTACTAATTCTTTTGCTTCCTAACTGTTATGCGTTCACTAATGAATAAATTTCCCAATTATGTTGAAATACACGTGTCGGAAATAATTTGCTTAAAATGTTCTTTGTTTTCTAAGAGTCTAGACTTAGTTAGTGAAGTGGGTCATGTGACTTTGCAGCAATACTTTAACCCAAGATAAACAAAAAAAAAAACTTAAATTAAAAATACTAAAAAAATTAAAATTCTGATATCATTCTGATTTAATGCTTTTCTTTGAATTAAAATGTAAAATTAAAAAAAAAAACTGAAACTATAACGCAAACTGAAAATCTCATGGGTGCAAAGTTTCCAGCTACAGCTTCGAATGCTCTTGGCTCGAAAACTTTTCAATTTTTGTTTCGTTGTTATATTTTTAATGAAAGCTGTTGTTTACCTTTTTTAAACTAAAAATATATTAAATCATAATTAAATCAGCCACCATACCTGAAAGCAATAAAAATATTACGTTTTTTGATATTGTTAAAAAATAAAATAAAAACCAGTTTTGATATTGCCTTTCAACAGACTAGAAAAATCCTTTGCTTGAAATTTATAAGACAGCAGTGTCTGCGACGTTAATATCTGTCGATCTTAAAAGGCATTTTGTCTACCTTTGGTCTATTTTTTTGCAATGCTAATCTAGTACTCTTTTAATAAAATAATAATGCTCTCAAGGTTAAGTGCTGTAAATATCTCTTTTAACTTTCGTAGAAAAAAAAAAGCATATCAGCACACCCTCTTATATCGCCTAACCTTGCTCCCTCCATCGGTTACCTGGCACTTCTAACTTTCAGTTAGGACCATCGATCTTGTTTATTCTTTCTTTCATTTACATTCTGCTTAAGGCATCAAATTTTTGAAATTAGAACTGTAGGAACTAGTTTTGGAGCCCTTCATACAATGTTGGCGATACATATCCCAGTCAACCTTTTTACGTGATGTTTTGCAATGGTGTTGATGAAAATTTTCAACGCCATTTCGTCATAAATATTGGCTACTGCATCACAAAAATTTGTATCACGAATATTATTATGAAAGTCTTCAAAACAATCTTCATATCTTTTATAGCTAAATTGTAAACGCCATTGCGAGGCCTCATGTAAAAAATTGAGTGAATTGAACTTATGTTTCTCTTCTCTACTTACAATAGCCAATCTACTTAAAATCAGAGTATAAATAGTCCGTATTCCAACTACTGTAGTAGATTGTTTCATATATAAGCTACGCTCATTGGGTTAAGCTATGAAAGATTTATAATTAATGTTTTGGTGTTCTTATTTATATTGAAGTTTGCCATACATAACTCTTTACAAGTTTGCAATGACACATCGCATGAAGACCGGAAATTTGCTATCTCTGCATTCGAGAAAACCATGCAGAACATAAACTCTGCTTACGTAGAAATGATGATCTACAGACCTTCACAAGGCGTAGATGGTTTTTACGTACCGACTAGAATTTTCTAAATCGCGTTATGAAATCAATGACCTGGCTAAACTGTTTGAATAGAAATGAAAGTAAATTGAATGAAACGACCAAAAAATAGAAAGGAAAACTCAAACTGGCTGCCGGTACAGGCGTTCCAGCCAGATTTGTAAATCGGGCCGGGTTCGGGCTTAAGATTGACTAAATGTTAGCTTAAATCGGACTTGATCTACCTACTTACCTAGTTTTTTAGCCTTTTAAATTTTAGGTGCTATGAAACCGTAATCAAAACAATATTGCAACAAAGAATGAAGACTTTGTTTACACGTCAGTGCGATTATCATTGCACAAAATGCACTATTATAGTAATTGCATGACAATTGATCAGCGGTTAGTTGTTTTATTTTAGCCGCATGCGGACAATAACCGCCGGTACACATTTTTATACCTAACTGAATTTTGAAGCTTTTTCGGCCCTGGTTTTGGATTTAAATCACTTTTGGGTTCGGAGTTATGTTTTCGGGTTCGGGCCAGGTTCAGGACTGTGCTAGTCGACCCGTTTACAACTCTGGTCTAGCTGTTTAAAAAAATTTGTCGAATTTAACAAAAAACAGCTCTCTTGTTTGGCCTATTTGTTACTTTAACTTAAACAAGTCTATAAATGATTCTTGCTTGGTTGTGTCTATTTCACCGGAAAATTCTACGTTAAAAAGAGTAAAACAAAGATGAGGAATATTTATCCACGCATTTTTCATTTACTTTTTTCAAGAGTCAAGAATAGATTTGAGTTAAAGTTTGTGCTGGGGTTGTATTTGGGGTCAGTTTTATAGCAAGGACCTGGGTTTGCATTAAATTTGAATCAGAATTAACACAAAACTAGATAAAAATCTCTTGTGAAATAAAGTATTTCTTTTTGCTTTCAGTCTGTCGCGATTTTAAATACTTGGCAAGAGTGCAACCTTTAATCTCCAGAATAGTCCACATTATTGGCTTAAACCAGAGAATGACTAAAATGTTAATTGATGAATCAAAAATCAACAATGATAGTTCTGTAAGCTTATTGAATTGCAGAAAGCAGCACACCAATCTTAAATTAAGAAACTATCTATTTAAGATTGAAAATAAAACAAATTCTATCTGAACAAAAACCGCTCTACCAAAACTTACCGCGATTGACTAATTCAGATTGCACAATACGGCTACATAATCCAAACACAGATACATAATCTTGGGTAAACTGCCGACGAAACTAACATTTTGAACGCTAGAATTATTAGAATCCCGGAATTATTTAGAAATTAGAATAAATGGAATGGAAAATCTCGCTTATTTGTACTACGGTAAAAGCTTTCCAATATCACAGAAAAATGGTTATTACGTCACAATAGAAAAAAGTATACGATAACAAATTGCAACATAATTATGATGTCACAAACTTCTAGTCCAAATATAGCAATTAATAGTGGTAAACAACCAAGCAACCCGGTGACTGTAGAAAATCGTAGAATATACTGAAAAGGAATTATCTCGAACATTCCAAATCAAAAAGGCGGCAAAACTAGTAAAGCAGTCACGACTAAGTTAAGGCAAGCAAATAATCATAACAAATTGATTCCAATTTTCCAAATTATTATGTATGACACAAACTTTATGTTTTAACGTCACAAAATTGAAGATGGGCAAAGACTTAGCTATTTAAAATTACTTGATGTTATTTTTAGCGTAATCCTGATTTCATGTGCAGTATTTGGGGATGGTTTTAAGGTTTTCTATCAAAGCTTCTTTATAGTATACCATTGTAACAGAAGTAACCACAGCAGTGTGTTACTAAGGCAACAAAATTTAAAACCAATCAAACCCGAAGGTTTGATTTATTCATGAATTGGATCAGAACTTTTTTTTCGAATAGAATGGTCTATCTATTGGAATAAGATACCCGTGATGAGTCATTCATAGGATGGAACAAACTGTTTGATTTTGTTTGGTTTTTAAATTTTTTTGTTTTGATGCTGCGACTGGCAACCTGTTGCATTAGCTTTATCAGAACTACTGCCGTGGAAAGTAGAACCAAAAAACCAAACGATTGAAATAATTTAAAAGGAAAGAGACTTTTTGTATCCTTCTATCTTTGGTTTCTCAGAACCCCTCCAATTAATATAGGAAAAAAGGGACTTGTGTACGTTAAACAGTGCATATACAGTACGTTTTCGGGGAAGTTGCACGCAATGTACAGTCCTGAGATCTGAGTACTAAACTGTTAACTGTTTATAAACAGAAATATGTAAGCGCAAAATATAAATAGATGGAGATTGGAAACAGCCCAAAATGCCACCTGCAGTAAGAATCGATTGAGCCATACGATGGGCCATCATCCACCTTGCTCTCCCAAGCTCTCTTGGTGCTTCTTGCAAAGTCTCGATCTGACCTAAAGGAATTAGCAGTGGAATTTCTGGCCTGGCTTCGTAACTGCATTGATAAAATATGGTGATGATGAAGATTAATCAGTGAAAAAAAACATCTGTTAGCAATATTATAGCAAAACTTGATACAATAATAGTAATAACAACTTAATAAACAACATCAATTTAACAACAGGTAAATATCATTCCCTGTTGAAAAAAAGATATTGTACTGCTGGCCCTGCTCCTGCACTTGTAACTGGCTTATCTGTGCTGTCTTCCTATTAGGTGGTGTAGTGTAATGCAGAGGTATAGAAGACTGTAATGCAGCAAAAAAGAGTAGAAAGAAATAAAAAATAAAATAAAAGAATAGAAAAATAGATAGAAAAAAATAAAACAGCTTATAGATTTAGATAAATCTTATCACTCACCCCTTCGAAACAAACGATTTTAATGATTTCAAATTTCATGGGCTGAATAACAAAAACTGCAGGATTTTTTTAAGATCCTTTTATCTATTTGTACAACTTTTGGAGAAGCAGTTTCAAGTGACTCCTATTCATATGCGATGTTATGTCATTGTTGTGGCGCGAGTTACACTAAACGGAAATCACAAAGAAACAATGGTGACTAATATTCAAACTTTGATGTTTTAATTACTTTTTACATATTACACTTTTTCTTTGGCGTAGAAACATCCTATTGAAACTAAAGATCACCAGCATTTGCTCATTTAACTTTAAAATTTGATAAAATCAATATTACACACAGTAAAAATGTAAAAGAAATGTTGCATCTGACACCATTTCATTGACGCATATAGTGATTTGGCTAGTAATGACAGAACTTATTTATTAACAACTAAAATTTTCCGTGATTACAATACGGGAAAATTGAGTCATTTGTGTTTTGAACAAAATATGTTTTCAATATTTTAATTTTGTAATTATTAGCTGAGGTCAATATTGGATTTTTTAAAATTTGTAACGGAGAAAGAATCAATAAGATGGAAGGGAATTTTACCTAGATCGTTAATAATTTTGTTTTAAATAATTGCAATTTTTGGAGGGTATTTTTAATTTTTTTAATATCCAGTTAGAGTAACTGAAGCTTCGGAATGATAGGTAGTTATTTTGTTTAATTTAAAAAAATGATTAAACTTAAACTTTGGAATGAACGAATGAAGAATGAAATCACAGCACTAAAGTTTTCGATAGCGTGTAGAAATGCTATAGCTAATTGGCTAACTCTTCCGACAACATATTCTCAAGTGCATCTCTTTCGTCTTGCACCCTTGGTTAAAGAGGTTTATAACATTATTACTGTTATATATTTGCTTTGTGACTTCGAACAAGCAGCAAACACCAGGCCTAGGAGAAGAGGATTCAGGGGGTACGTCGTACCCGGGCCCGGGGTCCGAATTGTTCACGCATTGTATATTCTGTAAAACTTCTTAACAAGGTAGTGATTTTTCTTATTTGGTTTAGCCTAATCTTCAACCACCAGGCCAAAACCTACTCCAAATTCCGGTGCAAACCTTTTTTTTCTTTTTGGTCTTCACCTAATTTCCGAAGGGACGCAGTCGCGATATTATCAGTCTTCTTAACCCCTAAATAGATTTATCTCTTGAAGCCCTGGCAAATACAACTATGCGAAGAAATCAAATATCACCCAGAAAAAAAAATATAGAAAATGATAAAAGTTCAAGCGAAACGGATTCGTTTAAAAAATAGCATAGTCATTTTTCTCGTGACAAGAGGATAAACAAAGATGAACCAATGCAAACATCATAAGGGTAAGTTTCTGCAACTTTTTTACAGCTTCCGAAAGCTTAACGAAGCCAACAAAAACAATAATTGCAACAGTTTATTTTTCTTAAACCAATTATAGCCTTCAGTGTTTGCAAACAGAAAAACAGACATACTTGCAGCAAAATGAAACTCAAAACTGCAAGTAAGGAAGTCTAAATACAAATCTACATCGCCGATCAATCAATATCACATGGGTTCCCGACAATACTGTTGCAAATAAAAACCGAAATACTCTACAAGAAAGCAAAAAGGAACAAACGCGGGTGAATTAAGTGTGCTACATTAATGCGCTTCTACGGCTCTCGGAAGTTTTTTTTTACTTCTAACCACATTTTTGAATTTGTGACAGCCAGAGTCGTTTTGAAATTGGTGGATTAGCTATGTAGCTTGTGGTTGACATTTCTAACCTCAACATCATAATCAATGTGACTGAACTTGTAGAAATGGTCCTGTAACTCTAAGTTGTGCTATGTTGACGCTTTTATTTCTTTTCAATACGTCCGTAGTCAAGAAAATTTTGCACTAGACTTTTTTTTTTAATCTGTCTAAAACATAATTGATAGCCATTTTTTGTGCTACTGCAGCTGTATCTTTGCAATAGCTCAGTAGCGACTTTCTATTTACAACTATTGAGGGTAGAACGTAAATTAAATTTGCATGAAATTTTAAAATATGCGCACTATACCGCAAAATGCCATAGACGCTTCAATACTCAATGCTTGGTAGTTAACTATACAACACAATATAATGCTTTTACTCTAATAACAGCACAGTATACAACATGCTATCAAAAGCATTGAACAGGAAGAGAGTTAATAAATTAAAACAATTGACACGCCGGTTTCGCGAGTGCTGTGATATCGACTTAAACTTTTCTGCTAATATAACCATGGCAAGCTGTAATTTTATTTCATTCTAACTTTTCTAAAAAAATCCTTTTTTGAGAACAACCTAGCAAAAACTTGAAAGAAACATAAAAAAAAAATCAAGTGAAGTATATGAACGTAGTCAAATCAAACAGAATTCATAACTTCATTATACTTGCTGTATCATGCTAAAGCGTGTAACAAGTTGGTGAAGCCCATCTTCCCGTTAACTGCGTTTGGAACGCAAAAAGTTGTTTTAAAAAAGCTGCAGCGGTGCCGAGCGTTTGTTAACTTTGTGTCTGATATACCCGTCTGGCAATTAAACCCCTGAACTGTCGTTCCAGTTCATTGTCAACATTATTGGGCCAGGAATGCCTTCAAAAGCTAGTGCAAAGATGGACGACCGACGATATTGTTCTCGATTTGACTGGACCAAAATATGTTAAACAGCCTCCCTCTCCAATCTGACACGTTAGCTAGTAGGGTTTTATTGCACTTGATTTTATTGAAATAAAACTAAAGACCAATTAGAGGGTGGTATCTAAAGTCAGGGCAATCGCATTAAATTAAACTGAAGCTGAGTTCATTCCTTTTGATCCAAAGTCCCAGACGTTCCAGCGATATTTACTTCAAGCACCACATTAAGGCCTTCTTAATTTTAGTTTTTGTTGGAAACCCTAACGTTTCAATGCAGCAGCCTGCCTTGCCTAATTGTGGCGTTGCCTTGGAATAGAACTAAGATGGCGTCCCCGAGGTTGTCAACGTCAGGGTTGCCAATAACATCAAGAATAGATAAGCCCCTTCGTCGTGTGAAGACCCTAAGTCTTAAAGTAGAATTTTACGGAGCGGATAGATAAAAAAAAAATGGAGTCAAAGCCAATTTAATCTAAAACGATTGCTCTAACTTTAGATATCCCATTGATTTTGTCTTCAGTCCTCGTTTAACTGTATCTTGAAATTATAATGACCAAAGCTAGAATTGTACAGATTAAAAAGTTCTCCTCAAATAAAAAAACTTTTAATCTTTAGTTTTTGATTTTAAATGTAGTTTTATTAATGGCAGACACCCATGATGATTCTAAAAACGGACAAAACAGTTTACAGAGTTTTTAATATTTGATTTGTGACGTGTACTGTGGTATGGTATCTTCAAATTCTTTAAAGATAAAATAATCCTCAAAAAAAACTGTAAATTATATCTTTGCCTTAGCTCCATTCTACAATGTATCTCTTTTAAAAGCCCATTTTCTTTCGCTAAAAGGCTAAAACGTTATGTTTGTGTGATTATCCACTATCCAGTACATCTTTCACGTTATATATGCGCTTTAAGAATGTATTTTCTTGTTGATGAAAAATGCAACGTTTTATCCAGTTGACGATTTAACTACAGAATTAGGTATTTGCATTAAAACATAAACCACTGCAAATTTGGTAATTACTTAATTATCAAAAAATGCAGTATAATGTGTACCACGTACAGCAAAGCTATTATCGAGAAATTATCTATAATTGAAAAACTACGTTGATACTGTGCAATGTTAATTCAGAACAATAAGTTGAAAAAGCATCACAAAAATGAAAACGGAAACGCAAAAACCTTAATTAAATGCATTACTTGTTAATTAGCGGAGCTCTTAATGCATACAAAAGTTTTAGAGATAGTTGGTCATATTGATTTTCTGAAAGTTCGGTCATGTTACCAGCATCTGCATTGTAGTATTTATTATGTCGATCTTTTTTTTGTTTGTTTGTTTGTTTGTTTGTTTGATAAGAGGTTTTCTCTTGACTACAATATTGATTTGACGTTCCAACGAAAGCCTCTAAAACGGTTCCGTATATTTACAATGAACAAGAAAACAAGAAAAAGAATTTAACTTAGAAATAAATTTGCGATGAAAAAAGTAGTTTTGACTTTTTTGCAGAGCCAATATCAATGTAAAAAACATAAGAAATGATCTCATCTATCTCAAAATCCTACTTAAACGGTCAACATAAAATTACTAACATCGTAGAAAAAGTCAAAAGAAACTAAAGTCGTGCCAAGGTCTCTCAAAAAATCCCTGAAGTCCCTAAGGGATGTTTACAGTTTTCGGACGCCATAGTAAATTTTGCTTTAGTGGATACTGGACAGTAAGGGAAGAAGTCAAAAAAATACAGTCACGACACTTTCCGTTGTTGACGTTTTAACTAAGAGTTTGATGATGAATTAAGTGCAGTGTGATCAAATTTACTCGACCATGATGCAACATCTTAGTTCGTTTAAATACACTGAAAATTATTGTTGAAAACTAAATGCAGTTTGAAATACAAACATCTTAATTGATTCATTGGATTCGCTGTATTATGCCGAAGTGTGTAACGAGTTAGCGGAGCGTATCTCCACGTCATTGCGACTTTAGGACCCTATAGCTTCTTTTGATGAAACGTCACAACTGTGATGAGACACTGGAAACTCTGTGTCCGATTTGATCAGCCCAGATTTGAACCTTAAACCTCCCGTTCCAGTGATGAACGAGATACCGCTTGAATTGCTCACTGGTTGGTTATCTTAGAACATTACTACTATTAATATTAACTATAGGCAATGCTTGAAATGCCTGATGCGCAGTCATTTAATGGGCATACCAAGATCAAAGCACAATATGTGATACGTGAAATACTGTACATTTTTACCAAGTTGCTTTGCCCGAAACAACGAATGAATTTTGCAGTCTTCGAGTCAAGCTGCCACTTGCCGATTAAAAGGGCACTCAAGTCAAGTTTTTCATTGTTGATCAAAATGTTGGCAAAGACCTAAAATGTATTTTCACCAAATTTGACCTTTCTACGTTTTGCTGTTTTGAGGTATTGTTGGTTCAAAGTTAGCAATTTTCTCTAGCAATTTCTTTGGTGTTGCCATTTTGCCAGAATTGGGATAGAAGATTAACTTTTGGAAAGTTGACCTGAATTTACTTGAAATGCAGTTAATTTACAATTCTGACCCTTTATTATTGGTATTTATTTTGACAACAACACTGCCGAATACAGTTATAGAGAGTTGCAAACAGCCAGCAACTTTAAAAAGTTTGGTTTGTAGTTAGCAACCCGTACAAAATTTCATAGGGGAAAAAGCCTTTCTAAAGAGAAATCTAAATTGTATATCTTGAGAACGGAAGATCGTAGAAAGCTCAAATTTGGTGAAGTTAATCTTTGGATCTGTCAAAAATCTTTGGATATGTCAAAATTTTTTGAGAGAAAACCGAACAAAAATTTTTCCCACCTGAATGCCTTTTTAAACGTCAAACACGATAGCTTTGGACCACTTACTTTTATTTGTATTTTTTAGTTTACCGCGACTGGGAATCAAACCAGTGGTTACCGGTTGTAGTTGCTGACGTTTTATCAGCTACAGTGGCATTTTTCGGTTACGTTATTGAAAACAAGAAACATGCGTACAGGCCAGATGGTCGAGCGGTAACGCGTTCGTCCCTGGAGCATGAGTTCTAAGGTTCAAATCTCCGTCTCGTCAAATTAGACATAGTGTTGCCTACGGCTCGCCACCATTACGAGATTTCTTCAAAAGGAGCTGTGTTGCCTGCAGGCGCAATGACGCGCAGATGAGTTTCCACAAACTCGTTACACGTTTGGCGAAAAACAGCGAGTATGATAAAACATTGAATTGATTTGAAAAAGCATGCCTTGGTTGCAGCTCCAAAGTTTCTTTAGTTGGAAAATACAGGCTTGTTGAATTTATACAAAAAGACGTTTGTATCGACCTGGTTTGGGATATTTCACTTTCGGAGTAAAGGGTTTTAATGTTTCCACAAACAAAAAGCGAGATGTGTGTTGGAAAAATGAGATTTCTTTGCGATCAAATAGCTTATCCAAGTCGGCATCAAATAGTTCACTTCGCATACCCTCTTGAAACGGATTTCTACAGCAAATCACTCGAAACGGTTGCGCTCTCAACCATAAAGGCATTTTCCAATCTTCATCAACCGGTCCTAAATTGAGAAATCCTCGTGCATTAAACCATTTTCAGTCGAAGTTTTTTTCGGGTAAAGGACTTGGTGATTATAAACACGACCGTTATACAAAATTGCTAATTGGCACCCATAAAAGCTTAAAACAGTCACCATCACTGCTGCAGAAAACAGCCGTGGTAAAAATTCATTTATGTGAGCATGTTCTGCAAAGTAAAACAGTGGCCAACACAAAATAACATCAAGTTAAAAACTTTTTAGCTATTTAATTTTGCGTAAAATAAGCTCCGCTGTTGTATTGCACATCGTTTTTTGGTGATTTTATCACAGCTCTGTAAAAAAAGGTCGGTAAACTTTAATTGGTCACCTCGGAGTTGATAACACTCTTGGGATTCGTATAAGTCAAAGCTTTTAAAGTGTAGGCTATAGTTTTAGTATTAGACATAAACTTCTTAACTACATACCCTTTAGCACTGGGCTGGTCTCGTTTTTGACTTGATTTTCTATGGACGCATCTCCGTTATTCCATCGATTAGCCAATGATTTCTTGCGCGGAGAAGTTAAATTTACCCAAAGGCCGAAAACCCTCTCTCGTTTATTTTCAAGACCTGCCAACCTGGCCAAGAAGTTGTCATATGGATACCAACTGTCGCCATTGCCTTTAACTAAAAAGTAATACACTTATTAAATTTTTGATTGCTTTAAGCGGAAAGGTTAAATTATTTGTTGATTTCGAGCGAAAACCTGCATCAAATAAATTTGTATCAAAAAAATTCTTCCTTAATGTTTTTTCTAGAACTATAGAACCACTTAAAATAATATTTCAAAATTAATTAATTAAGACGTTTCGGAATATTCAACATCCATCATCAATTAAATTTAGTTCAAATTAAATGTTGGGGCGCTGCTTGTAGCATTGCACCGATAGTAAGCGCTGTATTTTCCGAAAGGGCTTGATGAATTTAATAGTTTGTTTTTAAGGCTGCTAAGAAGATGATTTTTCTCGCATTCAGTTCCAACCAAAGTTTACTTAGACACCATAAGCACAAGCTGTTGGAGTCTCAACAAAAACTTCTCAAAAAAATAAGTAAATAAATAGACGGAAAACGCGATCGAAACTCGTGCAACTTATTGTTGCGGAATATTCATTATTTTATTTCAGCTTTTTGTATTTTTGCACAGCAATATTGAAGTCTAAGGCGAGCCGTGAGGAGAGTAGAGAGTTAGCTAGCCTATTGTTCTTCTGAGAGATGTAAGGTAAGATTTGTACTTTAGTCGGTAAAGATTTGATTTATAGCATATAGCTTTATTCGGTAAATAAATATTTAATTGATAGCTTTAGTTTCATTGGGTAAAGATTTTTCGGTTAAGATTTACTTATTTTGGCTAAAATTGACTGATTGATTGGTAAAGATATATGTATTTTAAACACAATCGGTAAAGATTTATTCATTGATCGATAAATTAGTACAGATGCGTGTTTTGAAGATTTTTATCACTGGTGATATTTGTTCTTTTGGCCTTGCTAGCCTGACTGATGAGCCCTAAGATTGGGCGAAACAGCTGTCTAAGGCATGCCATTGGAAATTATTTTCAATTGAACTATTATAATTATCTCTTGCAGACCCGGCGCCATGGGGGGCATACCGGGGCCGTGCCCCCCCAAATGACTGCTTGTGCCCCCCCAAACAAAAATTGTGCCCCCCCCAAGCGAGGACTGTGCCCCGAAGAAATTAACAGCTCGGGGCTACTGGAATGCAAATCAAGGCCCAAATTGGTGTTTGGCACTGTTATTTTTGTGCTTTTTGAGTACTGACACCGTATTTCATGACATTTTTGGGATGAAGACCTTTTTTTTTTTTTTTTTTTGAAGATCACCTGTTTTCGGCCGGAAAAACCGCTTGAATTCGCGATTTTGGGCCGGAAAATCCGTTTGAATCTTTGGTCTTCACCTTGTTCATTTGATCCAGACTGGGATAAATTTCTCGTGCCTCCGTGCCCCTCTCGAATTCACACAAATAAACTTCTCGTGCCCCCCCAAAATTTATTTCTGCCCCCCCAGTCACGCTATCCTGGTGCCGGGCCTGATCTCTTGTAACACTGTGATTAAAAAATATTTTTGGAAAAAAAATTGTATTATGATCTGGTTAATTTGCGATTCCCTGCCTTTCTACGCTCATGTTCATACCTGTAGTCCTAGCTATATTGACGAAGAATAAAAGAAGAATGTCGATTCCGAAACAGTATGTCTTAGGCTGTTAATCAAAGGTTTGATTGTGCCTATAAGATTCTGGATATTGTTTATAGCTTGTTATTAAAATTGAAATCATATTTCTAAGTACAACAATGTCTAGCCAAGGAGACAGAAAAGAAATCTTTTGGTTTTCACCGAAAGTTATCGCCTGCCCACTCGTCCATCACAGTGGGAAGGCTTCATATTGTCTCATATGGTTAAAGGTGCGTTTACACAGAACGAGAAGCAACGAAAATGTGACATCATTCACAACTTGCGATAGGTTGCAACTGGTCGCAATCTCGCGAGCGTTTGTTTAACTTTACTTAGGCAACAGTGTTGATCAATGGTTGGCCTATTTTGATCAAGTGACGTCACTTGCGAAGGTTTCCAGCCTTCGCTTTGCGTTGCGTCGCGTCCAGTGTAAACGCACCTTAAGAAGGGAAGCTGTGAATACCACCTTTTATAGTCTTTGTTTTGATCAGACCATAGACTCTTTATAGTTGACCGGAAACTGGCAGTTTTGTCTTTTATTCTTCAGCGTTCATTTATTCTTCGAATATGCCGATTCGTCCAACCAGCGTGACTTTTTTCGTTACGGTTCACTCATTCTCAAAATATGTCCAATCAAATCAGTCTATACACGTGACCGCAAAAAAACCTTCGCAACAAGAGCAAACTCTTGTCTTTTTCTCTGCTAGTCTGTTTCTAGTCTACTAAATAAAGAGTCTATGATCAGACAGAGAATGAAAACCGGTTCTACAACTTTGATAGCAAACGCTTTATCTCTTGGACATCAAAACAGCGAGCAGAAATTAAACTCCACTTACGCCACCAAGTGTTGATATGAAAAAGTTGTTTGAAAGGCATCTTTCGTTGAGGAGTTAAAACAGGTTCGATGTCTTCCACCTCCTCTTCATCACTGTCCACCACCTTCCCGTCTTTTCCAAACTTCTCCACTTCAGCAATCACAGCAAATATCTTGGGCTGTAAAATAAGTTTGAACAGCGCGGAACTGTAGAAAACGAACGAGAGAACATTACATAGCCTAATTTTGACTTTAAGAGTACTACAGCCAAATAAGGTAAAAATCGATGTTCACAAAATATGAGGTTTTTACTTTTCTTGCCGAGTTCAAAAGATTTGGCTTCACTTCATAGCCAAATAGTCTTTTGCTAAGGTGTTGTCTTGTCAAAGCTTCGGTGTGTGATAAAAATATTGTCATTCAGGTAATTTTTCTTAAAAATATAACGTTAATATAGTCTTTCGATATTATTAAATTTTACAAAAGTCTAAACACATTCAAGCAAAATATATCGATTTATTTACTTTAAATTTATACTTATTCTAACGTTACTCCAATCGATTCGGCAGAGTTTTCACTGATGCCTATTCTGTTTTAATTATAAGTTTATCGAATTGTCAATTTAATGTTTTTAACAGTCAGTCAGTCAGTGTCAGTTTATTCATGTACCACTACACGCAAACAAAGAAAAATCCACATTTGGAATGTACAGCTGCATGTATTAATTGACTCAAATATACAGAAATATACCGTAAATAAAGTACGGTACATAGGGAGAACAGATCATTCAAACTGTCGAACCCCGGAACTGAATTGAACGATTCAATTCTCAGTGCCACCTGTCAAATAAAACTATGATCACAACGAGAAGTATACTTCCATAATATATCATTCAAGCTGCTTTTCAACAGCCAACAATGAATATTTTTTTTATCATTTAACAAAATAGAAAGCATGGGGGGGAAGTTGGTCCAGCTTGTCCTTCTATTGAAACCGTAATTTGAAACTTTTCTATCTTGAAATTTTTTTCTTCTATTACCATGGCTACACTGCCCTATTAGTTTTTGTTGTGTCAATTAGACAATTAAAGTTTAAACAACTGGCTTTTTTGTGATAAGAAAAACATACCTTTTCGATTGCAGGAACACTTTCGGATTTATTAAAAACTGGAGTAAATTCTTTAACGTTTTTTGAAAATGTTCCATAAGATTTTCCAGATTTACTAGGTATTTTATTGACGGCCTGAGACGGCCGCTTAGCTATTTTATTAGCCAATCCAGCAATTCGCTTCAGCATTTTTCTAATCTCCAGATACGGTACTAAAAACATGTGATTTTGCTGGCGTATAGATGTGATTTCATTGCATGACAGTCTACCGTATATCGACACTTCTTCCCAACCCAATCATACTAAAATGAAATGGTAACGCCAGAGATTATGTCAACGTGATCGACATATCCGCTTTGTTTTTATTACTGGAGGTATTGCAAGCAAAACAGCGTTTTTGCTTGCTGTTAGAAAACATGTTGCATTACTTTATACTCGTATAGTAAGTTTCGTTTATTTTTTCAATTTTTTTGTTCTTATTTGACGTAACTATATAGCCGTTATTCTTTTTGTGAATATTTACAAAAACTCCATACAGCTATTTATATATTTACGTATTTCCTCGCATTGGTCCGTCACGCTAAATAATACCCCTCTGCCACTTGGGGCCGGGGTCAGTGGACAAAGGCATTTTTGCCTTCTTCTGAAAAAAACTGAATAAAAGAAATAGCCAATGTAAAAACACACAATCACTAAAGAAAAAAATATTTGAAGCAAAAGTTCTAATTTAAATAAAAACTTTAGTAAATACTAATCAAAATAAAACTTAACTCAGTGCAATATCTCGTTAACTGCCTTAGTAAGAAATTTTTTTTTGCATAACGAGACTGTATTTTGATTGTAGTGAGGGCTTCTTTTCTCAAAACTGGTAGTGGAATCCCTTCCAGAGCCAAAAGATTCTCAGCTGTGGTAAGTATAGTAAGCATATGCGCATGATCTTGTAGCGCCTCACACTTTTTCTATTCTTTCATTTTCTAAGCTATCTTAACTCTCCGATTTTTCCACTTCGCTCTTGCGCCCACATTATTTTAAAAAGTAAGACAACGGTGTACCGACCAGTTGGTCGAGCGGTAACGCGTTTGTTTCTGGAGAGAGAGGTCTGAGATTTAAATCTCTGGCCGGCAATCGGACTCAGTGTTGTCAACGGCTCGCCACCTCTGCGATATTCCTTCAAAAGAAGCTGTTTCGCCTGGGCGCAGTGACGCGCTGATTGGCCCCGCTAACTCGTTACACGCTTCGACGTAATGCAGTGAGTATAATGAAAGATTTAATTTAATGACCAGAGGTGGAGTCGAGGACATAAGGCTCGAAGCCAAGACCAAGGACACAAAAAATATCCGAGGCCAAGGCCAAGAACAGCCCTTACGAGGACAGACCCCCTTGAGGCCAAGGACAGGAATGGTTGAGGCCAAGGACCAAGGACACAAGGACACAAGCGCAAGTGTTCTCCAAAAAAAAAGGTCTTCAAAAATTTTTTTCAGGCGATCTCAAAAAAAAGGTCTTCAAAAATTTTTTCAGGCGTTTTCCAGTACAAAACCCTTTCTTAAATTTTATTTCAGACGATCTACAAAGTTTCAACAATTCAAAAAAAAGTGCTGTCCTCGAGCCGAGAACAGGGCAATTTTCGAGGACTTGAGGCCTCGAGGCCAAGGCCAAAATCAAGGACTTGACCTTCGAGGCCAAGGCCAAGGACTTCAAAACGTGTCCTTAAGGCCAAGGACGTCCTCGAGGACTCCACCTCTGTTAATGACAATGATGTTTTTTGACGTTTTTTTGGTAGTAGTATACATAAAAAAGCGAGTTTTCTCGCTTGAGTTCTTTTTCTTTTTCTCATTTTGAACTGACAAGGAATTATAAATAACTTAATCAAATTTAATCATACCGATGGGTTACTGATAATAATCAACATCGTATGGCAAGTGATAATATATCGATTGACAAAGAAATTAATGTACTGTTGTTATATTTACTCTGTAAAATTATGATAAAGGACCCCGAAACCCCCACAATCACATTAAGGTTTAGATGAAGCTATACAGTTTTAACTTTGTTAATTACGATTTCTTGTTTGATTTCGTTGGCTTTTTAGCAAAAAAAGGGTTTAAAAATTTTTTCAACTTAAAGTTGAAAAATAGAAGTAACTGCAATTTATATTTTAGACTATTAGTCTGTTTAGTTTAGATAGCCCGCTTAGGTAAAAGGTTTTGTATTTTTAAATGAAAACTATAGTGATTTGTTTTGTTATTGCAGTGACTGAGGATGAGTCGCCTAGATTGAAACTGATTTTGCAATGTTTTTTGTTTCTTTTAATATAAAAATTGTACTCTAGCTATTTTTCAGCAATACCTTGATGATACGACAGCTAGTGAAAACAACTGCTTGATTTTTTTTATTTTTGTTGTTTTTTAATTTGGTTTATGAAGTTGAGGATTGTGTTAATACTAAGCATCCTAAAAAATTTGTATAATGTGAATATCTGCGGAGCGGACTTACCTCAACTTTTTTAAAATGCTGGTATTTTGTTAATCTACCTCAATAGCAACCAGGTCTGCAAACTCGATCGATTTTTCTTTGATTTCAAGTTCGAGTTCAGCCTATTTTAGCAAGTTCGACTTCAAGTTCTCTAATTTATTTTTTGGCGTTCAAGTTCGGCAAAGCTATCAGGTTTTTTGAGTTAAGCTGACATACTAAGTCTTCCACGGTATGATCAACAAAAAATATTTCTTTCTTATAATTTTTTAATCCTTAAAATTCTTTTTAATGCACACTGGCTGTTTTATTTGAGTTCAAGTTCGAGCTCAGAAAAATTAGAAAAATTTCTAGTTCAAGTTCGAGTTTGACAAAGCAATCGAGTTTTTTAGAGTTTGCAGCCCTGATAGCATCACACTTCTTAGGTTCTCGCAGACCCTGATTAGGTTGCAACCCTGTAGTGGATCTTGCAGGAAGCAACTGAGTCACTTGCCTCGAGTTTTGACTTTTGGAGGCTACGAATAACAGAGAAAAATAACTTCACTACAATCTGACTAGAATAAAGAGAAAAGGCTCCAAGTTGCGTAAAGATTTTTTGATCTACTTTGTTAGCGTTTTTTGATATCCGCTTTTTAGGTCCTGTTTCTGAATCTGGAGCCTGCATTACTGAATCATGCAGAAAATAGTGCTAAATTACAAAAGAATCGTTCCAGTTAAAAAGCTTTTATATGTGAAAAAAAGCATCGCTATCATTAGCTTTTTCACGCTTTCCAGACTAGGTTCTTGATTCCAATGTCTGCAAATTGCTGAGCCAAGCCAAAAAAAAAGTGCAAAATTACTGTACAAAAAGAACCACCCCAATCCTAGAGTTGATGTCAGTGCATTGCAGCCAGGGAGGGCTAAAGAGGATTCAGCTTCCTCTTTGCCAAGTCAAGTACAAAAATTTAACCCAAAATACAAGCATTTAAACGTGCTTTGGACTTCAACTGTATAAGTAAGCAGGGGGGGGCTTAAAGGCACTGGGCAATTTAACACTGCAAATAACTTCCAATTTTAACAATATAGTTCTTTCAAATGGCTCTAAAAGCGTGCAAAATGTGATCCAAATAACGTTGAAATGACTAGTTTTTTCGAAAAATCACAAAACTAGTCCAGCGGCTTGGGGTTTGCCGCTGGTTGATGTGTAAGCAATGTGTTAGGTCTGATGTGTTGCTGTGTTTGCAATGTGCAATTGTTCACCTGATTGATGTGTTAGCGATGTGCTTTTGGTGCTATATCAACCAGTGGCGGATCTAGAAAATTTTGGTGGGGGGGGATTTTAAGCACAAAACCTCAAAAATTCGGATGTCTTTACCGAAATTGAGAGTGATTTTTCGACCGAATACAGAAATTCAAACTTTTTTTCGCCCAAAATCAGGTGGTCTCCAAAAAAAAAAAAGGTCTTCACCAAAATTGAGAGTGATTTTTCGGCCGCAATCGGAAATTCAAGCGTTTTTTTCGCCCAAAATTAGGTGGTCTCCAAAAAAAAAAAGGTCTTCACCAAAATTGAGAGTGATTTTTCGGCCGGGTTCGTTAGGTTTAGGGTGGTGGGGGGGGATGCATCCCTAACTGGAGCCGAATTATTCGAAATAGAGGCTGATTTTTCGGCCAAAATCGTTACTTTTAGGCTGGTGGGGGGGATGCATCCCCCCCATCCCCCCCCCTAAATCCGCCACTGATATCAACACTTTGTTTGGCAAAGTTCTTTTGCAATTTGGTCCTTTTGTTTGCATTATTCCGCAACAAGCAGGCACCGTAAACAAGATCCAAGCCTAAAAAGTGAACACGTAAAAATACCCTATAACTAAGCGCAAACGAGGCCCGATTGCTTGACTTGTCCGCTGCCTTGGGCCCCCAAAATTTTAAGACCATTAATACCCGGCCAATTTCATACCAATAAAATATTTTTTATCATCAACTCACTGAACATAGTAAAAATATCTCCCAAAACTTCATAGTTCGCTCAGTTTCGTCGGTTCGGTGACTTTGATTTCAATAATTTGGCTGTGGGCTGCGCGCGTAACTTGCTGCCTATTCCGTTGTAATCAAATAACGCTTTTTGAGCGAGTTTTCCGTTTCTACTTCAATTGTGTGTGTCACAAAAATGATTTTGAGTACCTTTAGTGATAAATTATATTTTTACAGAAGTGTTCACTAAGGCAATGACTAAAAATATGTTGTTGGAATTTTAAATCGGCTGCTATATCATTGGATGAGTTTTTTATTACGTATGAAAGATTTCAAAACAATTTTTGAACATTTTGCAAAAAGGTTTCCACCAACACAGTTTAATGACCCCTCTTGTCAAAAATTTGAGTTTTATCGTTTGTGGTGTACGACAGCGATAATTTGCAAGCTCAAAAACCTTTTGGGTGGATGGGCTTTATGATTACACACAGTTTGAGAAAAAATTGAACAGAATCGAACAATAGGGTCTAAAGTTATGAGCAACCAAGTGCTGAAGTTGTGAAAGGCTGCATCTAACGGAAGAAAAGCAAAAAGCACTGTAGTTGGCTTACTGTAGTGTGAAATTAAAATCAAATTCTACTTTTAACGGTGAGGGAACAATTAAAGCAAGCATTTCAGTAAAATTTTGTCATTTAAAAGCAATACAACTAATTTTCGTGTTTAGGTTAACATACTTTAAACTTGCTTAGGCTTATGATAGTTTCAAATTCCGATTTTGAGTTGTAAAATTCGCAGCGTTGAACTATTTTTGATAATGTCATTGCAATCGTCTTAACAAATTTTATTGTAAAAGTAATACCGTCATTTTTCAGAAACTTCAAGGCAAGTACAGTACATTTAAACAACTATCAACGGTATTACGACAGATTGCGGTGAACAACCACACTACATTGTTTTTCTTCCTCACAATAACACATATCTTAGATTATATCCAAGACTTCAATGTTGGGAGGTAATCTAATCAAAAGCATAAAGTTTCCTTTCTTGGAAAGCACAACGACTCGCAGATTAGCAACTTGAGTAGATCCACACCCAAGCGAGGTCACACAACATCACTCTAAATTTGTTCTCACCCCTCTCTGGAAATTGAGTCAATATACGCTGCAGCACGCAACCAAAAGCAAAAAAGAGAGCATGAACTTCGCTAGCAGAACTTAAAAAAACACTTGCTTCAGCATTCAGTGGCATCTGGTGGCATACAGCAAGTGATAATTTTAGCACAAAAAAGCATTAAACAGTGACAATTGTTGCCATAAAGTTCCAAACCACCCTTTGCGACTTAAGAGATTTGTTACAAAAATAACGTTGAATAGAACCACACCCACAACTCTACCGAGAAAATTGAGTTGCGCAGTGAGCTTTCTTTTGAATAATGTTTAAAATTTTGATAATTCTTTTCGCGTCTGATAACAAAAGGATCACTCTCAGATGTATTCGACTGAAGGCCGTAGCCAAAGGGGAACTGGCTGGGCCAAGACCCTTCCTGGAAATGCTTTAGCCTCCTTGACAGTGGCGCTACTAGTGGTTTAAGCCAAAGGGAGCAAGCTTCATCATATATTTGCTGCATTTTTCTATTGATTGTGGTGGAGATAACAAAAGGTTTATACCGTTAATTTGATGTTTTTTTTCATATCCGACAATGGTGAAAACCAAACCAAAAAAGGTCTTTATTGAAAATACTATGCTTCTATTCGTGTCAATTTTATTTTTAGGTGAAGACTTTTCCTATATTTGTCGTTTGCTTTTATACTGAAATTTGCTGCACCTGGGGGTCCATGTCTAAAGAAGCCCCTGTCGATCAAGAAAAAAATAAACAAAAAATATACTTTCAACAAAAACTTGCAGAATTTTTATTCTTTTCCGTATTTCCACATATAAGATAAAGTTGCGAATAGACCTGTTTTATGTTGCACCCCTTCAATAATGTGCCCTGAGGTTTGTCGCTAGCCATGTATCCTGAACCCAAACAGTCTTTTTTTTTGAAGCAGCTGTTGAACTTGGTTTCTTGAAAGACAATTTTAAAGCATTTAGCAGGTCCACCATCAACACCTATTGCTACTGTTTAGCATATGTTTTTATCTAATTTAAATTTTGAAAATATTTCGAGTTTGTTTTTCAATATCTCATTAATGTCATTATCAATACAGTAATGTTCTCCTCTACCGTGGCGACATTTTACGAAGCACTTGCAATAAACAAATCCTTACCATAAAAACAGAATTTGACATGAATTTCACACAATAGTAAGCCAACTACAGTGCTTTTTGCATTTCTGCCGCTGGAGGCAGCATTTCATAACTTTAGCACTTTGTTGCTCATAACTTTTGACTCTGTTGTTTGATTTCGTTCAAATTTTTTGTTTCAAACTGTGTGTAATCATAAAGCCCATCCACCTAAAAGGTTTTTGAATCGCTGTCGTGCACCACAAACTATAAAACTTAAATTTTTTGGCAAGAGGGGTCATTAAACTGGGTTGGTAGGGGACCTTTTTGCAAAATGTTCAAAAATTGTTTTGAAATCTTTCATACATAATAAAAAAAACTCATCCAATGCCATAGCAGGCTAATTTTTTTTTCTGCTGTCATTACCCTTGTGTTCACCGGTTATTCTACAATTTGTCGACAAATCGAGGTACTTCGGAGTATTGCGAAAACAATGAACGTTTTGCATCGAAACGTGTAGGTAAATTGCAAATAGCAGCTTTGACGCTGACGGTTTTGGCTCGCTTTTATTTCGAGACTGAGAATTTACCAAGTGGAAATATTTCATTTTTAACTTCGTATATGTTTTTCAAGCCTTTGTTCCGCAACAAAGATAGTGAGATTGCCTGGGAGTATGGAAACGTCTGACGGACCAAACCTGCGGAAATTTGTGAATTCCCGAACTGAAGTTCTTTTTTTTTGTATTCACCTCAAAACCCGCGATATATAAACTTTTGGAACTCGCGGGTTTCCGAATTGAAGACTTTTTTTTGGTCTTCACCTCACATTCCTCAAATTGTTTTGAGAAAAATTGCGGTTTTCTGTCTCAAACGTAAGGTGAGCCTATTGTATAAATTTTTCTACTATGTTTCAGCTTTGTATAAAAGTGTTAGTGTACTGTAGATACAACTGAGAGCCCAGTGTTTTTCCCAAGTACACAACGATGCATTGCCAATTTTACAACGAGAAAATACTTCTTCTCGGTTTTTTCGTGATAAATTCTTTTAGAAAAAAGCCTTTTGCTTTGAATTAAGTTTAATTAAGTCAAAATTATTTACAAACACGCCCAACATCTGAGAATTTAAAGTTGCCAAAAAAGAAAGAAAAGTTCCCAATTTTTAGGTTTGTTGAAGTCACGTTCCAAGTTTGAGCATTTTTGGACAAAAACTAACTTAAAAGATGTCATAAAACGTTTTTGCGACGTAAGCACTTTGGCATTGATATTTTATGATTTGGTTTAAACAAAAAAACTTATGGTGCAAAATTGAACATAAAAACAGCCGAGATCTCACTATAATGGCGTCATCAACTCCAAAGAATAGGAACAGTATGGTTCATAAAAAATTTTGATAAACACCAACACAGAGAACACGCTTGCCAAATTTGGAGCCTCAATGACTTCCAGCTTAGGAGTTAGATGGAGAACAATTCTGAAAATCTTCCCCCTGTATTGGGTTGGTCAAATAACCCAGCCGTGTAAAATGCATCGCTGAAATTGATAGCCATGCGAAATAGGGTTAGCGCTACTCTGGTGAAAATATTACAAACTACTACCTTACCAATGGTGGTGTACAATTGGCAATAATTTGCTAGCAACTAGCTTCGACAAGTAACCTGCAAAAATCTGCACTTTTACCTGTTTGTTTTTTGTTAAATTTACAGGTGTTACTGTCTCCCTAATAAAACCGTATCTTGGGCGCAGACAGTGAAACACAGTCATATATTGCTTTTTCCCTTGAAAAATGGTTTTGAAAAATTCAAAACCAACAAATAATCGCACCTCTGTTCAAGCTTGATAATAAACAATCAAGAAAAAGAAAAAAAGTTGCACATACGAGTATATAAGCGCATTTTTTTAGCAAAGGTGTCATATATTAATAAATTTTCTGGCAGGTGTTAGCGATGTCCTGAACAGACGTTTATTCAAGATAGTTAAAAAGGGTGTACATTTACAAGTTAACAAAACAATGCAAATCTCGATTTTTAGTGGTCTTGGTTTTGCATTATTATAATTTAAACTGTTGAAAAAATTATAATACTTTTTAGCCTATATTTTAACCTCATTACGCTAAATATTATGCATTACTTGTAGCTTTCTTTAACATGGCAAAAACATATAAAAACCACAATAATGTTAAAATAGGTTGCTACTATGTACGACTGCCTACGACCATGTTTAGACTATGCTCAGCAAAGTACGACAAAAAATCGTGCATTGCTGAAAGTAAAAAAATTGCCAGTAGTACAGCACCATAAGTATATAAAGAAACCAGAACTTTAGGTTAAAATACAGTATGTAGTAAAATACTGTTCATCTGTTCAACTTCAAATTTCTGGGATAACGAATCTACTTCATTTAAATTTGTGTTTGACTTCAGAAAGTAATGCAATTACGTTATTGAGATTTTGGAAAAACACTGAGAAGGGAACAAATTAGTACTCTTTCCTCGAATAAATAGCGCAAATAAGTCACTCTGCAATACCTTAAAAGAAAAAATTTATTTAAAGTTAATGTTGCCAGAAAAATTACGATACTGTGCTTAAATGCAAACAACTACGCACACAATATGACGACCAAATCTATAGCACAAATTAAACAAAACCGAGAGAAATTTCGAGTTGAAACAAAAATTTAAAAACCTTCAGATATCGCATTTGATGTCTTTTGAGTAAGTGCGCAACTGAACGGTTACAAAATCATTCATTAGGGCAACGTTAAATCATCTTTTAACCACATTGATTGATCACCTTATTTTGACTTTATTATTAATGTTTTCACCACATGAAATTAAGTATTTATTCCTTGAGCTGTATATGTCAAAAGTTTGATGAAAACTTTGTAACATTAGAACAGACACAAAGTGATTAAAATTGTCAGTTGATGTTGAACGTTCTCTTGAGACAAAATCAGAAAAAACCATTGAAAACAATTCAAAGCACAAGTAGATTAAAAAGACCACAAAAAAATTATATCAGGAGGCTAACATGGTCTTTGCTCGCAAGAATGTCGTTAAGTTTGCTATCAAGTTTAATTGCTTTAACTAGACTTTGCTGAGACGCGATCTTGGGCAATTTGTTTTTGGGAAAGTAAATAGAGCCAAAAACAAACCCCACAGCAACAGTAAAGGCAAAGAAAGATAACAACAGAACAGCAAATGTTATTCTGCTCCATCCGTCATCCGAGGAACTCATGTCAGGTGGTTGAATGTCCTTGACCGGAACTTCTGAAAGGTTTGAAAGACTAGCTGCAATTTTTTTATTATTCATTTTATCTTCTTTCTTCGTAGCTGACAAAACAAAAAATATTTGAATTTAAAATTGAGAAAAAAGAAAATTTAAACAAAGAGCCTATATTGCTTCAAATAAATGTCAAAGAAGGACGGCAAGCAAAATCAATGGAAAATTAAAAACTTCTGCAATGGTATCAAATTAGAGTGGAGTTGACTCCATCTTCTTGATCCAACTGTTTTGGAGCTAGTCTACAACAGGGCTGCTCAAAGTGCGGCCCGCACAAATAGTTTTTGCGGCCCGAGACTTGTCTCAAGATTTACTGTAAGTTTCTTTCGATAGTTGCAAATTTTTCACCAAAAAGTTATATTTGTCATATTTGTTGACGTTGGTTTTTTCGAACAATATATTTCGTGAATGTAATTTGGTTAATTACGCCGCTACTAGTACATTAGAAAGGAGCAAATTTGGGTTTCGTCGGGCACTACATAAGTTACGGAGTAACTGTTTTCGTTTCCTTATTTTTATTTTCATCGTCGCGCAGTTTGCATTACAAAACAAAGGGTTGCAGCTTTACTACATATTTCAAAGTTTGTCCAAAATGAGTTCACTACAGCAGCTATTGGGGAACAGACGTTGTGGGGGCTTAAGCCTTCCTCATCAGCCGACTAATTCCAAAGCTTTAACCAAACATGCTCCATGTTATACGTGTTTTGAGCCTGACCTATAAGTGGATAAGGGGTTTAATTGAATTATCAGTTCGATTCTTTGAAGTGGTTCCAAAAAGGGGAAAAATTTCTTTCAAATGGCTGTTTTAAATGAAATTGCAAAAATCGCAAAGCGGCAAAGGGTTTTGCACCCAAATGTCTTCCATGATGCATACTATACGCGCAGCGGTTTATTCAAGACGTCGCGTGCTGGATACTGTATACATTTTGGCGTAGAGAAGTGTTGGCTTTTGGTTCAAGCTAAAACCTCTCTTAGGAAAATCCTGAATTTGATTTTCTGTAGTGTGTAATAAACAAGATTGTTTTTGCTGCGTAATTGGTAGGATAATACAAACTTGTATGAGCAGTTGATTGGACAATGGCGATACAACGGGGTTTCAACCCCCCTCCTTTTTATCCAAGTCACTTAAAACATTTAAACCCAAAATAAAACCGTTTAAATGTGTTCAGGACTTGACGTGCAAGTAAGGTGGGGAATGAAGGGCTAGACAATTTAATTCTTTCAAATTGCTTCCCAATATTGCTCTTTCGAATGCCAGACAAACAGACAGACAGAAATAATATATACGCCGAGAAAACAAATTATAACATCAAAAATGAAACAAAAACAATCTCAACAGGAGACTGCAAAGTGACCAATACTTCAGGTCTTCTAGTCAAGCACTCACCCATATTATTAGAAAACATAAACTAAAGGAAATTTTGCAAATATGTACACAACATGCTGTATTTTAGGTCCGTCTATAAAATACTGTATATTTAGCGATTGCTTTTGAGAAGACTTTTTTAAAACTAGTTTTGAATTTTCTAATGGCTCTATAAATGAGCAAAATGTTACTCAAATGGCGCTAAAATGGCTATTTTTTCCAACAAAAAAAAATCAAAAAACTGCCCTGCGACTTTGCCCCCAGACCCCTTTTGTGATACGCTTGAGTTGCATCAGTTTTTTCAGAGTCAGCATGCCAATTAAATAACAAAAGTGTTTTAACTTTTGGTTCTAGCCTCACCCCTTTCGCGAAATCTTGGTAGCACGCCTGATTCGGGATAAAATTACCCAAACATTTTATGAGAATTGTGCTGCCCGCTAAAGCTCAGAAAGTGTAAGGCGGCTCACTCCTGAAAAACTTTGGGCACCCCTAGTCAGCAACAAACAAACTCCACGACTTCATTTACAGTAACAGCGTAACAACGTCCAGCTGCTTCAACGTGGTGATGCGTTTCCTACCCTGATTTAGATTGGTTCAAAAAAGCGCAAACTTCCCAAGGGGCTCGACAAGACGGTCGCCGCCAATCTTATCTGGACCATTTTTTTCGTTTAGCCGCACGTTAATTAATTGGTCGTAATCGCTAGACGGATCGTTGTTTCTATGACAAGTTGTTCTCTATGACAGCTCATAGTCTCACCTCTTGTGTCCAAATTCCTTCTTTGCTGTTTATAAACACCCTATTCCTGGCCGCATCCAGCCAATCTTATACAACATAGGCTCCCCCAGTTATAACTGCTCCAACAATGACCCTGAGATTAGATTAGAAGCAGGGTTGCGAACTCGAACTTGAACTCAAAAAAACTCGGTTGTTTTACCGAACTCGAACTTGAACCCGAAAAAATAATTTTTCTGAACTCGATAAAATTGTTCGAGTTCATTAAAATGAAGTATTTCAAGATTAAAAAATTGTCGGACAAAATATTATTTGTTGATCATGCCATGTAAATTGAGATTGTCATTCGCCTTGTTTATGCCGTGGCGACCTAGAAAAATAGCATGTGTACAAAAAGAGAGCGATAAAGTCGCAAACGAGACTTCGTACTTTTGTCAGCTTGAACTCGAAAAACTTGATATTTTTGCCGAGCATGAACTCGAAAATCTTAAATTAGAAAACTCGAACTTACACTCGAAAAAAATTGATCGAGTTCGCAATCCTGATTAGCAGAGATTTTTCACAATGACCCAATCAATCTAGGCGAGTACGTTCTGCTATCTGGTTATAGGATACCCTTTCAGAAGCTCAGTGTAACCAATATCGGTACACAACTACACACTCCCCAATCAGACAGTGCCCGGAATGCGAACTCGCGCTGCTAGAATATGTTATCGTTGTTGGTTCGCTGTTTGCTAGTAGCAGTTATTTGGATTGATTTGATAGTTAAGCAGCTTTTCGCAGTTACGTACTGTGCATGATGCTATTGCTCAAAAACAGTTTGTTGCCATCTTACTACAGTATACAGCGCGTTTAGGAAGTTCAGACTTATGGCCACCTACAAGACTCAATGCAAATTTAAAGAAAATAAACAAAAGCTTATCGCACCACTTTGACAAGAAAAATATTACATTTGAAACTCAAGTAAAACGTAACGCTGAAACTGCTTCTTGAAAATGTAGTTTTTTAAGTTTTATATGTTTTCCTTCTGATATATTGCTGGGTTTCAAACTGTGGTTATTTATTTATTGTTATTGTGGACATTGGCGCTTTATAACAAAGTGGTTTAGTAGCCCCATAACAAAATTGAATGACAAGCACTGATATATATAGATATACATGAAATGCTATGGATTTTTAGATGTTGATTTAATTTAAGAGCCAGTATTTCTGCAGCGACAGCAGGCGCTATTCCTTCCTTATTTTAATGGAACTGATATATAGTGTTGAAACACAAAGGCAACATGCATTTCAAACTTGATTTTAATACTATCAGCTTACCAGCTTTGAACAGGAATACCCAAGTATTCATTTTAAATATGCACAACCTTCTTTTTGCATTTAAATCCAAAATGTAACAATTCCAACAAAACAAAAAACAGCCGATCAAAAAACAAGTTATTTTTTGTTTTACATCACTATTTTGGCCGCATGGATCACGCCTCGCTAACCCGAGCGCTTGCAGAGACTTCGCGTTCGAAACTCATCATAGGAATTGTCAGAAATCAAAATAAAGCACACAATAGCCAGTATGTCACAGTAATAATACTGCAAAAAGACGCGAAAGGAAGTTGCGATAGAAAATTGATGAAAAACATTGAATCATTATAACACTGTGAGAGCAAAAAGCCAACCTTTTTACATGAGGCTTTGCAATGGTGTTCATGAAAAAATCAACACCATTTCGTCATAAAAGATATCACAGTTGTTATGAAGACTTTTACAGGATAATACTATTCGTGATATAGGCGTAGCCAGGGGGGGGCCCAATACCACCAATGATAAAAAGTTATGACAACATAGCCATGTGATGTTCAGCTGCAGTTTCTTTTCAGTAATTACGCACATAACAGTAATTCACAATAATATTAATGATGATGAGGAAGCCCTGGGCCCCTAACCAACAACCAGGGAGGCCCAGGGCTCTTAACTAACGACCAGGGGGCCCCGGGGCCCCTTACTGACAACCAGGAGGCCCAAGGGCTTCTAATTAACAACCAGGGGTCCCCAGGAACCCCAACCGACAACCAGGGGGCCCCTAACTGACGACCAAGGTTCCCGGGCCAGCGGCCCCTTGATTCAAATTTTTAACAATTTATATGCAAAACCTGTGAGAAATCTAAGAGCTTTGTCCTAAAATATGTAACCCCAGGCCCTCGTTTAACGTTATTATGAACTTCATGCTACAACACAGGCGGTAATGCAAACCCCCAAATTGAAATACTATAAATCATAAATACTGTAAGGGTGTTCATAAACTCCTGATACAATTTCAAAATTTTTTATGAAGTCAATTCTCATAATATCTTAGCCAGGTTGGTTTTACTTTAATCAGCGTGGTCTATAGTTTTTATTTCAAATAAAATTTTGTGCTTCAAATATCATTTTTATGTGTTTTATGAATGTGTTAAATAAACCCTTTTTAAATGGTTACTCCGCAAGAGAAGCCACAATGTGTATCGTGATTCACTGAAACAAAATTGGACTTTCAGACTTAGCGAAGGTACAGCACTAAAGATAGAAAAGATTCACCATCACGTTCTGCATATCTTCGAGGGCGCAAAAAATTTATGGAGACAGGTTCAGTGTGCTGGATGCAGTGAGAAGCTTTTCATCCTCAGAAAATCCTTCATCTTCAGAAATTCGTTGCAGCTGGTTATCTGCAAACTCTTTTCGTTTTGGCTTGTCATTTGGCTGAAGTCTCTGTAACATTTGCTCTTGTAAGCATACAATTGCAACCTTTTTTGTAGAATCTTGTGCACTCTTGTAAGTGATAATTCCAATTCTCTGGTAACAGTACGGATGGACTTCATAGAAGAACGACTAAACGCTTGTTTTACACTCTCAATGTTTTCTGCACATGTTCTTGGTTGCCCACTTCTCACTGCATCCAGCACTGACCCTGTCTCCACAAATTTTTTGTGCCCTTGACGAATTGTAAAACGGGATGGTGGATCTTTTCCATACTTAGTGCTGTACCTTCGCTAAGTCTGAAAGTCCGATTTTGTTTCAATAAACTAGGATGCACATTGTGGCTTCTCTTGAGGAGTAACTATTTAATAAGGGTTTAGTTAACACATTCATAAAACACATAAAAATGATATCTGAAGCACAAAATTTTATTTGAAAAAAAAACTTTAAGCAGCACTGATCAAAGTAAAACCAACCTGGCTAAGATATTATGAGAATTGACTTCATAAAAAGTTTTGAAATTGTATCAGGACTTCATGAACACCGAGAGCATAGCCAGTATGTTGTCCTTGTCCGGAATTGCAGTTTTTTTTATTATTTAGGATTTACGCGTACAAAAGTAAGTAATAATAATGACGACCATGTGTCCTCGTCATAATAATGTCATGCAATTCTTGGAGGTTTCAAAAACTGTCAAGTGACTTGACTCGAGTCGTTCACGTTTTGAAAAAAAGTTATTTTAATTTGCTTTAAAAGTTTTTTTTTTTATGGAAGAACTTGAGAGCGCGATCTTATCTCAAAATCATAGGCGTAGCCAGGGGGTGGCCTAGGGGGCCCGGGCTCCCTCAACCAAAATGCCACCAATGACAAAAAATTTGACAAAAAAGTCTTGTTTATTCATTATCAGCTTCTTTAGGCATCTTTGCGTACAACAGTACACGCGTACGACAGCAATTAACAATAAATACGATACAAATACGACAGTAATTAACAATAAATACTCTATTCAATTTTTTTCTACCAATATTTCACCGTATAACCGATTTCATTCCGTATAACCAGGGTGAAATCAAGGGTTTTTGTCCTAAAAGTTGTTACCTCAGGCCCTCAACTAAACTTTTTATGAACGTAATGCCATAACCAGCACCGTATTTGCCATATGGCACAGTGCTAGGGCCCCCGCGCTCAGATAGGACTTGTTTTGGTCTTCACTTATATTTGGCAGGAAGATGTTGCGAAAATCCCCTAAGTGCCAAGGGTTCCGCGCAATGTAAATCCGGCCCGGGAATAGCATGTTTAGTAAGCGTAACCATATATTGTACCATGTTTCAATAACGATTCACCTCCACTTCGCCAGTTTTTATGCACAAATACTTTTAAAAAAAGCTAGGGAAAATGGTCATTGAAAAAATTATTGAATTTCAATTAAGGGGCCTAGGCCTCTGGCCGTACATGTACTCTTATAACTGGTTAACTTCATGATAAAACAAAAATCTCTTAGGAAATCTACGAGTGGATTATTATTTACTGCTAAAATATTGCAGGAGGCAATGTGCCTTACTTCCCCTACATGGACCAAATCACTTACAATTATTTTGCACCATAATGCAAGATTTTACACGTGTTTTGGACTTTAATTGCAAGTAAAACGAGGATTGAACAATTACATTTTTTCGATTGGCTTTCAAATATTAAGAATCTGGTTCTTTCAAATGGCTGTGAACACGTGCAAAATGTGATCCAATGGGTTTAAAATAGCTTTTTTTTCCAAAAACTAACAAAAATCGCCCAGCGGATGGGGGCTTTGCCCCCAGACCTTCACAGCCACCGGCGGCGGGGGTCTCCACCCCCAGACCCCCGTCTGTGATACGTTTGAGTCCACTGGCTTACTCAACACGTCTCCTAAGTTAGACCTTTGCACTTTCTAACCATTAGTTTTCACCCTCTCCCTTTACCAAAATCTTGGTTAAATGCCAACAAGCTACGGCTTCAGATCTTCCATTCTGCGATATCTTTACCCCACAAAAAGGCCTTTTTATGAAAATTTCTGATGACGTCATTGAATGTGATTTGTGGTTTGGGCCCCCTCCAATCAAAATCCTGGTTACGCCTATGATTCGTGATACACGCTTCTGCGATACAATAACCAATATTTATGACGAAATGGTTTTGAAAATTTTCATCACACTATTGCAAAGCCTCATGTAAAAAGGTCTAGTGACGGAAAAAAAAAAACCTACAAGAGCAACTTACCCATTGTAAGTGGTATCTGATCACTGTTGTTTTTCTCTCTAATTATTGCGAAAGGCTCTACGTTTGAAGAATTGGTTCCATCTTGTTTATCGCCCATAACTTTCCCTTGATGATCAACAGGTTTCTCATTTTTGGAGAGGCTATTATGTATATCAGAAATGTTTCCTTCAGCTATAGGATTTGGGTTTTCAATGTTATCATTATCACTAGGCATCTTTCTGTCTTCTTTATTCTCTGCCATACCATCATTGGCTGAGACAAGAGGAGTAAAATGATTAATGTCTTTTTCTTTGGAAAGTTTTTTCATATTCTTTACAAGGTTTAAAATACGTAATTTAATAATGCCATTTTTCCACTTTGAAATTAAGAATTGAAAATTGTTTTTGTCTACTCCTCGAATGCGAATGGGTGAATTTTGGTTTATCATGAACACTTTGCGGAATTTTTTGATAAGACGTTCCGTCTTTTTCATCACCTCACCTGAAAATCTGAATTTTCCGTTTTGAAAACTTCTTCTAATTGTATTAAAATAACCAGCGATACTTCCTCGCAGAGGATTAACCAGTGTACCCATACGAAAAATTGTTTTAGTAACTTCTGTAACTAACTGAGACATAGCGATTAGTTTGTTCGAGGTATTTTCAATACTTGACTGAGTACTTTCATGGTCAGTTTCTTTTTCATTTACTACATTGCCTGATTTACTAAAACCACTTGAATTTATTATTTCTCCACCAATTTCTGTTTCCGTTTCCAGTCTTCTCTTACTACCTAAAGAATTATTATTTTTTATTGTTTTGTCATCTATCTCAACCGGGAGTTTGATAAAATCTCTCTCATATAGTTTTTCATCATCACCTTTTCCAACGTTTTGAATGTCTTGCTGTTTTTCGTCTACTAAATTGTGTTTAGCTTCGGAATTTTTGGCATCACCATAGAATTTTTCGTTAGGACGATCAACAAATAACTGTGATGGGCGAATTTGAGGCATATAGAACGCTCTGGAAGGTCGCATATGGAACAACCGATAAGTAATTCTTGTCAGCGGGTCTAGAGTTTTCGCCACGCGCCTGCTTTCTACTTTGCCATGCACCTTTTCTCTGCCATTCGCTATGCTTTCTGTAGAAGTACCAATAAAGCACAAAACGCAGAGGCAATAGGCCAGTTTCATTATACTGTCTTTACGTGTAAAGTGTCACATAAATTATTAATACTTTAAGACTTTAAACAAAACATAACAAACAAACAAAATCTAAAAATTTAAACAAAATTAAACGACGAGCTCAAAATAAGCCGTATGTGAAACGTTTTGACCTTTTAAACCATATATATACTCGCAGAATTTTGCCATTTCGACATTTCGCTTGTATCGACACTTTTTCGCTTGTATTACACTTTCTCGATTTTGGATTATCCGATCAGTGGTCAAGTGGATAGAGCGTCTGCTACTGAAACGGTAGATTTGGGTTCGATTCCCAGTCGGGTCAAACCAAAGACTACAAAAATTGGTATGCACAGCTTCCCTGCTTGACGTTCAGCAATTAAAGAAACAGTGTGAAGCCTCCACCGTGTGTGGTAAACAGGTGGTCAGGTGGCAGCTTGACTCGAAGACCGAAAGGTCCCTTCGCTGTCCTCCTGGCCAAGGCAACTTGGTGAATAAAATGTAATTACAATTACAATTACAATCCCGACAAAATTCCGATCATTTGCGTGTGTTCAAGTTCGTTCATACCGTCATTTCGCTTACATTAGAAATGCCCTAACTTTTACTGACCGCAAACCAGTTTTTTTGACTGAATATTTTATGGCTTAATTTTTTTGACTGAATACTGGCTGAACACCTTTGCTGTAAGGTCCGAAAGCAAAGTTTCAAGTACTGTTTTTATTTCAGTGAAATTACCCTCACAGATTTAACTAATCCTTAAAACGGCACTAAAGTCCATCTTTCCAGATACTATTACTACAGTGCATTTTCTGCCCAACTATCTTTAAAATTACGCTATTCTTCAAAGTAAAAAGTTTTCTGTTGATGAATTAGGCCACTTTATTTACGAGTCTTGCTAAATTATAATTCGAACGAAAAACAAGCAGATGGTTTTGATCGACTTCAAATTTTAGCTGGACTTCAAAAGCGAAGCAACGCCATATTCAGGATCTTGCAAATAGGGGTGGCAGGGCTTCAGTGCCGTCGCTATGGGGAGGCCAGGGGGGCTGTGCCCCCCCTAACGGCTGCTTGTGCCCCCCCCCATTTTGGTTCACTCAAAACACTATTTTTGGAACATCACGCAAGCACAAGACAACAGACAATGATGGAAAAAGGAATAATTACGTTTAAACATTTTTCTCCTTAGACGTTTTCTCAATTTTTTTGCAAAATTGTTAGCAACCAGCTGCTGTGTGTAAATCTGACACAATATTCCGTCTTATTAACTCGCCTTTACGCCTTTACGGAAGAGACATGTAAGCCTGCAGAATCGTTACCGGTATTTCGTTAGTGATCATGACATGAAAAACGTGAAAACAGTTTTTTTTCATGGACCAGCTGTTTTGATTTTTAAAGCACACTCAAGATTTTGAGGTCGTTGTCAGTGGCGCAGCCAGGTTGAAGGGGCTTAGCCCACTTAGCCAAGTCACTTAGATAATTTATCCTCAAGATACAAACGTTAAAACTTAGTTTAGATTTGACCTGAAGTAAGGGAGGGGGCAAAGGCAGTGGCGGATCTAGAACATTTACGTAGGGGGGGATGATTTTGAAAATTTTGGATGTTTATGAGTTGAAATTTCGGATGTTTATGAGCAATGATGCTGACATTATTTTCTTCGGATTCTAAAGTGATCTCACAAAATAAAAAAACCTTTAAAAAACGGTCTACGCAGCTCAACGAGCTGTTTTAGAAAATGTCTAATTGCTGTTTTTGGTCTATTTCAAATAAGTTTAATAATATTCATATGCACGTTAGGTTCAGGATAGTGGGGGAATGCATCCACCCTAAATTCGCCCCTGGCCAAAGGTGCTAAGAAATTTAATTCTTTGAAACGACTTCTGAATTTTAGTAATTTAGTGATTTATATGGCTTTAAAAAGTGCAAAATGTGATTAAAATGGCGTTAAAAGTGCTATTTTGTTGCTGCAAAACCGCAAAAATTGCCCATCGTCTGGGGGCTCCGCCCCTAGGCCCCGTCCACACTCACTAACCATTTAGTGACTATGCCCCATCGGTGACACGCATGAGTTGCATCAGTTTGTTCAGCACGGGGCTAAATCAGGTAGTTTTTGTGAAAATAAAAACAACTTTTGGTTCACCCCTTTCAGAAAAATCCTAGTTGCACGTCTGGTAGCATTCACTGCTGTAGATAAAATTTTTAAACGATTATGGGCCGCAGACGAAACAAGCTAAGAAATGATGCCGCCCATTTTTCAAAGCTGCGCATAATTGTAGCCGTACAAGAACTGAAGATCAGTTTTTAAATGCATATTTTAGTGCCCCCCCACTTTTGGCTAGTGCCCCCTAACTTCGTTTGCTCTTGCGACGGCACTGCAGGGCTTGAACCAAAACCTAAATCTTTCCTATTTGCTATTTGGAATATGTTTATCCAGTGGACATTTAAGCAAATTACTCCATTTTATGTATCACGAGATCTAGAAACGAAGCTCCGAACCGTTGCAGGCTGCGAGGGTCGTGTGGAGGATTTACTCCTAACCTCTCGACAATTTTTCGAAATTTTTCGAAAAAAAAACAACTAATTTATCGAGTTTTGAATGGCATTATGCACTTTTCAGAGCCATTTAAAAGAACAAAATTACTAAGAGTTAAAAACCATTCAAAATAAATTGCTTAGCCGCTTCAGTCTTCCTCCCACCCTTAAAAGTCACGTCCAATGGTGCTATTCAGATTTTGCAGAAACCGGTTCCCCCAGAAAGATTGGAAAAACTTTCCGGTTATTAAAAGATTTTTAGTGTAAAGGCGAGTGGATGACAAGCGTAGCTCAAAAAACGTTTCTCATAAGAAAAGGTTTGGGTATCTTCGGAGTGTTTCGTTACAATTTTGCAATTATAAATTTCAAGGGTACTTCTGAAAGCGAAAACTACAGAATAGAAAAAAATTGGGTACAACCTACCATACGTGCAGACGCGCAACTAGGATTTTACAGAGAAGGGGGAGAGCTTGACCTGAAAGCTGAAAGTTGTCGGCAGCGTCTCACGATTTCGGGCGAAGTCCCAGCTGCTGGCAATTTTTGTGAATTTTCAAAAAAAAAATACCTATTTTAGCCCCATTTGGATGCCATCTCGCACGCTTGTACCACAATTGGAAAGAATTAATTGCTAAAAAAATGTCAAAGCCAACTTAAGTTAAATAAACTTGGCTAAGAAGGGGCTTTCGCTCTTTAGCTCCCACTCTGTGGTTACGCCACTGAACTCGTGGTCAAAGAGCTGAAACGTATCCTGCCTAACTCCAATAATAACAAAGTAAGTTTCATTTTTTTAAATTTCATACAACCTTTTAATTGTCTCGGTAGCTTTTTAATTTTATTTATAACTTACTTTCTTTTTGATCCAAATTCAATAGCAAAAAATACTAAGCAAGCAATTTTACCAGCTGTTTCGACAAATTCAGAATCCGATTCGAGCAAACCAGCCAAATGGCACTACTGGTCATGTCCAAAACATGTATAAAAGTTTGAAAATCTGGGTTGAATTCTCCGAATGACTTGGATAAGGGGAAGGTTCCAGCTAAGGTGGAGGTTTAGCTTCTCTGTTGCGCCACTGCATAATGGATACATTTAAATGACTATTTTCTGAACATAGTGCGATCTAATTAGCACGGCAGCCATTAATTTCAGCACTTTTTCGATTTTGTTCTTTTCGTTTAGCTCAATCCTATTTTTCAAATGCAAAAATTTTTGTTAATATGGTATATTCAAAACTCAGCTGCATGTTATTTTGTATGGGTTTGGTAAGTTTTTTCATAAGTTAACCGTTGGCCTGATTAATATTTACGTGAATATAGTGATTTTTTAAATCAGTTACAATATAGCATATTGTTGGGTCTTGCATTTTCCTAAACTTTTACGCGAGAAAATCTTTTTTGTGTGTGTACGGCTTGGTTTCAAGAACTTGATTTTGGAATTGTTACGATAAAACGTCATCACGTTACTTTTAGATGTGATATTGATGTTCCTCTATATCTGCAACAGTATACTCTTTTTTTATAAGAACTATTTTATGAGAACACGAGGCTCATTTTTCCCAAATTTTAGAACAATGCCAGCCTTAGCACCAAAAAAAAAACTAAAACAAACGAAAAAACTAAATTTCAAATCAAAATAGAAACTAGCTTCTACGATTCAAAACGATAAAATGTTAGTGATTTTCTAGTATTTTGAAGCCAAATGGCAGCGAATACAGTATGGCGTCAAACCGTAAACCTTTGCCAATTCTTGGCTGGCGCAAAAAGATATGAAAAAAAAAGCAAGACTCAGCACAAACGCAAGATTAGCTAAGGGCGACTAGAGGCATGTAAGGTGTTAGGCTTTTTAAGTAACTTTTTTGTTCTGACAGTCAAATTGTCATTCCAAAAATAGGGCCATAGCTGAACCCAGTCTAAAAAAAACCAAAGCATCGCCTAGCAAACACACAGACAATAGCAACAAACTCGGAGGGCCTATCTGCTAAAATGACCACTCGAGGGGGCTGAAAACATTTTTTGCGTCAATGATTTTCACCAATTTTTGACCAAATTACGCCCTAATGGAACCAAATATCGTTTTCGGCCATCAAATATTTTCGTTTCGGAAATACATTTTTGGCGCCACTAGCAAATTTTCAAACCACGGACCTTTTAGACGAGCAGTGCGTAGCACCTTTCTCATTTTAGATTATAGCAAATTAGCCTCGAAAAGCTCAAAAAAATATAAAGACGCAATTGGAACGGTATGTAGAGCTTTTTATAGCATAGGAAGAGCCATAAGCAGGAGAAGGTGAATTAGCAAAAAAAACGCTGGCTGTAAGATGACTAGAAACCGTATCATCGAAGTAAAACCCTGGTTATGTTACATTGGTATGCTCCGAAATCAGCTGATCCCAAAATGAAGATTAAGAACCTGCACTGATGACTTTTTTTTGCCTTTAGGCCCGGTCTACGCTGGCGTACGAGCGTATTTTTAGTTTATATTTGAAAAATAAACTACTGCCTTACCGGCCTAGACTATGCCAGTTGGTTGAAACAAACTAAGGATACGCTCGCACGGCCACAATTTTAGGCTTAATGTAGAGTGGGCCTTAGCCGTCCTTGATTTTTGTCGTGATTTTGAGGCACAGATAAATTTTAAAGTTTAGACTTTTTCGACCAGTTTTTTACCTGTTTTTTGCAAATTTTGCTTCGAGTCTGTTATATACTACGCCTGATACTTGGTTCAGGCTACGGTATAAGGGGATGGCAAAGGCTACCTAAGTACCTATATCAGTGACAGCAGTTGAAACTGCAGTGAATACCACTGGGTATGTGACATGGTATTTCACTTTTCTTTTTGTTGTTTCCAACTGAAGAGAGCTTAATGATCAGAGATCAGAGCAAATTACAAAGAAACCCTTAACAGTCCGTTTCATCCTTGCCGGGGGGGGGGGGGGGGATTTTACCATGAGAAAATACTACTAGAAATTTTCTATATTTTTACATTAAATTTATAATATTTTAGGTGATTTTTGCATCATCTTACGTCATAATTGTAAACCATTGTCTATTTCAATGTAATCAACCTCTACATACACCACTGCATTTTAGTTTTTCTTTATTCCAGCGTAGATTCATGAAGAAAGCTGGACGAACATGTTCAATTCAAAACAGCCTTTTTAAAGGCTGCCCATTTCTCAAAGAATGATATGAGAGCTTCGACGCTTTAAAAACTATTTTGAAAGACCTACTTGTTTGCATATTTCTGCGGCATCAAATGACCCCATTGTCAGGTCGAATTTGGGGTTGTTCTTTTTTACCCATACCTTGTACGTGCAAAGTAGTAGCGATTTTCGGCAGTGCCGAATGGTAAGTATGATTGCTTCAAAAATTTTGCTATGGCAACATCACCAAGCAGCTTACCAAGATGATACAGAAAAGACTATCTGGCATATCATCAACCAGGAAGAGTTCGACAGAGCAAAACATGCTTAAGCACAAGCTCCAGAAAAAAGTGGTTTCAAGCAAAATTAAGAGTTTCAAAAGGAAAAAAAGAAGCAGAAAAACACGCAGGAAATGGAACATTACTTGGCTTAATACCCCTTTCAGCAATAATGTGTCCACAAATATCGGCAGAAAATTTTTAAATTTATTGGACAAGCATTTCCCCTTACCATAAACTACACCCCATTCGCAATCGTAACTGCGTGAAAGTCAATTATAGCTGTATGCCTAACATGACAGCCAGGGACTCCGAGAGAAATTTTATTTGGAGGTATGAAGACTGATATCGGTCCCCTTTGCCAAGACCAAGGCCGGAAATTAGGAGAAGACCGAAAAAAGGTCTTCACTAGAAATCCGGCCAGCTTTCGCCTGCATGCACACTTAACTAGGCTACTACTAATTGAGTGCTGGATTAAGTACTTCAATGCGCGTTAACTTCAGAGGTCGGCACTTGCGGTGCAACTATTTTACTTGCGATGTCGCTTGCGCCGCAATTACTTTTAAACGGTTGCTCTGACGCTTGCGCCGCAAGTATTTTAGCAATTTTGAGCGCTATCGCGCTAGCGCAATTCAAATACTGTATGAGTAGGAATTTTTTTTTTTTTCAATCAACTAATCAACTATAATTAAATTTTAGACAAAATATTGACGAAGTATGCAGACGTATCCAGGATTTTGAATTGGGGGAGGACAAACTGCAAATCACACGCAATCACATCATCAAAAATTTTCGAAAAGAGGAACTTTTTATGGGACAACTTGAACCAAAAGTTTAAAAAATTTTCAAAATTGCTTAAATTGGAAGACGTGGTGAGGAAACTAGTTTAACCCAAATGTATCGCAGAAGGGAGTCATAGAAATTTTTCTTTTTGTCATGAAACTAACCAGTTTAGGAGTACATGTACGATCAGGGGGCATAGGCCCCTCAATTCAATTTTCCCTAAGTAATTTTCTTTTGTCAAAAGTATTTTGTCGCGTAAAAACTGGCAAGGTGGATTGTTATTTGAAATTGTGTAATCATGTTATTGTATTAAGTTCACACAAAGATAAGATGAGGGCGTGAGGTTGCAACTTTTAGGACAAAACCCTGAATTTCCCCCGAGTTATACATTTAAATTGTTGGCAAAAATTTAGTTTGAGGGGGCCCGGGCCACCTGGTTGTCAATATTAATATTAGCCTGTTGTACACGTTTACTGTTGTACGCTAATATGCTAAAAGAAACTCAAAATTAAGAAACATTCTCTCAATAAGCTTTGTTGTTATTATTTTTATCATTGGTGGCATTTCAGTTGAGCGGGCGGGTCCCTTGGCCACAACCTCCCCTTAGCTATGCCTATGATGAAGTAGGTTAATAAAAGCCTTGTAATGAAACATTTCATTCGTCTAATGCTTGCAAAACTTCTATAGGATTTACAGCAAGGATCTTCTTTCGCTGAAGCGTTTCTTTCAAAAATATTTTTTGCCGATTTTTTTTAAAAAAAATTTCCAATTGAGTATTTAAAAAATGGCTGTATAAAAATCAAATTTTAAACAGAATGGTTATTTTTGCAATAGTTGTCTTTCTAGAAATACCGGTACGCTATTCCTTTCTAAAACATCTTAAACTTGCTTTGGGCATTAAATGCATTTCTCGCTATACATGCTGACTTTTTAAAGTAATTCCAGAACAATAAACAACAAAAACTATTAATTACAACTTTTTTGCTACTCCGGGAAAACTTGAAAGATATTGCAAACAGGAGTGACAGCATCGGTAGCTCTTATAATTAATACTTAGATGGTTTAATTTCTTTAAACAAAAAACTTGATGATTTTTTTAGCGTGCTCCATTCGTTAGGTAGTGATGCTAATAGTGCTCCAGAAGCACAAAGTAAGTATCAAAGCTTGTAAAGGATTTCCTTGGCGAGCCATTAGAAAAAAACAGTGACTCTGAAGTCGTTCATTTACCATTACCACCACATGAAAACTTTATACATGGAATTTTTTAACACCCCGATTCCTTTAAGTGCGGGTATAAAGACAGTCTTCGCCAAAAGGGGTAAGCGTTGCTCATTTTCAAATGTTTGTATTTCTTAAAGGAAATCAGTAATTTTTTGTTCACTAATTTGGTAGCGTACATAATTTGTTTTGAATATTGGTTTGTTACCGTAGCCTAGCGCAGTTTGAGCAGTGAGTCAATTAGAATCAGGGCTGCGAACTCGATCAATTTTTATTCAAGTTCAAGTTCGAGTTCAGCCTATTTTAGCAAGTGCGAGTTCAAGTTCAAGCTCTGAAATTTAATTTTTTCGAGTTCAAGTTCGAGTTCGGCAAAATAACCGAGTTTTTCGAGTTCAAGTTCAAGTTTGAGTTCGCAGCCCTGATACTTTCACTGTTTTTCTAGGTCGTCACAACATAAACAAGACAGCGAAGAATATGCACTTATGCAGCTGTTACGAAAAACGCAATCGATCTACATGGGTTGATCAACAACAAATGTTTTTCCAACAAATTTTTAATCTTAAAATTTCTTTTTAGTGAACTCGAACAATTCTATTCGAGTTCAAGTTCGAGTTCAGAAAAATTATTTTTTCGAGTTCGAGTTTGAATTCTGCAAAATAACCGAGTTTTTTTGAGTTCGAGTTCAAGTTCGAGTTTGCAGCCCTGATTAGAATTATAATTTTCAAATTGTCACACTTGCACGTGCGCTTGCGGTTGTGCTTGCGGCGCAAGATTTTCAGAGTAGTTGCGGGTGGGCTTGCGGCACAACTTTTATGATTTGCGCTGTCCTCCTCTGGTTAACTTATAGGTCCTATCGGGACCCCCAAGCCCCGGGAACGAGTACGATGCACCTCCTGAGTCCCCCTCTCGCAGGTCCCGATGGTAGCTACAATCAAATCACACAATGTTGAAGCGGAAACCCATCGAAAAACGAAGAAACCACACCGGCAAAAACTTGCAACACTGTTGAAACAAATCCAACTGTCTGCTCAACAGAAATTGCCTGAAAAGTTGCCTAGTTTAAAGGCCACCATCTCATCTGGAACGAAAAAGGGACGACAATTACGGCTTGTGCTCAACTGCTTTCAAAAAACGCTTTAAGAACCGCAACTCTTCGTTTTGGCATCAGCGCTTAGAGAAAAGAAGCGAACTATCAAAGCGGGTTTGCGAGCACAAAAACAAAAAAGCCACTATTACCAAATCCAAAGGAGCGTCATTACAGAACCTGCTCCATACCGAACAACAGACGAACAAGTTTGGCCTATCCTTTCAGGGAAAATAATAAGGGAAAAAGATCCTTTCAGGGAAAATAGCGTACAGATGCGTTAATACAAGACGCGAAGCGGAAGTTAGCACTTTCGCGATGATCTCTTACAACACTTGCTCAATCTAGACCAACCAATCAGCAACAATTTTGTTTAAGTCAAGTGTAGCAACCGCTTGCCAAGATCGCGACCGGTTACGACCTTTTGCAAGTGTGATTGTTAATGATGTCACATTTTGATTGCTTCGCCCACTTGCGGTGCGTCGCATCCTGTGTAAACGCACCTTTAAACCGAAACTTAGTGGCATAGTAACACAGTATGTAAGGTCTGACTACCGGTAACTTGACGACCAGTTTTTACAAAAAAAAATCGCAGAGTTGGGTTACTAGCCTACCGATAGGGCCTAATCCTTAATCTCCATTTTCATCAATTTCTATATCGTGCAGTTCAAAGATCAGTGCTGCCTTTCTAAGCAAATAGGTAGGTAGGCTCTGGAAGCTTCGTTGTAGGTAGGATCCAGACATCATAGGGTCGGCTCCGGAAACGTCTCAATTTCAGGCAATATTATTGATGAAACTCAAACAAAAAATTGTCCACCGAGATTTTGTTCAATTTCGGGCCGAATTTTTAGTGAAGACCAAAAAAAACACACAAAAATAGGTCTTCACTGAGATGTAGTTCAATTTTCAGAAAATTTTTTGGTATTTAACCATCTTAAACAAGTAGTCTAGCCAGTAGTAGTAATTGCGTGGTTTAGGAAGCGAGAGCCTACCCTACCTAAATAGCTACCGGTACCGGTAGATTGGACTATTTAGGCGTAGCCTTCCACGCCTACCCTCGACGGCAGAACTGTCAAAGATCGTCAACTTCCAAACAACTGCCGGTACAGCATTTCATTGGGCTAACCATGTCATTGGGCTAACTATATAATTATTTGCGTTCCGTACATAATTCAGTTTTACTACTTTTCGACTGTTCTGCTGCGAACTGCCTAGAAATCATTCTTCAAGAAAATAAGAATTTTTTCATAAAAATCTTTTTACCAAAATTGCATTTATTGTGTCATTGTTATTACATCATAGTCCAGCATAAACTTCCATAAAATAAACCTCTTTTATAATTAAAATCGGGGTGTAGAATTGGACAAATGATTTTGGGGTTCAGAGCAAATTAACCTGTCTGGGTCAATGTTTCCGGCCAAATTTTGAAAACAACAAAAACATCAAGGCAGCTTAGGGCAAATCGGGCAAAACTACAATGCCGTCTAATGAGTTTTTCATGGTGGTGGTGGTTATAGAACTCTGGAGATACTACTCAAACATTTTCGAGGGGTGAAGAAACTCCGCTAGGACTGAGACACATTTTAAGGTCTGGATCAGAAGGTCAAAAAACTAAGTGCGTTCGGAATCCAAGGCAAATGCCTAGTTTTTTCCAGCTAGCAAAAAATTCTTTTCTGCAAAATTGAGATCGTTATAAAACTAAGTTTTACAACAATCGAACGTTATAATTGATGTACTTCACCAAAACATCTGCAGCAGGGCTTATGAAAGGGGTTCAGGGGGTACGACGTGCCCAGGCCGATTTACGAGGCCCGTAAGATCCGAAAAGTGCACGGGTTATGTATTCTGTAAAGCTTCTCAATAAGATAGTTATGCTTTTTATTGATTTATTTTGATCTTCACCTCGATTGAGGCCAAAGCCAAGCAAATTCCGGCAAACGCGCGAAGACATTTTTTTATTGGTCTCCACTAATATCAGGCCAAAAACTTGGCAAAATTTCGGCGATGACCTTTTCACTTTTTTTATCTTCATCTAATGTCCGGGAACACAATCGTAATTATTAGTATGTTCGTACTCCCGAAAAAAGTTTCTCTCGGAGGCCCTGATACATAGTATCGTTTCAAAGTCCTCAAGATGGATGATTTATAACTATGCGGTTATCGAACGCTTCTGTTCTCGACCAAATCGGTTTTCGACCAAAAAATTACGTCTCAGACTTCGAACATAAATTTGGGTCACGACCAAACCAGGGATATATCCCTGACCAAACCGAAGGAAGCCGAGCGAACACGAACGCGCCATGATGCTGCATATGTCGGCTTTTTTCACACGATTTTTGGTGTAACTGAGCTGTTGTATTTTTTTTACTGTTTCATTAGTAATTTCTGCAAATTTTTTCAAAATTTTTCGTATTGTACTGCATTTTAACCTTTAATGTTTTCGATGTTTTGATAATAAAACATAAGAAATGTTTACTTTTTGTTGTTTTTTTTCATCATCTTAGATAGGAAATCCTTTATTAAAATAAAACACAATCTACCAAAGTTGTTTTCTAGAGTTGGAACGAATTAAAATTATTTGCATTAATTTTAATGGGAAAAATTGTTTCGGATTTCGAACAAATCAGTTTTCGAACAGCCTTCTGGAACAGATTACGTTCGAAAACCGAGGTTTGACTGTAAAGTATAATTATTTGAATTGGGCAAATTTACGCAAAGATTTTATAAAAAAAAGCTCTCCCAAAATATTTTAAAACTTTCTATACAGAACTCAAACTTTCTAATACTCATAATACCAGAGGTGGAGTCCTCGAGGACGTCTTTGGTCTCGAGGACGTCTTCGAGAACACATTTTGAAGGCCTTGGCCTCGGCCTCGAAGCCGACAAGTCCTTGAAAATGATTTGTTCTCGGCTCGAGGACAGCATTAATTTTTGATTGGTTAAAAAGGAAAATAACTAGAGAAAAATATCTAAACTTCTAGCCAGTCAATTCGTTTCCTTTACTTATTCGAAAACGATAATGTAAAGTCAAGTCATATAGTAAACCATACTTTAAATGGCATTGTGTGAAAACTCTGATCGGAGAATGAGGAGGCAAAAGGCAGTGTAGAATCGCTCTTTTTATTTCTGCTAATACTTCCAGTGCGGGAGGTACCGGAAGTATTGGTTCTTAGCCTCTACAATTCCTGTTCTTAATTGGCCTCGAGAGAATCTGTCCTCGAAAAGTTGGTCCTTATTGGCCTCGGATTTGTTTTCAATCCTTGGCCTCGAACAATGGGTCCTCGATTCCACCTCTGCATAATACAAGGTCATCATCTCAACGTTTAAAGTCACCTCACTATTCAACAAATCGAGTGCAAAAATCTATTAAATTTCAAGGAACAAAATTATGGAATTCATTTGTCTAATTCTTTAAAGCAACTTTCTTACTACAGTATAAATTAATAACAGAACATCAACGGCGGAAATTTAAAATTTTACTATGTACTTCATATATTATATAAGTAATATCCCTGGTACTGCAGTAGTCTACACTTATATTAGCCAGCTCATCAAGCAGTTTTTTTTTATTCATTGTAGTCTCTGCCAAGAGGAATAAGTCTCTTAATTAGAAAAATATCATTTGACTTCAAGCGTCTTTCTTGTCTAACTTATTTCAGGAATCGTTAGACTAGAAGACTTCGCGTCCATTCACAATTCGTTGTCGTATCGTAGTGCATTGTGTTTCAGTTTAGGAGGTGTTTTGAGATGTTGACTTAACAATTAAATTCTGTTCTTTAATAAATTTCACCCACCGAGAAATTTATCGGTAGAGCGAACGAAAGCAAGGGGTAAATTTTACAATACGTTAGAAAGACTGTAAACCGACCAGTTGGCCAGCAGTATAACGTGTTCACCTCTGCAGGCGGAGGTCTGTAATTCAAATCTCGGTCCGGACAAATCGCACACGGTGTTGCCAACGGCTCACCACCGCCGTGACACTCCTTCAAAATAAGCTGCGTTGCCACGTCGCAATGACGCAGAGAAGGGCCCCGCCAACTTGTTACAAGCTTGGGCGTATTACCGGGAGCATAATGAAAGATCCTTGATTTGATAGAAAGATCGCAATTTTTAGGAAAAAACTGTGTATTGCTTTTTCATCAGTTGATTAAACAGCATCCGTCTCTGAAACGGAAGATTGGAAAAACTTTATAACCTTAAAACTTTTGCCTGAGTCAGTAAAAACAATATTTCAAAAATTTATTACTAATTGTTCTTGACTTCCAACAAGTGCTTCGCTTTTTTGGTCAGCTGTGAAAAAGTTGACTTTAAAGGTTATATTTTTAGCCCGGCTAAAGGTTATTTTTCGCGCCAAAACAAAGAACATATTGACGTTTGTTTGTTTGCGCTGAACAAAGAACAAATGATTACTTTTTATTAAACAACCGCAGCAAAACAGTGGAGCCGAATGAACCACGGTTAGATTAATTTTAATCCGAGGATCTACAAAACTGAAACAAAAATTACTTAGTTATCACCAGTGCCAGTTGTCGAATGACAACGCGTTCGTCTTCAGAACGGGATGTCTGGAAATTAATTTCCAGGCCGGTCAAATTGGACACAATTAAATAGCGTTTTTACATGTCCACTTTTTAGGACCGGTTTTGGTTCCGGCGACTGTTTGTTGCTGAGCGTGCAAAAAAGCGCCCTATCACAAAGAACCGTACAAATGAAAGAGTTCATGTGCTAGCGATAGGCTACTTTTTCGTGACATCTGTAAACTTGTTGGTTGGTAACAAATCATAACTTTTTTGTTTTACATTTGATTTTGTAATCTAATGCTGTATTAAGATGTTGGAAAAGCACTGAGGAAGCAAAGCAGCTCTTCTTTCCTGGAATGAATATAAATAACGAAAATAAATCACTCAGCAATATTTTGTTAGAAAATTTATTTAAATTTATTGTTACCAGAAAAATTACGATCCTGTGCTTAAATGCAAATGACTACGTTCATCTCGACCAAATTAATCGCAAAGTAAACAAGCACAAGTGAAATTTCGAGTTGAAAACAAAATACTGTGAAAGAACCTTTAGATATCGCATATGACGTCTTTTGAGTAGCTGCGTTACTGGACGGTCAGAAAATCACCATAGGGATGAAGCATATTCAGCCAATTTTGGTAGTTTACAATGGTTAAAATTGAAATGTAATTTTTTTAATTTTTTGTTCTCATTTTAAGGTTGCGGTTACAAAGATATTTAACAAATACAAAAAGATATCCCTTAAAAAAGTTTTTGAAAAGCCTGATTGTGTTCTCTCAGCCTGAATTTCCGGAAAAAAGGAGGGTTTTACCAAAGTGGATAGGTCATATGATGTTATTGGAAAGATAACTGCTATTCAGCCTCTCTTTTTTTCTGGAAGTTTAGGCTGAGAAAACAGATTCAGGTTTCCAAAAACTTTTGGGGGGATATCTCTTTGCATTCGCTGAATATCTTTGCAACCGCAGCCTTAAAATGAGAACAAAACATTTAAAAAATTATATTTGGATTTTAGTTATTGTAAACTACCAAAATTGGCTGGATGCGTCGTCCCCTTTAAATCATCTTTTAACCACATTGATTGACCATCTAATTTTGATTTTATTTTTTATGTTTTGACTCAGCAAAATGAAATATTTATTTTTTGAGTTGTAATATATAAATCGTTTGTTGAAAACTTTCAAACATCAAAAACGATACAGTGTTCGAAGTAGTTAATTGATATTTGAAGGTTTTCTAAAACAAAACCACAAAAATATTGAAAACAATTCAACAAACAAATTATATCAGGAAGCTTACATAATCTTTGCTTGCAAGAATGGTGTTAAGTTTGTTATCAAGTTTCGACTCTACCAGGTTTTGTTCGGATTTGATCTTTGGCAATTTGTTTTTGGGAAAGTAAGCGGAGCTAAATACAAACCCCACAGCAACAATGAAAGTAAACATCGATACCGTCAGAACAGCAAATATCATTCTGCTCCATCCGTCATCCGAGGAATTCATGTCTGGTAGGTGAATGTCCTTGATTGAAACTTCTGAAAAGTTTGTAAGGTTAACTGCAATTTTTTTGTCATTCATTTTATCTTCTTTCTTCGTATCTGACAACAACAAACAATATTCAATTTAAAATTCAGAAAAAATAAAAATCTAAACAAAGAACAAATAATTAGCTGGATGGTTAGAAAGGAGCAGATTTTTTTTTTTTTTCTTTTTTATTCAATATTTTTGCTGCCTTGAAAATTGTCCTACTCAAGATCACAAAACTGATATAACAAAAGTTAGTTTAATGTCTTATCCAAAGAAGTTAAATGGGAAGGGGTGCCGTTTTTCTTCTGTTTGGGCTGAGACATAAAAATCTTTAAAAAGATGGAAAACTAAGGAACGTTTTTTTTTTTTGGGGGGGGGGCCTTGTGCAATGTGCATAACCTCTCCCGCTGAATTATAACACAAAGATAGTAGCAATTCAAGCAGCAAAGGAAATTTCAGATATTTTTCAACCAATGACAGCATAATTCAATAGCGTTCGCTGGCTTGTTCGTTGCAACTGAACTGTCAGAAATAGCTTCGAAAACAGTGTTTGGGTGTAACTTTGGGAGTTGAATCTAACCCAGCACAGCGGCAATTCGGTAAAATTAAAATCATGTGTTGGCGATTCTTCATCTGTGTAATCGGGATTATAATATTATGTTGTTTTGATGGAGAATCTATCAATCAGCAAAACCAAAAACGTTTTTGAAAATAATTTATTTAATTTTATGTAATTTAAATAATTTTTTGAGAACAATTTATTTAATGTTAAATCGGTTTCGGCTGGGTAGCCAGCATCTTCAGTATAACTAAACTAAACACATACTGTATCTTTGGTAAAATAAAAGCAATAAACAACTAGATGGGAGTTTGCCAGCAAACCCAGTGAACGACCGACGCACAGCTAATGCTGTGACGCTCAAAAGTACTTTTTGTCTACCGTAAAATCAGCAATTATTCAAAAATATCTGATTATGGAACCTCCATAAAAGTTGAGTCAAAAGATTTGTCAGTTAAATATCTCCTGAAATCATAAAACACTGTCACCCTAGCTTGAGCCGTTCAAAAATTGATTTTTGGGGGTCCATTTGGGGGGTCCCTGGGGGGGGGGGGGGTGGCACCCCCAAAACTATGTCAAAATATTTGTCTGTTGAATATCTTCTGATATCAAAACAGACTGGCACCCAAGTTGAGCTTTTCAAACAATTCATTTTTGGGGGTCCATTTGGGGGGTCCCCAGGGGGGTGGCACCCCCAAACTATGTCAAAATATTTGTCTGTTGAATATCTGCTAATATCATAAAACACTGGCACTCTAAGTTAAGCCGTTCAAAAAATTGATTTTTGGGGGGTCCATTTGGGGGGTCCTCGGGGGGGTGGCACCCCCAAACTATGTCAAAATATTTGTCTGTTAAATATCTACTGATATCATAAAACACTAGCTGGCACTCTAAGTTGAGCCGTTCAAACAATTGATTTTTGGGGCCCCATTTTGGGGGGTTCCCGAGGGGGTGGTACCCCAAACATGTCAAAATATTTATCCCTTAAATATTTACTGATATCAAAAAAAAACTGGCGCCCTAGGTTAAATGGTTAAAAAAATTTATTTTTGGGGGGTCCCCGAAGGGGTGGTACCCCCAAATTATGGTAAAATATTTGTCTCTTAAATATATACTGATAACAGAAAAAACTGGCACCCTAGCTTGAGCCGTTCAAAAATTTGACTTTTTGGGGCCCCATTTTGGGGGGGTCCCCGGGGAGGTGGTACCCCCAAATCATGTCAAAATATTTTTCTGTTAAATATCTACTGATATCAAAAAAAACTGGCACCCTAGGTTAAATGGTTAAAAAACTTGCTTTTGGGGGGTCCATTTGGGGGGGTCCCCAAAGGGGTGGTACCCCCAAATTATGTCTAAATATTTGTCTCTTAAATATCTACTGATATCAAAAAAAAATGGCACCCTAGGTTAAATCGTTAAATAATTTATTTTTGGGGGGGTCCATTCGGGGGGGTCCCCAAAGGGGTGGTTATCCCAAATTATGTCAAAATATTTGTCTCTCAAATATCTACTGATAACAAAAAAAACTGGCACCCTAGGTTGAGCCGTTCAAAAATTTGATTTTTTGGGGCCCCATTTTGGGGGGGTTTTCGAGGGGGGTGGTATCCCCAAATCATGTCTAAATATTTCTCTCTTAAATATCTACTGATATCAAGAAAAATGGCACCCTAGGTTATATGGTTAAAAAAATTTGTTTTTGGGGGGTCCATTTGGGGGGGTCCCCGGGGGGGTGGTACCCCCAAATCATGTCTAAATATTTCTCTCTCAAATATCTACTGATATCAAAAAAACTGGCACCCTAGCTTGAGCCGTTCAAAAATTTGATTTTTTGGGGCCCCATTTTGGGGGGTTCCCGGGGGGGTGGTACCCCCAAATCATGTCTAAATATTTCTCTCTTAAATATCTACTGATATCAAAAAAAAATGGCACCCTAGGTTATATGGTTAAAAAAAGTTGTTTTTGGGGGGGTCCATTTGGGGGGGTCCCCGGGGGGGTGGTACCCCCAAATCATGTCAAAATATTTGTCTCTCAAATATCTACTGATATCAAAAAAAACTGGCACCCTAGCTTGAGCCATTCAAAAATTTGATTTTTTGGGGCCCCATTTTGGGGGGTTCCCGGGGGAGTTGCCCCAAAAAAATTTCAGGAGACACAATTGCGTATGTACCTCAACAACTTCACACAAAAATTAGATTTCGATGTTTTGTGGTTTAGGAGAACTCGAGCGTACAAGATTTAGGAAGAAAAAAAAGGAAAAAAAAAGGAAAAAAAAGGAAAAAAAAGGAAAAAAAAAGGAAAAAAAAAGGAAAAAAAAAGGAAAAAAATAAGAAAAAAACCTCATCGCGGCCGAAAGTGGGTTGGTAGGGATGAAAGGATATCTTAAGACATATAACCATGAGAAATATTTTTTGCCGTACTCAGCCGTTTTTGACTTAGACCGCTTTTTACGCCAAACTTTCGGGGCGGTTTTCGGGTCATAAACCCGAAGTCACGTGACCGATTGCCTCGAAATTTGGTACAAACATAAAACTCATTAATCTCAAACTGCTGTCAAAATTTCATGTAGTTAGACCAAACGGTTCTCGAGTTATAAGCAAAAGTCTGAAATCTCGCACTCATTAGTTAGAAAATGGCCGAGTAAAAACAAAGGAACACGCGACGCGAGCGTCGGTCGTTCCAATAAGCATAACTCTGTCACTGAAACTGCGCTATGAGTTATAAATTCTACATACTTTAATTTTATACTGCAATTGGGCAACACTACATCAATATCCTGCAACACTACATTGAAAAGCACTAGATCAAATTATGCTAGATCACAAACAAATTGCAACTGTAGAAAAACCTTTAAAAGACGTCGAAAACCCTGTAAAACCCGATAGTAACTTTCAACCCGCGAACATAATCTATTAACTTCAGTTAAATACAGAAATTAATGTGTAGGAAGTGTTGATTTCTGCGTTCAGGTTTGATACCCATATGCTTTCATAAAAATCTAGTTTTTGGACTTAAGGTTGTTGTAAAAATATAACTTCAAAACTGTCAGGAATTTTTGGATTATTCTGGAAGAAGGTTTTATGACTTAGACATTTGCAAAATGCAATCAACATTTACAAGACATCAATTTCTATATTTAAATGAAATCAATTCTTTGATTATGTTCGCGGGTTAAAAGTTACTGTCCGACTTTTTAGACGTCTTTTACGTTTTTCTACAGTTGTTAGACTTTTTAAACGTTTTTCTGCAGTTGCGATTCGTTTGTAATCTAGCATAGTTCGATGTAGTGCTTTTTAATGAAGTGCCACAGGATATTGTTGTAGTGTTGTGGCATCGCGATACAAAATTAAAGTATGTTGAATTTGTACCTAGTAGCGCAGTTTCAGTGACAGTATTAATGCCCATTGCTTTTACTTACTGATACAGTATGTTTCTAGCTTAGAAGATGGTTTGCCAAGCTGAAATCGATTTTACAAATATTCAAATCAAATCTTTCATTATACTCGCTGTATTACGCCTAAGCGTGTAAGGAGTTGGCGGGGCCCAATTCCGCAATCATTGCGCCTGGGCAACACAGCTACAGTGCTACAGTACTTTCGAAGAAATGTCGTAGCGATGGCGAGCCGTTGGCAACACTGTGTTCGATTTAATCGGCCCAAGATTTGAACTTAAGACCTCCCGCTCCAGAGACGAACGCGTTACCGCTCGACCACCTGGCGAATATTAAATGAATTATTTTCAAAACGTTTTTGGTTTCACTGATTGGCAGATTCTCCATCAAAACAACACATAATTAAAACAAAGGTTTTAGTTCATTCTTTGGTCTAACATGCGTGCAGGAGCAAAGCAAAAACTGGCTATTGAAGTAACTTAAGCTCCCTAGTTGTTTTTATTGTTAATGGTTTCGCGCTGCTATATTTAAAACAAAAATTTGAAGGAAAATAGCTACTAAATTGAGTTATTTTGTCCACAAATCATAAAAATCTTTAAGCGCGGGGACCAGATTTTCCAGATTCTCATTGGTTTCCGGCGTTTGAACTAACCGGCCTGTTTACAACTTTGATTTGAATCCCGGCCACTTTGATCACTAATCGATAATTCATTAAAAATGAACCCTACAGTATTTGAAAACAAATTTGACCCTTACAATTTTAACTTAAAAATTTTTTTATGAAATAATAGTCTATGGTTTTTGGGCCGTTTCGAAGTATCCGACCACCGACGATAACGAGAGGACACAATTTTAGATATAAACCCGGGCTACTCTCTGCAGAGTCAAGTGTCATGATCTCTAAGCCAAACCTTCATTGACCATCAACAGCAATCTTTAAGCATTAAATTTCATTGAAAACAGGGAAATGGTTTTTGGGCAGTATTTTGAGGTCTTAATGAAGTAACCCGATGAAATTATGCGAAGTATTAACTCTGATTATATTCTCAATATCTTTGCCAAATTTCATCTGAAAATGTCGAACAACTTTGAAGTAACAGCAACCTCAAAAATCGTGAAGATGGCGGCCAGTTCCTACAAACCACGTAATCTATAACCATCAAAACCCCAAAGACACACACTCAACTAGAGATTTAATTTCCAACTCGGTTTTCAAACTTCTCCTTCACTGTTTTTGGAATTATTATACAGTAGATCGGACAAGATATCTCGACGGCGGAATTTTAAAATGCTGAAAGTGAGAAGGGATACTAACGGCTCGAAAATTCAATTTTGTTCTTTTTGTAGTTAGTTTGGGAGCTATAGCTGTTTTAACTCCCAATCAGTTTTTCAGTTTTTGGAGGCTTGAAAACCCGTATGATGTCACCGATTGCCTCCTAAAATTTGCAAAAAGATATGCTACCCATACTTTCCCCATACAAGTTTCAACTTTCAAGTTTCTTTCTTCAACCGTTTTGAAATTTTGGCAACTTTGTCCCTAGTAGCAGAAAATTAAAGCATTTTGCCAAGAAAAACAAAACAAAGGGACATCCGCTGCGAAACGTTTCGAAAGTTCCAAAAAGCCAACAGAACTGTGTTCAAAAAACCTAAAGGGTTTTAACCGGTAAATTAAACAATAAATCGAATTTAGCAAAGAAATGCTTAAAAGTGAAAAATAACACAGAAACGAGATCACAATCTCTGAAAGTCCTTGCTATTTGACCCGAGACGCACCATTTCGTCAATTTGGGCGGTTGCAGGGACTATAATTATCATAGATGAATTTCGCGAGGACACTTTTTCAATTCCTTGGCCTTGGCCTCGAAGCTCAAATCCTTGGCCTTGGCATCGAGGCCTAAAAATCCTCGAAAATGTCCCATTTTCGGCTCGAGGACAGCATTATTTTTTGATTCGTTAAAAAGAAAAATAACCAAACGAAACACAACATTAACTTCTAGTCAGTCAATTTGATTTCTTTATTCCTTATTTGAAAAATGCTACAATGCGATAGCCAACTAAACCAAGTCATTCTGAAACTTGTTTTGGATGGCATTGTGTGAAAGCTCTAATCGGAGAATGAGGGAGCAAAGAGTATTCTAGAAAATTGTTTATTTCTGCTATTACTTCCGGTGCAGGCCGTACAAACTACAAAGCACTAAAGCCTTCTAGAACCACAATAAGGGATCCTTGGGGTCCGGACACAAAAAAATTTGAGTTGCTAATGCTAAAACATTACCGAGCATGTCTACGTGTGAATTCAGAAGAAAGTATGCGTATGATAACTGATAATGGATTGTTACCGGTACGCAGAGGTGAACAGTAAAAAGTAGTAAGAAACAATAGTCAAGTAAAAGTGTTGTTACTGACAATCAAATGTAGTGCAACTAGAGTAGAAAGGACTGAACCATTTAACTAAGCAAGTAAAAGTACAAAGAAAACAGGTTTTTAAACTACTCAAGTACCCATGTAGAAAATTTTCTTCCACTAGACCCTTGCGTTGTTTGCATTCTGGTCAATGAGGGTTGCTAAATACAACGTATAAATGTGCGATATCGCGCTTTAAAATGAGAGTCTAAACCAACTGTAACTGCCCAAAAGTTAGTGATTTTTGAATGCGGACGTAGTATCAGTAGTTCAGTATCATAAACGGCTCCATCGTTAATCGAACCAAAATCATGAATGTGATACAGTATTTCAACCATAACACGTAATAGCAGTAACACAGCATGGTTAGTTGGTGACTGATACTAATTACCAAGCTGTTTCCTGTCCTCGCTATATTATTGCGATGAGTTGTGATGCTGTTATATAAAACCTGTGCAATTTATTTAGTAAACACTAAGGAACAATGGAACACCAAACGAATTTAATAGTTAAAACACTAGCTTACCACTAAAATCATTCAAAGATAAAACAATGGAAACCCATTAATTCGATTACCATTTACTACTAAAATAAAATAGTTGAAAATGTTAACATTTTCTGTGAGCTCATATAATAACAATTGAGTACTGAAAGTTCGAGACCTTTAACCAAATTTTAAGGGTCATTAAAATACATGCTACAAATGACCACCACTCCGTCTCAGACATTCTTGAAGCCGACAAGCAAAGTTATCCATCACTTTGGCACATTCTTCTCTTTTTATTTCTCATACGTTCAGCGTAATGGCCAATTTCAATTCAGTGATAGTTTTGGAATTATTCTGATAAACTCTATCATTTAACAAGCCCCACAGGTAGAAGTCTGGAGGACTCAAGTCAGGCGAAAATGGCGCCATTCTGTATCATACCGCCTGCTAATGTATCAACGATCAGAAAATCGTTGGTCAAGGTGATATTCGCTGTATGTGGAGTAGCTCCATCCTGTTGGAACCACTGCACATTTCCATTTATTCCCTGCTTTGCTTCAAGGTCCATCAACGCATCCAGAACATGTTATTTTTACCAGAGGTACAGTTCGAACATTTTTTTCAACGTTTCCAATTAAAAAAGGCCCTATTGGGCGCTCAAACTACTTTTAATGTAAGCAAATGTAAGCAAGTAGTAAGTAGCGTTATGTTTTGTCAAAATGTAAGCAAGTAGCGTTATGTTAAATGTTAAATTATATCAAAATGTTAAAGTATATCAAAAATGTAAGCAAGTAGCGTTATGTTTTGTTAATATTAATTAATCAAGTGAAAGTAGAAAGTAACCAAACATAAAATCAATTAAAAATTTCTTGTTACCGACAACATCTACTTAAGTAGGCTACTTAAGTAGAGCTACTTTCGTTACTTTACTCCTCTGCCGGTACGGTATACCAGGGAAGGCCTATTACGCTACACGGTCAGTAAATATTGTAGTACATCCCGATATAACTAACAAAACGTATCTGACTTTTGAAAATGCCAACTTGTTCTGAAAATACGGGAGCGCGAAGAATTTGTTTTGAGATAAGAAAGAGCAATAAATTACTCTACTCACAGGCAAGCGGATTGGGGGGCAAAACTACATCTGCTGAAAAAATCTTGCGTTGAAAATCGCCGCTAGGAATCTCAAATAATAAACTTTCGGAACAGAAAAAACGCTGCAAGAAGAATTATTCAAAAATCAAGTATGTTGTTAAAAATAACTATAATTGTTTGAGTGCGAGGAGACGGAGAGGTGAGCGCTGTACTTAAAGGCGGTGAAACATCCAGCCAATTCCGGTGGTTTACAATAGCTCAAATTGAACTTTAATTTTTGATATTTTTTGTTTTGATTTTGGGGCTGCGTTTGCAAAGATATTCAACAAATGCAAAAAGATATCCCCCGACAAAAAGTTTTTGGAAACTCTTAGTTTTGTTCTTCCCGCCAAAACCACAGTTCTCTAAACTATTAGGCCTACTGTAATCTTATTAAACTATTAGGCCTAACTATCTCTAAGTATTAGGCCTAATAGTTTAGAGATAGTTAGGCCTAATTAGAAATAAACTATTTAGAAATAAACTATCTCTAAACTATTAGGCCTACCACAGTTCTCTAAATTATTAGGCCTACTGCGTTTTTGGCGGGAAGAACAAAACTAAGAGTTTCCAAAAACTTTTTTCGGGGGGATATCTTTTTGTATTTGTTGAATATCTTTGCAACCGCAGTCCCAAAATTAAAACAAAAAATATCAAAAATTATAGTTCAATTTTAGCTATTGTAAGCCACCGGAATTGGCTGGATGATTCACCGCCTTTAATGAATTTTTACACCACGTCATCAAGATTAAAGAAGCGAATCTTCCGCGAAAATTTTGGGCATTATTAGAAAAAATTAACGGTTTATTGTTTTTGCGTTTTTTGCGATTGTGGATTCTTTGAAGAGGGGGCCGAAGGTGATGTCTCCAATGCCTTCCTTCTTAATACGACCCTGCTGGAATCCTCAAGTTATTTTTTGTAATTAAACATCTTATGGTAAATTCATGGCGACCTAGATTCAAAGTGTGTTTTGGCAACCGAAACGTTTGCGCTCATTCATTGATAGGCATTATACATATGAGGCTTTAGAGAGGCATCACAATCATCACATGCATTGTAAAGTAAAACGATTGGCTAAAAATTAGAGTTGGAAATCTTGGAAAAACTATACTTTTTCTAGCTTAGCTTTTACGTTTTTTTTTTCAAATCGCTTTGAAAATCTAAATGTGTAATCCTCCTTTAAAGTCACAAAATTTATTAATTTTCTGAAACAGAAAAAAAATCACCAAAATTATTTGATGACGGTATGGAAACTTTGCCCCCGTCCCAAACTCCGTTTTTTCGAAGGCCAAGAACTTGAGCTGAAAAATATACCCGGTACGGTACCTTTCCTCCTTTGAAAAAAATAAATTTACAGTATTTTGCAATACTTTTAAATAATAATATTTGAAAAAATTTCGTAAAAAGAAATCGTTTTACCAAACAATGCGTGGTATGGTTTGCGTTTAAGAGAAACTACCAAAAAAAGCACGGATCCATAATGGATGTTTGCACTGGGGCCCTAACTGATGAAGTAAAAGTCTTAAAATTAACCATTTCCAGGTTTATAATTTATTGTAGCTATATTCCTATTCACGGGCTATGGCCTTATTTTATTACCACAATATCGCTGCGGTACATAATCAACATTGTTGCTAAGGCGTAAAACTTTATTCTTTTAAAAAATTATTCTTCGCGAATTATCATCAAAAATTCTACGAAATTCATATCTTTATTACTTTGGCGGTTAAAAACTGTGGAAAACTTGTCGACCATAATTCAGAAAAATTGCGTTCGTGGTCCTTGGCCTTGGCCTCGAGCATTACTGACCTTCGCCTCAAAAGGGTCTGTCCTCGAAAAGTCGGTCCTTGGCCTTAGCCTTAGATTTTTGTTTTGATTCTTTGGCCTTGGTCTCAAACGCTATGTCCTCGAATGCACCTCTGCTAATTATACGCGTTCGAATAATTTGAAACCAACCATACGAATTGTCAGAAAACAAAATAAAGCACAGAATAGCTATAATGTAATCAATCAATTAATCAATGTAACACTGAATTATACCAATAAATTTTATGCTCCTACAAAAAAGTAATAATGCTTCAAAGGGGATGGCAAAAGGAAATTGCGGTTTGAGAAATTGTTGAAAACCACTAAACCATTATGATAGGAACTAACACTGACACAAAAAAAAAAAAAAAAAAACGTTACAGTAAAAACCAACTTACTCCATGTAAGTGTTGTCTGCTCATCACTGACGTTTTTCTCTTTAATTGCTGCGCTGGGCTTTACGATTGAAGAATCAGTTCTATCTTCTTTATTTTCAATAACTTTTCCTTGATGATCAACAAGCTTCTCATTTTTGGAGAAGCTATTAGATATATCAGAAATGTTTCTTTCGGCTACAGGATTTGGGTTTTCAATTTTATCTTTATCTACAGGCATCTTTCTGTCTTGTCTATTCTCTGCCATGTCATCATTTGCTAAGACATGGGGATTAAATTGATTTTCTTCGGAATTTTTTTTCGTATTATGATCGGTTTCTTTACGGTTCAAATTTGCAAGGTTCACAGCACGTAATCTAATAATTCCATTTTTCCATTTCGAAATTAAGAATTGAAAATTGTTTTTGTCTACTCCACTAATGTGAATGGGTACATTTTTGTTCATTGTGAACACTTTGCGGATTTTTTCAATAAGACTTCCCGTCTTTTTCATCATATCGCTGGAAAATTTGAATTTTCCATTTTGATAACTTCTTCTAATTGTATTAAAATAATCAGCGATACTTCCTCGCAGGGGATTAACCAGCGAACCCATACGAAAAATTGTTTTAGCTACTTCGGTAACTAGCTGCGACATAGTGATTAGTTTGTTCGAGCTATTTTTAATTCTGTACCGAGTGCTTTCGTGGTGGTTAGTTTCTTTTTGATTCAGTAGACTGTTTGATTGACTAAAACCATTTGATTTTGTTGAATCTTTTTCAATTTCTTTTTCTGTTTCCGCTTCTTCCTCACTAATTGAAGGGTTCTTGTTCACTGTTTTGTCACCTATCTCAAACGGAAATTTGTTTAAATCTGGCTCATAAAGTTTTTCATTATCCCTCTTCTCAACGTAATGATTGGCAATCTGTTTTTTGTCCATTACATCGTTTTCGGCTCCAGAATTTCTGGCATCGCCAAGCACCTCTTCGTTTTGGGTCATAATGATCGGTTTAGAAGGTCGCGGGTGGAGCATCCGGTATACAATTCTCTTCAACGGGTCCGGAGCTTTTGCCACGCGCCTGCTTTCTGTGTGTGACGCAACATAAAAGCACAAAACGAAGAGACTGCAAACCAGTTTCATAGTCTCTGCGTGTTAACGAAATAAAAGTATTGCATTAACAATTTCTAATTCTATTCTTCAAACAGAAACAAAATACAAACAAAACCTAAAGCCACGATAAAAACGACAAGTTGCGTTTCAGGTTTGTGCAGCGAATATAGCCTACATGGACCTTGATAGTATCATTTTTTGTTTTTTTGAAAAGAAAATGTTTTTAAAAGATTTAGTCAAAGGTGGAAGCATAGGCGTAGCCAGGATTTTTGATTGGGGGGCGGGGCCCAAACTACAAATCACATGCAATGATGTCACCAGAAATTTTCGAAAGAGGAACTTTTTGTGGGTCAAAGATAGTTGTAGATTGGAAGATCAGAAGCCGTGGCTTGTGTTTGGCTCATGACGAGGATTTTGCCATACGGAGAGTTACACTAATTTGCTTAAAACATGCTTAAAACCCACAAGAAAGTGTAAAAGTGGAAATTGGGAGACGTATTGAGCAAATTAGTGTAACTCAAACGTATCACACACGGGGGCTGGGGGCGCTGGGCGATTTTTTGTAATTTCTTGGGAAAAACTATTTTAATGCCATTGGATTACAATTCGCGTGTTTAGAGCCATTTGAAAGAACTAGATTTTTAACATCTGAAAGCCAATTGAAAAAATTAAATTGTTCAATCATCCTTTTACTTACAATTTAAGTCCAAGACATCTTTAAAATCTTGCATTTTGGGTTAAATTTTGTGAGTGATTTGGCCCAGGTAGGGAGAGCAAAATACATTATCTCGTGCAATATTTTAGCAGTAAATAGTATTTTCTAAGAGATTTTTGTTTTATCATGAAAATAACCAGTTTAAAGGAGCACATGCACCAGTGCGACCAACGTACCCAGACCCCCTCAATTCAAATTCCATAATTGGTTCAATGAACATTTGCCCTAGCCAATTTTATATTTTCAAAAGTATATTTTTGCGCAAAAACTGGTGAGGGGGAGGTGGAATTTTGTTGAAAAATGGTACTATAGATGGTTACGGCGTTACGCCTACTAGTCATGTTATTGTCCGGGCCGGATTTGCATTGCGGGGGGCCCTTGGCACTTTGGAGATTTTCGCAACATCTTTCTGCCAAATGTAGGATAGGTGAAGACCAAAAAAAGTCTCACCATCTGAGCGCGGAGCTCCTAGCTGGTACTGTGCCATTTTATGGTAAATCCGGTCCTGGTTATTGCATTACGTTCATAGAAAAGTTAGATTAGGGCCTGAGATAGCAACTTTTAGCAGGCACGTAGCCATAGGGGCTGGGAGGGGATCAGTTGCCCCCCAAAATTTACTTTTCACCCACCCCCCAAGTACATTTCACTTGACCGTTGGTATTTATAGATGGGAGGAAAAGGCCTAGTAGAAATCATTTATGCTCAGTTGCATTAAGAGTCACTGAAAACTCGAAATCGTTGCTCAAATCACTGACGTAAATTACCAATACAGTGCTTTCGCAATTATTGGTCCGTGCTTCGTGTAACCGAAATTTCAAATTATTATCCGTTCAATGGATCAGAGTATTTATGCGGTAACAATGAAGAATTTGTACAGTTTGTACAGTATTTAAAGCTTTCCTAAAGGTTTGTTATAGTAACGTTACAAAGTTCCTTTATTCCGGAATCCGGCACAGTGCTGTTAGAATGAGACAGTAGTAAATGACCATTGACCAGCTACATAGGTGGCGGAACCGGGGGGGCTGGGGGGGCCCCGGCCCCCCCACTTTTTTTCAGGGGGAGCCCTGGGGGGGGCCTAATTTATGTGATTTGTTTCTAAAATAACACTGCTGAAAAATGTTTTTGCAACTTAATATCATAGATGTTGAAACCAGAAGGCGTAGAATGCAGGCCTCACACTCCTAACCGGGTGGGAAGGCATTGGATTATATGCATTGATTTTACGACGATGACTCAAAATAATTTTTGTAACGTAATTTCTCCTCGCAATCAAAGCCATTCCATGTGGGCGTTGGACTCCGGCTAGGGTGCGTTTTGTCACCTCTCCTTTTCATTGTTTACATGAATTGGATCGACAAATGCAGCTAAGCTGATGAGTGTGCCACAACTGGACATTGCAAAATTAGTCGTCTGCTATTCGCTAATGAGTTCTGCTTTCTTCCACAGAATCTGGCCTCCAGCGTGCATTAAATAGCTTTGCAGATGCATGCAACACCGCCGGAATGAAAATAAGCACGGCCAAAACTGAGGTACTTCATCTTTCAAGAAACCTTGATCAGTGCGTATTGCAAGTGAATGGAGCGACACTGAAGCAGGTAGAGAAGTTCAAGTATCTTGGGGTTGCATTTACGAGTGACGGAAGGCAAGACGAAGAACTGGATACCCGAATAGGCAAGGCTAGTGCAGTAATGCGAGCTTTGCGCTACTCGGTTGTCATGAAACGAGAATTGTCGAAAAAGGCAAAGCTCTCAATTTTCAAAGCAGTTTTTGTGACCATTCTCACTTATGGTCATGAATCTTGGGTAATGACCGAAAGAATGCGATCACAAGTGCAAGCATCCGAAATGAGGTTTTTACGAAGAATCGAAGAAGTTACACTGTTTAACAAGGTGCGTAGCTCTGAAATTCGAAAATCTCTTAACATCGAGCCGTTACTTCTCCGAATTGAAAAATCACAGCTTAGATGGTTTGGCCATGTAAGCAGAATGCCTCAGGAAAGACTCCCCAAACAAGCTTTACATGCCAAAGCAAATGAGAGAAGACCAGTCGGACGACCTAGAACTAGATGGACCGATTACATTGAGGATCTTGGATGGAATCGCTTGGGACTTCGCCCAAGCGAAATGATGGAGGTGATGGAAGACCGTGAGGTGTGGCGGCTCAATCTTGAGCTACTGCCCCCGCAATCCTCACGGAAAAGCGGGCAATGAAGAAAGAAGAAGAAGAAGAGCTTAACACTAAATCGATTCCATTCCCAATTGTGATGCTCGTGTTAAGAGTACGATACCTGCGATTTAGATTTAATACCTGTGCGGCTGTCATTTTTGCAACTATACGATGTTTACGTTATTTTGAAAGTGATTTCAAATCTCTAAAAATAACTTCCCCTCTCCACGGTTATTGTACCCAGCCGCCATTCTTTGCATTGCTACGTAATTATTTTAAGCGTCACAGACGAAATAGGAGCGAATTTGATTCGTGTGCAGCTGATGAACAATTATAGGTTAATTTGTGGTGTAAAAAATGAGTACTATGATACATTATTTTCTCAGACAATTTATTCATTTTTTTGTTCTTGACCACCACAAAAATAGTAAATAGCGAATGGATACTAACGCAAAAAGTAACATGTTGAATCTGGAAAAGGAAGAAGCGACGCAATCTTCATATTTTGCACTCACGCGTTTCATTACTTTTGGAAGGAAGCCAAAATGGAATGCCTCAAACGACGCTTGCTCTAAAAAGCGTGTTTAAGAGACTTTGCAATCATTATATGTCAGTAGCGTAGTCAGAGGGTGGGGGCGGGGGGGCTATAGGGCTATAACTACGTTTTTAGCACTTTTGAGACTATTTTATTCACTGGAGTGGACTAAATAGTGATTTAAAACATCTTTTGAAACATATACTCAGGGGGGGGGGCTAATTTGTCAAAAACAAAACTAACAAATAAATGAAAACTTTGAAAACTCGTCAAAAATAAGTCATCAAATTTGATCGCAAGTATAAAAATGCTAAACATAGGTGTCATCAACAAATGTACTATAAACTACGGAATAGGGGGGGCTATTCAGTATTAGCTAATTACCAATCATTTCTCTCAAATCTCTTTTCATTAGCCCCCCCATTTTTTTTCTCTGTAAACTGTATACGAAATCGATTACTCCGTGTTAGTTTTATTGAACTATTCTATTTTATAATTTACCAGCATCTAAACAAGATAACTAACATTTTACCATTAGCCACCTCCCAAATAGCCCATTTATGCCACCAGTTTAATCATGTTTGCACTGCCAATTTCTAAGCCACGTTTTAAAAGCATTATTTTTTAATCAAAATAGCCCTAAAATTAAGCTATTTTTGCTAAAAAATGCAAAACTTTCGAGCGCTGGGGGGTCCACCCCCAGACCCTCGTGCCTCCGGCGGCTGGGGGCTTTGCTCCCAAACCCCCAGTCTCCAGCGGGTGGGGGCTTCGCCCCCAGACCCCCATTGGCTATCTTCCCTAAAACAGCCCCCGCCCCATTGCGGATTTCTGGCTACGCGCCTGTTATGTGTTATTTGTATATGTTACTGTTGAGCTTGGCACGTTTATAATGCTAATTTAGAAATAAAACGAAAAAGATAACATCGTTGTTTAGCAAACGTTCGTTAGCAGAACAGTCAAGTTCAGAACATCCATTTAAGCAGCCGATAATAAACCAAGGGGAAGATAGCGACGAAAATTCGGATAATGGTAGTGGCCTTGCCAGCGATTTAAGTTCAAGCTATGATAGTCGAAGCGGTACTGGCACTCCCCCAATGATAAGTAAGTTTGCAAATTTAGCTAAACGGAGGGCTGAAGACTTGGTTTGGAATGGAAATATTAAACTGCCTTTTACAATTTACGGTTTGCAATAGACCCATAATATGATAAGCTGAGTTTATTTTTAAGTCAAGCGGACAAGCTAGTGGAATCGCAGTTGCAAAATTAACAGTGATCAAATACTGGAGATTTTGGCAAATCTTTGTGAAGCTATACGTTACTACAAAAAAATTTAAGTTCTCATAGATTTAAGCAAGACTGTGGACTCGTGGAGTACGGGAGTCGAAACTTTAAAAAATATCGGGAGTTTAAAAGCCTGCAATGTAATATGTAAACAAAGGGAAAAAATTGGTCAGTATATCCTATACATTTCAAGAAAAAAATTGAGGCAAGGCTCTAGCTTATCAAGTATCCTCCTTTTTATCGGGCTGTATGTCGAGTTTAATGTGTACATTTGCAGTGTGTATACTAACATATAACAATGTAGCATTTTTACTGTGACTAAATTTGCGACTGCTTTATTATGGATATTGGATAGGCCTAATATTATTGCTATAGTTTTTGATGATTAATTACGGCTTGGAATAACATTTATGGGCGCACTTTTTTAAACAAACTGTATTGTTTCGATAACTTTTAGCGACATGCTGCATTTGCAGTAGCTAGTGCTAAAACAACGAAAATCGCTGTAAGCTTATAACTGCGCGTTATGTGCTGTAGGTGAAAAAACTGGATAGACTTTAGGCCCCCCCACTTTCAAAATGGTTCCGCCATCGCTGACCAGTAATTACTTTTTGTTATTATGCAATGTGAACAGCACTACAGTCTTATCAGTCGTCTGCGTGATTTGGTAGACGTCATTGACGTTTACTGATGTTACTAATGCTCATGTTTCATTTGCTTTTTCAAGGGTCAAGATTAGAGTTAGAATTAGGGTTTGGGTATTCGAGTTCAAGTTCAGCCCATTTTAGCACGTTTGAGAAGTTCGAGTTCTGAATTTTTTGGAGCATAAGTTCGTCAAACGATCGAATTTTTCGCGTTGAAAAGTTTGCAGCCCAGAATGAGGCTATACTAAACTTTTAAACGGTATTATTTGGCTTTGCATATTATGTTATTTAAGGTATAATAGTTGTGATAGCCAATAATAAGTGTACTATCTAAAAGTTTCCATGATGGATCGTCAATTTTAACATAATTTCATGCAACATAATTATGTTAGTGTGACCTAAGTCACCTAACGCAATCCGATTAAAACTTTTCATTGTAACAACAAACAATGTGAAGCTTTTACAAACTGCATGAGCAAAACAAAAATGATTAGTTTGAAAACCATACAATCGCAAAGATTGGCGAAAAATTATTGCCCCCCCCCCCAGTTTTACGCTTACCTCCCAAAATTTTCGGTCTGGCTTTGTGCCCGACTTTAGAACAAAACTCTCAATTTCTACCGGGTTATACATTTAAATTGGTTCGCAAAAACTAAATTGAGTGGGAACCGCGGCCCCTGTTCGTCAATACTGTTGTAAATTGCTGTTGTAAGCAAAAAATGCTGAAAGAAACTAAAACTGAAAAAACAATATGCTTTTATGTCATATTTTTGTCATTGGTGACATTTCAATTGTGGGGGAGCGGGCCTTCTGGGCCCTGGCTACGTCTATGGGTAGAAGGCATGCAAAATCAATGGCATTTCCATAATTAGTGCAATAATATTAGATTGTAAAACCTTTTTTTTTTAAGTCAACCTTATTTGCTTTCTCATCTAAACTTTTATTTCTTTTTTACCCCGACTATTCGGACAATACTTTGCAGAGAAATATTTGGTTTAGTTTGGAACGCGGTAAGCAGGATGTTTTAAAGTTATAACAACCATCACGAATTTTATAGTTGTGGTTTCCTTGGAGAATTGCACGCACTAAAGATAATTGCAATTTATAGCAAAGAGAAGTTCATTTTAAGGAGAACGGCAACCATCAGCAAAAAGACTAGTAATAAAAAAAATTAATAATGACAGAAGATTATGATATTATCGGAATCTTTAAAAGCACAAGTTAACTGTTTTAGCCTGCACAAATCCATTTTTCCGAGACATAAAAACAGCTTTTTAACTAGATGTTCATTTTCCCGCGGGAAAATAATATGGGACTTCGGCCAGTTTGATTTCACCATCAGTCTCCTCTTCATACTTTGAAGGTTACCGATATTTCCGTACAACTCAATCGTATGCAATGTAAACAAACTGATTTTGTAACATGAAAAAAATAAATGTGGATTTTAAATCATTTGTGGTTTTGGTAAAACCGATGTCCGACTAAGCATTTGAACCCAGCTCAGTTCATTCACGACAATTTCAAACCCTGGCGCCTGTAATCTTTATGCCAGCTCAGCATATGAACCCAACTGACTAAAATCAATCGATAAATTTAGATTTCAAAAAGTGATTTTTGGGGAGGTTTATTTGGGGGTTGGTACCCCCAAACCATGTAAACAATTGTCTTTTAAATATCCACTGATATCAAAAAAACTAGCGCCCAAGCTCAGGCCGTCCAAAACGTTCCAAATAATTGATCATGTGTATGCATGACGAAAATCAGTTATTAAAATCATGTATTAAAGTTCGTTATCGTTTTTGGTGCGTCTGCCACAAAGTACGTGACGTAGCAACTCCAAAAATGCAAGTGCACAACTTCATGTATAGACTTATCATATCTCCAAATTTCAAGTTTCTAGCTATGGTGGTTTCAGAGTTTATGTAAAATTTGATTTTAAAAAATGATTTTTTGGATAGATGTTTGGTACCTCCAGACTGTGTAAAAAAGTCTGTCTCTGAAATATCTACTAATATCGAAAAAAACTAGCGTTCTAGTTCAAGCCATTCCAATAATTGAATTTTGCGGGTCCATTTGGGAAGGTTCCGTAGGGGTGGTACCCCCAAACTATGTCAACATTTTTGTCGCTTAAGTACCTACTAATATAAAAAAGACTGAAGCCTTAGATTGAGTCGTTCAAAAATCGATTTTTGTGGGGCTCATTTGGGGATTTCCGTGGCGGTGGCACCCTCAAAGTATGTCCAACTATTTGTGTCTTCAATATTTTGTAATGAAAAAAAAAGGTAGAACTCTAGCTTGAGCCGTTCAAAAAGTTATTCTTTGGGGGTTCCGTTTGGAAAGCAAAATATTTGCCTCTTAAATATTTACTGATATCAAAAACACAGGTATCGTAAATTTGGTCGTTCAAAGAACTGATTTTTGGGGACCCACTTTGTGGGGTCCCCGGGGGGAGGTGGCACCCTCAAAGTACGTCGAAATATTTGTCTGTTAAGTATCTGTTGATATCAAAAAATCTGGCACCCTAGTTTGAGCCAAGCAAAAAATTAATTTTTGGGAGGTCCATTTTGGGGGTATTCCCGGAGAGAGGCACCCCCAAACGATGTCATAGCATTCGTTTCTTAGATATGTGCTGATATTAAAAAAAAACTAGTGTCCTAGCTTGAAACAATCAAAAAATTGATTTTTGTATTTTGTTGGGGGGGTCCCGGGGAGTGGCACTTCCAAACTATGTCTAAGTATTCTTTTCCTAATTATGTACTGATATAAAAAACAGTGGCACCGTAAATTAAGTCGTTAAAAAAATTGGTTTTGGGGGGTTCCTGGATGGGAGTGGTACTCCCAAACCACGTCAAAATATTTGTCTCTTAAATAACCACTGATAGCAAAAAACACTGGCACCCGAGCTTGAGCCATTTAAAAAATTGTTTTTGGGGGGGGATAAATTTGGGGGGTCCCCGGGGGTGCGGTACCCCCTAACTCTGTGAAAATGCTTGTTTCTTAAATTTGTACTGATATCAAAAAACACTGGCAACGTAAATTAGGTCGTTCAAAAACTTGGTAACTGGCACCTTAGTTTGAGTCAATCAAAAAATTAATTTTGGGGGGTCCCCAAGGGTGGCACCCCCAAACGATGGCATAACATTCGTCTCTTAGATATGTGCTGATATCAAAAAAAGTAGTCTTCTAGCTTGAGGCAATTAAAAATTGATTTTTGGGGGTCCCCGAGGGAGGGTACTCCCAAACCATGTCAAAATATTTGTCTTGTAAATATGTATTGATATTAAAAACTCTGGCACCTTAAATTAAGTCATTCAAAAATTGAGTTTTGGGGGTTCCATTTTGGGGTGGTCCCCGGGGGAAGTGGTACCCCCAAACCACATCGAAATATTTTTCTCTTAAATATGTAGTGATACAAAAAAACTGACACCCGAAGTTAAGCCTTTCAAAAAAGTGATATTTGGGGTGTCGATTTGAGGGGGTCCCCGGGAGGGTGGTACCCCCAAAGTATGTCAAGATATTTTCTATTTATTATCTCCTGATTTCAAAGAAAGTAGCACCCTAGCTTTAAGCCATCAAAAAAAAAGATTTTTTTCGGGGTCCATTTAGAGGTTTCGGGGGGGTTGGTACCCCCAAATTATGCTAAAATATTTGTGTCTTTTAAATTTCTACTGACACCAAAAAAAACTAGCGCGCTAGCTTATGGTGTTAAGAAAATCATTTTTGGGGCATCCTCACAGAGAATGAAACCTGATACCCTCTGACCGTGCCTAGAGTCAAACAAAGAAATATTAATAGCGATTTGACGTAATGGAAAAAAAATTAATATGCTAGATTCAATATAATCTTGGTTTAATAAAAGCGATGGCCGACTAGGAAATTGAACCCAGGGTTTAGGTTTCAAGTACTGGCGCCTTTAACCATTTGGCCACGGCAGCACCCACGCGTTAGAGACTACTTCCAAACCATGTCAAAATATTTGTGTCTCTAAAATTTTCACTGATAACAACATAAAAGTAGCGTTAGCTTGAGGTCTTAAAAAACTGATTTTTGGGATGCCTTCACAGAGAATGAAACCTGATACCCTCTGATCATATCTAATGTCAAACAAAAAATATAAAAAGCGATTTTGTCCTAATCAAAAAAAATTAATTTGGTAGATTTAATATAATGTTGTTTCGATAAAAGCGATGGCTAAGTAGATAATTGAACCCAGGTTTTAGGTTTCAAGCACTGGCGACTTTACCCATTCGAACACGGCAGCACGCGCGCATACGTGACTAAAATCACTTAATAAACTTTGCTGTCACAAGTTTAGGGTGTATCTGCCCCAAAACACGTGACGTAGCGCCTCTAGAATTGGAGGGACGCAAGTTTATGTATAGACGTATCATCTGTCCAAATTTCAAGTTTCTAACTTTGGTGGTTTCGGAGTTTTTGTTCCCATAACGTGATTTGCTTAAATAAATAAAGAAAGAAAGAAAAAAAAGTGTCGGAATCGTCATGATTTATTTTTGAGAGCTGAAAGGGCATGCTCAGACGCTTCTAAATTTGAAAGTTTTATTCCCCTAGAGCTATCACTTTTCGAGCTAGAGCTGTTTAAACCTACAATTGGCATTTCAGTTTTTGGCTCGGAAACCCGTATCACAAAACCGATTGCCCTCAAAATTTGCACTAAGAATGATTCATATGTGCCCCACCTAAGTTCTAAAATTCAAGTTTCGACCTTTAGCCGTTTCAAAGTTATAGGGCTTTTAATTTTTGTTGATGAATTCGTAAATTTTACCGGAAAAAACATAGGGACTTCCGACGCGAAGCGTCGCGAAAGTCCCAAAAACTCAATAAAATTGAGAACAAGGGTGAAGGCAGAAAAAGGCTAGAAGGCCAAACTTTTTTTAAGTAATTTTTTCAATTCTTCTTCGCATACCAATGAGTGAATATCTTGAAATGCTTGACTAACTCAGACATGATTTATCGCAGTTGTGATGTAAACAATAGGGCAATGACTAAAAAGTTTTTTGCTGAATTTAAACTACCTGCTATGGCTTGAGATGAGCTTTTTGTTATCTGTGAAAGATTTCAAAACATTTTTTGAAAATGTTACGAAAAGGTTCCACACCAACCCGTTTTTCTAACTCCACTCGCCCAAAAATTTGAGTTTTCTCGTTTTCGGTGCGTGACTGCGATGATATGCAAGATTGAAAACATTTTAGGTGGATAGACCTTATGATAACACCGTTAGAAAAAAAATTTGAACGAAATCGAACATTGGGGTCAAAAGTTATGAGCCATAAAGTGATGTATGCTGCCTTTAGCGGCAGAAATGCAAAAAGTACTACAGTTGGCTTGTTATAGCGTGAAATTGATATTAAATTCTATTTTTAAGGGCGGGGAAACAATTAAGGCAAGCATTTTAATAAAATTTTGTCATTTAAAAGCAATATGCACGATTTTTTTGTGCTTAGATTGACATACAACTTGCTTAGTTCTACGATAATTTCAAATTTCAATTTTTAGTAGTAAAACAGTTTTAGAACGACTTTTGGTGATGTCTTTGCAATCGTCTTCTCAAAAGTTTACTGTAAATGTAAAACCGTCATTCATTTGTACACAAAGGTGCTTCAACTACATTCGAAATATCAATGATATTGCGACTGATTGTTGTCAGTGGTGAGTTACCGTACTACATATCGTTTTTCTTCCACACAATGACACATCTTGAATTATATCCAAAGCTTCAACGTTGGTAGGTAATCTAGTCAAAGGCATAAAGTTTCCTTTTTTGGAAAGCACAACGATTTTTAGTTTGAAGTACGCAGATTAGCAACCGAAGATGATCCATCTTCAACCGAGGTCGAGCAACGTTCCTCTAAATTCTCCCCCCTTTCTTGAAAATTCAGTCAAAATACGCTGCATCGCACAATCAAAAGCAAAAAAGAGGTTCAAACTTTGTCGCTAGCTGAACTTAACAACACTTGCTTTAGCATTTAGTGGCAAACAGCAAAGTTAAATTTTAGCACAAAAAAGGATTGAAAAGTGACAACTGCTGTTGAAAGTTTCAAATTACCGCTCCGCGACTAAGAGATTTGTTACTAAAATAACGTTAAATAGAGCCACACTTCGAGAAATTTAGGGTACACAATGAGCTTTCTTTCAAGTGATGTTAAAAATCATAGTAATTTTTTTAGCTTTTGTGACCAAAGGATCACTCTCAGATGTATTCTACTCAAGGCCTTAGCCAAAAGGATACCGGCTGGGCCAAGCCCCTTCCTGGAAATGCTTAGCCTCTTTGGCTGTGGCGCAACTAGTGTTTAAGCCAAGAGGGCAAGCTTTACCATATATTTGCTACATTTTTCTATTAATTTTGGTGGAGAAAACAAACGTTTTATAGTAAACTTGATGCGTTTTTTCTGCCAGAAAGCGGTGAAAACCAAAAAAACAAAATGATCTTTACTGAAAATTCAATGCTTTTATTCAAGTCAGTTTTATTTTTCAGTGAAGACTTTCTCATTTCTGTCGTTGGCTATTTTCGTGGATTTTGTTGCACCTGGGGGCCCATGATTAAGGGTGCCCTTAAGGAGCAAGAAAAAAAACAAACTTGTAACAAAAATTTGTAGAATTTTTATTCTTATCCATATCTGTGCACATTAAATAAAGCTACGAATACCTGTGTTGGAACCCATTCCCCATTTAATAATGTACCCTGAGGTCTGTAGCTAGCCACGAGTCTAAACCCAAGCAGTCGTCGTTTTAAAGTAGTTGTTGTACTTGGTTTCTTGAAAGATAATTTTAAAGCATTTCACAAGTCTACCCTCACTGCCAATTGCTGCTGTTTAGCACATACAATTACCTCTAATTTAAATTCTGACAAACTTTTGAGTTTCTATTTGAAGTATTCAGTATTAGAACAGTAATACTTTCCTCTATTGTGGCAACATTTTATGAAATACTTGCTATGAACAAATCCTTATCATACAGAATAGAATTTGACATCAATTTCACACAATAACAAGCCAACTGTAGTACTTTTTGCATTTCTGCCGCTAGAGGCAGCATTTCACAAGTTTAGCACTTTATGGCTCATTAGCAGAGGTGGAGTCCTCGAGGACGTCCTTGGCCTCGAGGACACATTTTGAAGTCCTTGGCCTTGGCCTCGAAGGTCAAGTCCTTGGCCTCGAGGCCTCAAGTCCTCGAAAATTGGCCTGTCCTCGGCTCGAGGACAGCACTATTTTTTGAATTGTTAAAATTTTGTGGAGCGCTTGAAAAATTTTTTGGAAAACGTTTTTTCGTGGAGATCGCTTGAAAAATTTTTGTGAAGACCTTTTTTTTTTCTGGAGAGCACTTGCGCTTGTGTCCTTGGTCCTTGGCCTTGGCCACGCGCATTCCTGTCCTTGGCCTCGAGAGTGTCTGTCCTCGGAAATCTGGCCTTGGCCTCGGATTTTTTTTGTGTCCTTGGCCTTGGCCTTGGCCTCGAGCCTTGTGTCCTCGACTCCACCTCTGCTCATTAGCCTACTTTTGACCCTAATGTTTGATTTCATTTAAATTTTTTTCAAACGATGTGTAATCTTAAGGCCTATCCACCTAAAATGTTTTTATTCTTGCATATTATCGAAGTCGTTCACCACAAACAAGAAAACTCAAATTTTTGGGTAAGTGGAGTCAGAAAAATGGGTTGGTGGGGAACCTTTCGGTAAAATTTTCAAAAACTGTTTTGAAATCTTTCACAGATAACAAAAAAACTCATCCAATGCTATAGCAGACTAATTTTTTTTTCTGTAGTCATTACCCTAGTAAACAGCGCTGCCTTGTTTTTAAGCGCTCTACCAGCATTTCGGTAAGAGGGACCTTGCCCCCATGCTTAAAATTGTATTCGTAACACAGTGACGCAGCTCCTAGTCATTGGGCGATTTTCGTAATTTTTAGAAAAAACTTGTCATTTTCACGCCATTTGAATGACATTTCGCACGTTTGTAGAACCACAAAGAACAAATTGCTAAGATTTGAGAGCCTTTTTGACAGAAAAGAATTACTCATCTCTTTCATCTGTCTTTTAATGTTGGTCAGTTCCAAAACACGTTTAAAAGTATGGTCTGCCTCGAACGATACCGTTTAAAAGCGTGTACTTTTCAAGTGGCTAGGCTAAGAGTGAAGCATCAGCCCCCTTTATCCTCCTAGCTGCTCTCTCCGTAATAGAATTTTTGAATAGGTGATAAATCAATTTTTTAAGTCCGTTTGCTTTATTGTCAGCCTTTTTTGCAGATATTGAATATATGGTTTCCAGCTTAGGTTTTCGTCTAGTATTAATCCCAAGTATTTTGTTCACGAGCATCTGTCAAGTCAGAGTCACTAAATGACTATGGTCAAGTTTAATCCTTTTAACAAGAACATTGAAATTGTCAGGCCTATAGGTACTTAATTCGATCATTGCGAGGTTTTATGAGCAAGAATTTTGTTTTAGAATAATGTAAAGACAGTTTATTTTGATAAAACTTTGAGGTTGAAATCATGAAATTTCGATAGTTTTTAGTCATAAAACAACTTCTTCGTTCAGTGACAAAGTTACCCATTACTAAATCCCATTACTAAATATTTTTTAACTATCTCTTGTAATATTGTGTAAGATTTGTGGGGAAAAAAAGGGAAAAAAATTGTGTAATGATCTGGTTAATTTGCGATATCTTGCCTTTTTGCGGTCATGTTCATACCTATGTAGTCCTATAGCTATTCTGACGAAGAATAAAAGACGAATGTCGATTCCGAAACAGTATGTCTTAGGCTGTTAATCAAAGGTTTGATTGTGACTATAAGACTCTGTATACTGTGTTTAGCTTATTTCTAAGTTATTCATGTTTTTCAACTGACAAAAGCATTGTAGCAAAAAAAACTGCTACTTATAGTGACGTATTTTGTATGAACTTATAGTACAGTATAAACTTAAACTTTATTTGATTTGAAATTTATTTAACCACTCTAATATGTTTGAAATTGATTTGCAGCATCACTAGGTAAGCAAACCATTGACTAGCCTATAGTGTGTACCGCTTCCCAAAAAAAGTTGAAAAAGTTAAAAATCAAAAACTCTGATTTAATTTTTTTTTAAATCCTATTTTTTAAAAATTTATTACGATAATGATGTTTACCAACCCTGACGCTGGGGCTTTGTCTCCTGATCCCAACCATGTGATCTATTTGTACTCTACAGTATGCCCCCTCTTCTACATCCCAAATTGTGCCTACGCCGGTCGTTATTGCGAAGCTTTCGCTTTAGCCTGCGGTTTTCTGACTTCTAGTCTAAAGTTATTCATAAAGCGATTTACGCGAAGAATGTAGGGGCGATTAAATCTACCCTTGTAGACATAGCCTACCTGTATAGGCAGTAGCGTATCCAGGGGGGGCTATAGCCTCCCCCCCCCCCCCCCATTGGCCTGTCAACCAAACTGCAGAATAAGAAAAATACTACGTTTTTAGCTTTTTTGAGACTGTTTTTTTGCGCTGGAATTGACTAAAAAGTGATTTAAAGCATCTTCTGAAACATACATTCAGGGGGGGGCTAATTGTCAAAAATTAAAGTCACAAATCAATGAAAACTTTAAAAAATTCCCAAAACTAAACAATCAAATTTAAAACTAAACTAAACAAACAATCAAAAACTAGCGTAAAAACGCCAAACATACGTTTTATCAACCAATATACAATAAACTCAGGAATAAAGGGAGAGGGGCTATTCAGCGTTAGTTAATTACCTATCACTTCTCTCAAATACTTTTCCATTAGCCCCCCCTCCAATTGTTTTTCTTTTTAAAATATAGACGAAATAGATTCTACTCCGTGTGAGTTTTTTTGAATAATAGGATTTTATGATTTATCAGCATGTAACAAGAGAACTGCAATGTTGTCATTAGCCACTTCCCATGGTAGCCTATTAATGCAACCAGTTGAATCATGTCGCGCTGCCAATTTCTATGCCACGTTTTAAAAGCATTATTTTTTGTTAAAATAGCTCTAAAGTTAAGTAATTTTTACAAAAAAAGGCAAAATTTTCGAGCGCTGGGTCCTTCGCCCCCACACCCCCAAAACAGCCCCACCCCCATTGCGAATTTCTGGCTACGCGCCTGTGTATAGGCCTAGTTGGTTATTTTCTTCCCCCAACAAACGTAGCCTTTGGCCTATCGATTAGCAATAAGCCTTTACTATATTGGCCAGCTTATTCAATTTCACGCAAATCTTGCCTCTCGAATTCTCTCTTCCATAAAACTGCGATCTTTTATTGAGCCAACAAATTATTTGTCTAGAAAATTCGGTTTTCTAACTATGTTTTCTAACTGCTGCAAACCACTTAGAGATTATTTTTCAAGGAATTGTGATATTTTTCATAATAATATCTTTCGGCAAAAATTGCTCTTATTGTGATGTCATAGAGAATCATATTACCCTTTTATAATAACCAGCAGCTAAGCAGGATTAGCTAGATAGGACGAAAACCAAAACAAAAGTCTTCAGCTCATTCTCGCCCCGGTTCGTGCTGGTAAAAGGGACTATAAATGTTCCGTTTTTCCTCTCGAAACAAAAATTTTGATAAATCTTTTTTCTTTTAAAACAATAATTTTTTGATTATTTTCAAAGCTAATTTTCAAATCAGATTAATAAACTGGCTTTAAAAAGAAAGATTTCTCGAAGAAAATGTTTGCGACAGGCGCGTAGCCAGAAATCTGCAATGGAAGTGGCTGTTGCGAGAATCTGGGGCCAAAAAAAGGTCTTCACCTAAATCTGAAACGATTTTTCTGCCATAATTCAGTTGAAAACCAAAAAAAAGATCTTCACAAAAATTGAAACAATTTTTCTGTTGAAATTCGGTTGAAGCCAAAAACATGTCTTCCCTTGAGATTTGAACGACTTCTTTGTCCAAATTGAGTTGAAAACCATCAACGAAAAAAAAACTCTCCATCTGAATTTGGAAATGCCAATGGGGGGGCTATTTTCTATTTCAATGCAGAAGTTGGTCTAAACTCTAAAAAGTGCCTAAAACGTGGTATTTTCCATATTCTGGATGCCAATGGGCGGGCTTTTGCCCTCCTAGCTACGCTGCTGGTTTGTGATATGGTTTTAGCTTTGTCTTCAAAAAAAAAAATTGATTTCAAATTTCAAGTTTGCTTTAGCTTTATCTGCAAAAAACTTGATTTCAAGTTTGCTCGCTGAAATTTTTGAAGAACATCCTAAAGTACGTGGACCTCAAATTTTGTAATTTTTCATTTTTCTTGCACATCAAGTTTTCCTGAAAACTTTAGCTTTCTTAAGTGGTTAAAAAGTACAAAGTTTAGGGCGCCAAGGGATCCCCTTCACGTGACACCCCAAATTTTGTGATTTTTCTTATTAAAATTTTTACATTTTAAGTGTCCTTAAACTTGTGAATGGGGGTGGCGTTTGGGGGAATCTCTTTACATGGCACTTTTTAATTTCAGGCGGGCATTAGAATGAATAAGCCCATTGCCCGTGCCTGTTCGTTATTGTGTGCTACTTGACCCTTAAAATTTTAAATCTAAAATTTAAAAATTAGTTTCCCGTTCCGGTACCGGGGCGATATCTGGCTCCTAGACGGCCTAAAGTACAACCAGCTCGTGGATAAAAACTGAACTTGGCCCACGCTGTCGAGCACTTCGTTTGAATCGCTTGAATTCAAAATCTACTCATCACAGAGCAGAGTTGTAAACGGGCCGATTAGTTCGGCCTGAACCCGAAAACTAATTTGAAAACCAAATCATGCCTGAAAAAAAACGAAAGTAAAGTTAGGTTTGAAAAATTTAACAATGTTGCCAAGTTATTTTGATTATATTTTTGTGCATCTACGACAAAAAGCACGTCTCAGGCCCGAATTAAGCGCAAAATTTTTATCACCTTTAGGCCCGAACCCGATCCGAAAAGCCTGGCCCGACTTACAACTCTGTCACAGTGTATATTTTATGCATATTGTATGCAAAAAGCTGGAGTCAGCGGTGACTTTATGCGGCCACCACCGTCCTAATTAAAGAAAGTTTTTATTATCACGAAAACGCAATGTGTGGAAGCATAGGCGTTGCCAGGATTTTTGATTTGGAGGAGGGGTGGGGACCACAGATCACATACAATGACGTCATCAGAAATTTTCGAAAGAGGAACTTTTGTGGGACAAAGATATCATAAAATGGAAGATCACGAGCCGTGGCCTGATTTGACACGTAGCAAGAATTTTGCTAAAGCAGAGAGCTTAAAGCTAAAGTTAAAAAGCGAAAATGTTTAAATTAGAAAAAGTGTTGATTAAATATATGGTTTAACCCAAACGTATTACAGCTAATTTCAATTTCAAAAAGTTAACTTCAAAAAGTTAGAAAAAGTTAATTTCAAACGGTCTGGGGACGAGCCTCCAGCCCCTGGGCGATTTTTTGTAACTTTTTGTAATTTGTAATTTTTTGGAAAAAAAGCTTTTTCAATGCCAATGGATTACACTTCGCATGTGTTCAGAGCCATTTAAAAGAGCTAATTTTTAACATTTCAGAGCTAATAGAAAAAATTAAATTGTTCAATCTTCCTTTTCCTTACAATTTAAGTCCAAAACACGTTTAAAATCTTGCATTTTGGGGTTAAATAATGTCAGCGATTTGGCCCAGGTCGGGGAAAGCAAGGTACATTACCTCGTGCAATATTTTAGAAGTAAATAATAATCCACTCAAAGATTTTTCTTGAAGATTTTTATTTTGTCATAAAATTAGGAGTATATATCCATGAAATTAGAAGTTGTAGGAGTACATGTACGGCCAGGAGGCCCAGGCCCCCTAATTGATGTTTCATAATTTGTTCAATGAGCATTTTCCTAGCTAATTTTCTTTCTAAAGTATTTTGTCGCGTAAAAACTAGCGAGGTGGAGGTGGATTGTTATTGAAAGTGGTGTGACAGATTTTTTTTTTTTAAGAAAAGGTTTTCACCCAAAATCAAGCGGTTTTTGTGTCCAAAATAAGGTGAAGACCAAAAAGAAAGAAAGAAAAAAAAGTCTTTACCCAAAATCGAGCGGTGTTTATGTCCGAAAAGTTTATTGTCTGACTTGCTGTTGTAATTTTATGTTGAACAACAAGATCTCTGAGCAACAATGTCTGTGCGCAGTAAATTTTTGCGTGTGTGCAGTCTCTGAAGTCTGTGTGCGCGCGCACATGCACACAGCTTGGAGGAAACACTGCCTGGCACTGTGCCATACGGTAAATCCGGCCCTAGTTATTGCATTACGTTCATAGAATGGTTTGGTGAGGGCCTGAGGTTAAAACTTTTAGGAAAAAAACTTCATTTCACCTAGGTTTTGCATTTAAATTGGTTGGCAAAAACTGAATTAAGGGAGACCTGGACCCTCTGGTCGTCAATATTATTGTTAATTACTGTTGTTCGCAAAAATACCAAACGAAACTGAAGCTGAAGAAACAGCAAACCTTTTCGTCACATTTTTACCATTTCTGGAATTTCAATTGGGGGGTCCGGGCCCTCTTCCCCTGGCAACGCCTATCTGTGGAAGAGTGACGTATTTATAACGGTTGAGCCAATAAGACCAAGAACGCATGCATTAAAATTATTGAAACAAAATGCTAACGAAGAACAATATTTACCGCGTAACAGGTTTCAAACTTAAGTAAGAATTCTCATCGTATAGCCACAAAACGGCAATGCTCTAACACGTTCAGCTTTCATTTCAATGTGCATTTTAAATTTAAGTCGTGCAAAGTTTGAAAATCAATCAAGTGAAATCACATGACAAATAGCAACGCCTTTATTCGTCGAGTTTTTTATAGTCCCATATGTTTTTACTCAAGCTTTTAATTTAGTACAAAAGAAAACCACCGCACAAAAAAAATTTCTATATAAGCAAGCTGCTTCACCAATTGCACCATTCAAAACTGAATGTACAGTCTAGTTATAGCTCTTTATGAAATACGGAAGGGCAAAACAGATAAAAGCTCTATATTCTGTGCATAGAAATTGAAATTTTTTACGTTAAAACTCACGTAATAATAAAACAGTAGTAAAACTATAAGTGTTCGGAATCAAAAAGGAACCAAATGTATGTACTGTGGAGTTAATAGCCGTTGAGATTTTTTATTAGCGACTTACCGGTATTATTTTCACGTTTTTGAAAAGCTCAAAAAGTTAGAAAGAGACGATTTCAACCAAAATTTTTATCCACACTTTATTAGCTTTGACCCTAACCTAACCCCAACGCGAATCCTTACCCAAAACCTAACTCAAAACCAGTGGTGGGCAAGTTACTTTGTAAACGTAAGTAAGCTATTTTGTAGAAGTAACTAAGTTACTTTGTAAAAGTTACTGAGTAACAGTTGCAGTTACATGGCAAAAAAGTAACTAAGTTACAGTTACCATTTGGAAAAGTAACTAGTTAGAGTTACAGTTACGGTTACTTTCAATAGACTTAATTACCGGTATGAATTAAGTATCGAAAATGTTGATTTTGTACTTTGACATTGGTATTAACAGATTTCTTTACTTATTCATTTTCTAATTTTTATGTGGTGCCTCTGCACAAGCTGCTTGTGGCCATATACGGGCACGATCTTGATCTTCAAGATCAGATCGTGATTATGAAGATCAAGATCGTGATCTGATCTTCAAGATCATATTTTTATATGATTTTGATCTTGAAGATGAAGATCACTTTCATTTTTAAATATCACGTATGATAAGCATTGCCGAGGCCAAGTTATGTGATATTTTGAAGCTATTTAATGGCTCCGACGCGGAATGGAGTCTAAACTGGAGAGGAGTAAAATGGAAGGAGCAGAATGGAGTCTAAAAAAATTAGTTTAGTTCACTGTCTATGATCTACTATGCCATAAAATGTACAATGTCATGAAAAAGGACTTTGTTCTTGACCGGTGGAATGGTTGAGTCGCAGACGCGTCTGGCTTCAATGGCGAATCTTGTGCGGGAGACCGGGTTCGATTCTCGTGTTGATCAAATCTAACACAAGTTGCCAATGGCCCACCATTGTTGCGACGTTAAATTGTGTGTCCGTGATTCTAACCTTTGATGTGTGGAGCGTTGAAGCGGAGATGGGCCCCGCCAACTCGCGGCACTCATGGAGGGTTTTAAAGCGAGTATAATAAAGATTTGACATTTTTGATTTGATTTTGTTCTTGAATTTCGTTATTGTTATACAAAACTAGATAAAGTAACCTTAAAGGGTTTTCGTGACTATTTAAACTAGTAAAATAGGTACAAAAAGTTTGTAAGTGTCAAATGTCTTACGTTATTAGCGAAATCAGCTCTGCCATTGCCCATCGATAGTCAGTACTGATACAGCATTTAACATTTTTAGCATACCCCCCCCCCCCATAATCACCACTACCTTTCTTAGTGTTCTAAAAGTAAATTGGTCTTGATCTTCAAGATCATGATCTTGATCTTCAAGATCACAGTGTTTGGGAGATCTGATCTTTGATCTTCATGATCACATTTTTCTGATCATCTGATCTTGATCTTTAAGATGGCCAAAAGGTGGTAATCTTGCCCATCTCTGCTTATGGCTGTTGTTGCTGTTGTTATAACAAAAATACGCAACGTAACATATGGTTGCACTTTATTTAATTACCTTTTAAGAAAGCAAGCATCTCAAAATGTTAATCGCTGAGACCAGAACGTTTGGGTTTCAAAAAGAAACAAAAGGGGTAAAGCGGCTATATTATCAACAACATTATCTGCTGAACGAACACTACACGCTACTGGTAAAAATTACGCAATCAAAACAAATCCTGCTGGGAAGATAAAAGAACGTAACTTATTAGATTGTTAAAAGGAGGACTTTAATTTAAAAACGTTTTATTTTCTTCTCACATCATGGTTAGGGTTGTCACGTTGGTGTACAATAAAAATCCGAAATCCGTAGCGCCAACTGGGATCACATAGAAGTGTTTCATTTAACCAAAATCTAACAATTAAGGAATCTTTTTTAACTGTTTTAACAGAACCAAAACTAAAGGTAATTGTAACTAGTACTTTTTTCATGTCTCTAAATAGTAACTAGTTCCCACTTTTGTTACTTTTTTTGAAAAAGTAACTGAGTTACAGTTACTAAAAAAGTAACTAGTTACTACAGTAACTAGATACTGCCCACCTCTGCCCAAAACCTAACCCAAACCCCAACTCAACCTTAGTCTTACTCTTAACCCTTAAAAAAGCAGTTGAAAAATACGTGGATGAAAATTTGTCATTTTCGTTTTGATCTCTTTAGCTTAAAAGTTTTAGTGAAATATACAGTCACTCCCAAAAGTTTAACGCTTGCCAACTGGTGTTTTCAAAAAATCATCAAATCAAACAATAAATTCAGAGCAAATTAAGTCATTTAGCATCTTATTATTATCAAACAAAATCACAATTAGAATCTCATTTCATTGATTGTATTATGACAAAGCACGTTACGAGTGTGCCAGGGGATCATTGTTTAAATACAGACATCTTTTGAATCAGCAGAAAATGAGACCGCTTTAAAATAGAACCAAGAACGTATTTGTTCGTTCCTATATGAACCAAGCACGCTACGTCTGTTTAAGCACACCAACGCAGAAAACTTTTTTGCGTTCTGTTTGCAAGTGCTTTGTCAGGTTAGGCTACCTTAACAGTTAGACTGCTGGCCCTCCCCCCCGAAAAAGCTTGAAAGAAGATATCTAAATTCCAACAAGTTAAGAGAAAAATGCTCTTAGATTCAGAGCAAAAATGATTTTTTTTAAAGTAATGCTTAGTGGTAAAATACCATAATACTATATTTTATAAGTTATTTTATCAACAGATTTACTCGCTCTGCGCGTTTATTAGTATTTTTGCAAGCAATAATATCTTCACAGCTATGGCCATGGTAATGATAAAACGTCGATTGTTTAGCACTTCCATGCGAACTCCTACAATGAAAGTCGATGACTATCTTGAACGAATCAAGTACCAAGGACCGTTGAAACCCAGTTTACAAACACTCCGCGGCTTGGTTTGGGCCCACAAAACTACAGTCCCATTTACGAACCTGGATTTCGTGAATGGGAAAAGAATAGGGCTAGAAGTGCATGAAATGTACGATAAAATTGTTACCAACAATTGCGGGGGAGTGTGTCTCGAAATTAATGGACTGTTTTGCTGGCTGCTTGAAGAACTTGGATTTAATGTGACGCTGTACATCGCTAATTTTTATATTGAAAGCGAAAAGAAATGGTCTGTTTGGGGAGGTCACTGCATTCCATGTGTAGGTCGTTGATTACGTATCATTTATTAGCAAATGTTCGATTCCAAGGGTTTATTATCAGAAAAAAATGTTCGGGTCCACCAAACATCAAGGGTTACAATTACAGTTAGCTAAAATAATACTGCTTTCAGTTGAATGTGATATTTAACCTTTTTCATGCCAAAAATTGCAATAATCTCTTTAACAGTAGCACTCAATTATTTAACGATTACGTACAAAGCCATCATTGTACTAGCCCGTATTCTGAAACGTTTTGTTCATTGAGAGTGCTGAGGCTGGCAATGTTCATCATTTGTTCTTAAATTTTGAGCAAAAATGAGCCTCATGTTTTTATAAAATCTTTCTTATCAAAAAAGAGCATTTAGCATAAATTAAACAAGATCATTTACCATAGGTTTTTTTAAAGCATAGAATATTTTATTTCCCCTTATTGATGGCGCCAGAATTCTAGAATCGGTCCTAATTGAAGCATACTGACGATGCCATCCTTTAGGCAAAATACATTTATATTTTTACGCATCAAGTCTTTGATTTTTTTTGTTATTTATTTTTAACCTTATTTAAGACGGGCTTTACGACCAATCAGGGCTTGCGAGAGGGGGGTTCAGGGGGTAGATCGTACTCGGGCCCGTGCTTAGGGGGCCCGGAATAGTTGAGGTTGTCGCGTCAAGTTTTGGACCAATTTTTTTTCTCTTTTGCCCTTCATCCATCCCTGATTTTGGGCAAAAAATTGGGCCAAATTTGAGTGAAGACCCTTTTTTTTTTGCTCTTCACCTAATTTTGGGCAAAAAATAGGGCCAAAATTGAGTGAAGACCTTTTTTGATTTATCTACAAGCGCTTCACTTAATTTTGGGGGCCCGGCGTCGATCTTCGTACCCCCTGGAAAAATTTCTCTCTGAGGCCCTGCGACTAATCATACATACTGCAGTTCTTTCTGTAGTATCTATGGGCCAATGCATTCACTCAGGGGGGGGCAAAAATTCCCCCTCTCTAACTGCTAAACCAAAAATTAAGGGAAACTCAAATTTCGCATGCAGGTTGGCGTTTACCAAATTTTTTTAGAAAAATAGGTTTCGAGTGTATGACATCATCGTGACGTCTCACCCATATTTTTATGACGTTATAGGCGGTTCAAATCTGGTACATAGGTTTGTTTTTTGACACTAAATCGTGAAATGCTTAAGTTATAAAAGTTACGTCACACAATTTTCTTCTGACGTAAGTGAAATACGAACCAAAAAATGCTCAGAGTTGGGAAAGTGAGTGCTGGAAAAATTAAAAATGGCAATATTCCTTACTTTAGCAACTTCAAATTTTCAGAGGCTATTTTTGAATAAATTTAACTCAAAGTCAAGGTGGTTTAAAGAAAAAAACTTTCTCTGAAAGGATTCATCTCGAAAAACCGAGAGAGGGATGCACATTGCCCCCCACCCGTGCAAAATAAGGTTATGAATCGCCAAATCAATAATTTTTACGTAGGTCAAATGCAAGGATGAAGAAGCTAGACAACTTAGTAAATATCTAGTGGATCCTGGTTACCAATTGACTGGACCTATGAAGTTTGATTTGATGAAACCATATGTTGATAGACATGGTATTTACAGAATTCGAAAGTGTCCCGGTGAAAATGACCATCACATTCTGGAGCTTCATAAAAAATCTGTTTACAACAACAGGGGTGAGTTTTTTTCCTGAGTAACACATTAATTGAATGGGATTGCATTATGAAGTTAAGGTAGGGTTGGACGAATGCAACTTAATTCGTAGCGACAATAAAGTCTGGGCGCAAGTACGCAGCATTGTAACCATGCAGCGTGCGGATTGAAAGCAGATCGTGCGATTAAATTTGTTGTAAAAGCGATACTTTTACCCTCTCGATTACGCTGCAATTTTTTTTTGTTTTTTTTCTTCTGTAACCTAAAACAATAACTTGATGCGCAGGCGAGCTCCTAAAACAAGGCTTAGCGCTTGATCGTCAAGCTGACGGTAATTGCGATGATGAATGTCGGCGAGAAGACTCACGTCACTGGAATCCCCTTCACATGTTTCGAGAAGCTGCTTTGGATGTTCTGTCCCTTCGAGATATGGTTGACAAACATCAAGACAATAAAGAAGTGGTTGCAAATAATCTCATTCTCCTACGATATCACAACAATGGATACAATTCCATATTTGGTAAAAAGTATTTTATCAAACAGTGCCCTAATGCAGTAACTGACATCATAACTGAAGAACAGGAGGTTTCCACTAACGAAGATGTTGCAGTTATGGCACGAGACGTTTTCGGATGCGAAATCAAAGACAAATTAAACATCTTTGACACTTGATTACCTGGAGAAAAACTTGCCAATACGAAAGTACCTAACCTTCTGCCTTTGCGGATTAGATAACGGCATTGATGCAAAATTGTAATCAAAAGTGAAATAATTATTTGTTTGAAAGTTCAATATTGCTATTAAAGGATCACTTCGTACAGTAGGTCCCCACAAAATCTAACAAGCGTTTATCACTCGCAGACCAGGGCTTGTTGTTTTGCATGTTGGCAAAATATGTGAAGTAGGGTGTTTCATTTTTTCACCATTTTTGAAATTGAAAATGCTTGGGGTCGTATCTGATAGAGTTTTTGATGCTGATTTCGAATATGTAATTCTTATTTTGCTATGACGTCATTTTGAGGTTGCAGCACGCGTTCGAAACTCTGGCAGGGCACGATTTCGGGAATTTTCCGTATCTCGGTAACGGTACGAGATAGCGCGTCGAGATTGGTGTCAAAATGCGCAGAAGGGTCGATTTCCTATACCCTCTCAATACAACTTTTAAGTGTATCTTGAACAGAAAAAAAGTTATTAGCAAATAACACATTTATCATGCAATTTTGATTTTCAACACACAAAGGCATTATGGCATTCGCAGTAATCACACGCAAAACGTAGTTTATAAGTTCACACAAGGAAAGAAAAGTCAATCAGCCTTGTCTAACTCCATATTACACAAAAATGCGCGCAAGCGCATGTCAGTTTTATTCATTTGTGATGGTTCATCTCCAATTTTGTCATTCACTATATTCTTCAGCCTCCCAATTCTGCGTTCGTTTGATCTGTTGTTGTTGTGGATAGTTTTCCAAAACTGTAGAGGAATTCGGCTATACGAAATACATGGAGCTATTTTACTTTGAGTAGTGAAGAAATGTTTTAGTCGAGTAGTTCTGTCCATCAAGTGTGATTTGATGTCAACGGTATCAGGAAGCATGCAAACTTTGACGGCCTCCGCGCTATAAGGAGGAGTTTCTCCGTGCACACTTAAAGCAAATTTTTTTGGGCTTAGCCAGCATGTAGCGTGTTTTAAAAAGTATTTTAGTGCTACATCCGCTATTTCTAGGTCAATGTCTCGATTTGCCGAAAGGATATCTCTATGGAATAGCGTGAGAAAAGGCCCTTCGATGCTGTTGGCTTTAAATGAATAAGCATAAAAGATGGCACGTAAACGCATATAATATACGAGGAAATTTTGAACAATTTTTTTTTTTTGGTCAACTCCAAAATTACCTAATCCAAAAATTAACAACCTTCGATAGCCATTAGCAGTTATGATCCATCTGGAATGTGAAATTTCTTCTTGTCTGTACTCCAAAAGATATTTCAAATTATATGGCACATCCATAACCAAATACGAAGCCAATATCAGCAAACACAAGTAATCATTTTTGAAACTGCCATCTTGAAAACCTTTGCTTTTTGTTCCGAAAACCACTCCACCTTTGCTTTTAGCTGCAGAGAAGCAATATTGGTAATCGGTACTGGAATACTCTTGACGAGAAAGCATGTTGTTAATATCGGGTTTGTTGATGCTTTTAATGCAGTTAAGCAAGGCACCGTCGTGCATTGCTCCTGGACCTTTGTTTTTCCTTCGATAGTTGATATAACATGCGAAAAATAAATTTCGTTAACATGAAGCATGCACTCCAGCTCATGGATATCGTGACCAACGTTTTCATTGAGAAGATCAACTAGCCTCTTATTCACTACGGACTTTTTACCACTATTAAGGGATGTTGTGTCAGCCATTATCGAAAAAACATTGTTTATACATGGACCGCAAACTTCATTTACAATTGCAAACGTAGGTATAGGCCTACTAGGCCTAAAGGTTTGATGTTCACCGGGCATAAGTAAACTAACTCTAATTCTTGCGTTCTTCCGGTGAAGTCATAGTCACAGCAAGCTTGATCTTAAAAGCTTTGTTTTTATTGACGTTTCGTTTTTATTATATTCATATTGATGTCACCAATAATTTTATTCATATTGATACTACGTAGCTTCAGTCGTAGTTCTTTATCGTTGCTCATATTCCGATGATGTTGGTCGTCATGACCAACGAAACGTCAATAAAAACAAAGCTTTTAAGATCAAGCTTGCTGTGACTATGACTTCACCGGAAGAACGCAAGAATTAGAGTTAGTTCATTTACAATGGCATTAAAAACTGTTTGGGCAGTGACTGATACACCTGCAGGAAACGATTTCACGGCCATAATTCGCTCAGAGAATGTTGATCGGGGTCATAATATTGTCCAATAAAAACATATCTATTAATTTTGTTAATGATTTTGCTATCATAGCAGAGTTGTAGAGCATCTGCTTTGTTCAAGTCAGCTTCGCATCTCCGCAATGCTTTCAATCGACATTGTTCTCGTTTGCAAAAAATTGTTGATGGTGAAGCAGCAATTTTCTCTAAACGCACAACTGAGAGAAGCTGATCAGATTGCTGACGGATAGAGGTTAAACGTCGATCAGCTAAAATGCAACTATCTTCAGTAACTAAAAAAGTTCGAGCTTTAGTATAATCTTTATCCCCAGTGGAAGTCGTTTTGCAATCGGTATACTCTGGATCATGAGATAATTTCGAGCTGTCTTCGCTGATGTCACACACAGGCGAAAGATTAGATGAGTTACGTCTAAGTCTTTCCAATAACACTAATTGGTCTTCTTCTCTGCTTGTACGTGGCTGATCCAAGTAGTCTATATCAGTTTGTCTCCGTTTCAGTTTCGCTTGTACTTGAAATCAATGGAGTAAGCATTGAAATCAATTAGCGCAGAAGATAAAAGCTTTCTAGAACACAATTTACCCTCATTCCTCAGTTTAAACTACAGTAGTAACAACAGATCAAACGCTTATTTATTACGTAATATGGAGTTAGACAAGGCTGATTGACTTTTCTTTCCTTGTGTGAACTTATAAACTACGTTTTGCGTATGATTACTGCGAATGCCATAATGCCTTTGTGTGTTGAAAATCAAAATTGCATGACAAATGTGTTATTTGCTAATAACTTTTTTTCTGTTCAAGATACACTTAAAAGTTGTATTGAGAGGGTATAGGAAATCGACCCTTCTGCGCATTTTGACACCAATCTCGACGCGCTATCTCGTACCGTTACCGAGATACGGGAAATTCCCGAAATCGTGCCCTGCCAGAGTTTCGAACGCGTGCTGCAACCTCAAAATGACGTCATAGCGAAATAAGAATTACATATTCGAAATCAGCGTCAAAAACTCTATCAGATACGACCCCAAGCATTTTCAATTTCAAAAATGGTGAAAAAATGAAACACCCTAATGTGAAGCTGTGACTAATCAAAATTTGAACTTCCTCAATCAGATAACGTTAGGACTAAATGGATAAAATCAGAAAGAAACAAAAAAAGGGGCAAGAAAAAGTTGCCTCCTTTCGGGTAAACAGGTGGTTAATAGTGCGTCCAGAACCAGCAATTTTTTCATCAATTTTGATGCATTCCGAGATTGGCGTGCGTTTATCGGCTAAAAGTTGGCCACGTTTTCCTGGTTTTTGACCAAAAATTACGGTCATTTAACCGGGCGCCCCAAAAATCGGTATCCACATAACTTCGAGCTTTTACCGATCTCCTGATTTCATTTAAAATCTAGAGTGCTTTAAAGTGTCTTGCGAGTTATAAGATAAAGTCGTAATTTCACGCTTCCAAGACTATAAAATTGCGATCACGTGATCAATTGCCATGAAAATATTTTATTTCATGATACTTTCATCTGTCCGCATTACCCCGATATGAGTCTAAGTTTTGTCTTTCTACGTTAGGTATTTTGAGTTATAAACAAATTAAGATACTTCAAATACAGTGCTGGAACGTCGCGAATCGGCAAGTAAAAACAAAGCTCCTACGCACGCGTTACATTAAAATGCAGAAGCCGCTCTGCTGTTGGACTCTTAATCAAGAAGCAACCTCATACATTTGCGCAAATGCTAGCTTCTGTCATTTGCAAAACATGACTGTATTATGGTTTGGCAGTTCCACTCTTGTATTTAAATACGCTTCTGAAAATAAACTTTGATTAAACGTAAATTGCACAATTACAAAATAAATTACGTTTCCACAGATTAAACCGCACAGCGCATGCTGATTGCTCACTTGCTTAGAAAAACAACTTCAACTCCATTTCCATTGCAACTTTTTAAGAAACCTAATTTTGCTAATTGGTTCTGGCAATTAGGTTTTAATTTTTTTATTATCTTCGATCACTTGGCAGAGCTTAGCTATCGAAATATTAGCACCACAAAGTACCACTGCCACATTTTTGCCACAAAATTCATCGGACAATTTAAGAAAAGAAGCTACAGCTACACCAGCGGCCCCTTCAATGACTTTGCAGTGTTTTTCAAGCATCAGAAAAACAGCTCGAGATATTTCACTTTCAGAAACTAAAACCCAACGGTCAACAACTTTCTGACAAACTGGGAAAGTAACAGAGCCTTCTTCAATCCCACCAGCTGATCCATCTGACAAGGTGTCCGAACTCGGAATGTCAACAATATGTCCCGCTTTAACAGACTCGTACATAACTGGAGAGTTTTCAGGCAAACAGCCGATGATTTCTACTCGTTTTTGATGGCTCTTGAGAAAAGATCCAATTCCACCAATCAGCCCACCGCCCCCGACAGTTACAAACACAGCATCTACATCGGGCAAATCTTCGCTGATTTCTTTTCCAACTGTTCCTTGACCGGCCATGATTTCCAAATCAGCGTAAGGCGAAATGTAGATGGAATTTTCGCTTTTCGCAGAAGCTCTCGCCATCGTTTCCGTCTCAATACAGTCTAATCCGTATTTTCTCAATTCTATTCCGTATAACTTTAAAATATTTTCTTTGGCGGTCGAAGCATTTTCAGGGATATAAACAGCCCCTTTCATTTGCAAAGTAGTCATGGCAAGAGCGCAGGCCATACCATGGTTACCTGTGGAAGCAGTTATGTATTTTGTACCTTCCTTTTGACGCTTAGCGCAACAAATAAGTTTATTAAAAGCACCACGTACTTTGAAAGACCCAGTTTTCTGTTGCGATTCTAGTTTTAAATACACGTTCGCTTTGGTGAGATTAGACAGATACATCGAATGTTCCAGGGGCGTGTGATAAACATATGGCAAAATTCTTTCAGCAGCTTCTACAACGGAATGCGAAATTTCTTGAATGTCCATAATGTTAACACAAATTACAGCAATTTCCTAACGTTAGTACGTCTAAAATAAATTTTACGATTATCAAAATGCAATATCACGGGATCCAATAAAATTTAAGCAAAAATTTCGTTTTTTCAAAACTCTACACCGGTGATGTTATGAATTCAAAATCAGTGGTATTTTCCAAAAATTACGAACTTCATTATGCACTCATTACGTTGACATATGAAAATTCAGAAAGCTACTAAAAGCATCACACGACGTTTGTGAGTATTTGAATACAATGTGCAAATACAAACAGCCTACTCGATATTTAAGACATCATAGCATCCATCATACAGTTTTATCGTCACCATGACCCCAGTCATCACGTGGCGTCAAATTGTGAGCATACGAGTGTATTCTAGTTTATTTTAAACAAAACTTCGGTACACCTTCTGTGCCGATTTACTGATGTGTCAAATGCAGTTGTTAAAATAAGAAGATACGCTAGTACACACACAATATTTCGCATAGTGTTGTCGATAGGGCCTAAAGATCACAGTAGCTTGTTTGCAAAGCTCAGTAAATGCGCTTTAATATGATTGAAAAGTGATTACAACGAAAAGGAAATGTGATAGTAAACTGTAAATAAAACTTTTATAAGCGAGAATTAAATAGGACAGCAAGGAATTCTTGATCTTCTGCTAGAAGCGGCAATAAGGAGGCAGCTCGGTTCAAAGATTGCGAGTTCCCTCTGACGTTCTTAAATGTCACTTAACGTGTGAAAGATAATTACAATTGAAAAAACACGGTTCACTTCACCGAAACGAAAAGTAATCAAAGGCTAGGAAAACATAAAAAGCCTGAAACTCTTCTAAATACTGTAGCTATCAACGGCGAGAATATGACTTTGTAACTCATAAAAAAATGCAATAGCTTACCAAAAAATATAACGGCAATGATGAACGGAATAGCTGGAAACTAGAATTTAGATTTAAAATGTAACACAACGTTTATTATGAGTAGTAATAATTCAGTAAATCACTACTAGCTAAAAGTGAATTATTGATATGGTTTCCGGTATTTAAAATTTACAATTCAACATGCTCCAAAAAATCGCAAAAGTGTTCAGATACCATGTAACAATGCAAGGAAAAAATGAGCGCAAGAGCGAATTTTTTCGTTTATTAAGGCGATTAAGAATTGTACTCACATAAATTAAATTCAGCACATTCGAGTTTAATAAGACCTAATGGTTTAAAAACAACAGTTTCATTGTATCAACACCTCAAAAATGATGCCAGTTTATATTTTTCCTAAAGTTCTTTTTTCATCAATGATAGCAGCTACAAATTAAGTCTTGCTGACATCAAGTCCTGCCCGCATCAAGACCCAAGCAAGTCCAAAAAGGGAATCGAAGCCAAACGTCATTCAAAATTTAATCTAACTGGGCAACAGTGCTAAATCACGAAATTAATTCAAATTGAAACGTTAAGAAAACAGTTGCACGTCCCAATTTTGCAACGATAATTATTATTATTTTATAATCTAAAACACTAGAGTACTAGGCACTGAAGGATACTAACAAAAGGTAGTAACTTGGAAGACAACTTTTTATATAACGATGCTTCAAGCGCTCATTGTCTGGGCAAGCAAAACTTGTCTAGCGAAAAAAGCAAAATGAGAACACAGATAAATTGCATCAAGCATATTAAGGCTAATCGTACAATAATGCTTCAATAACTACACACTATAGTGCTACAAGTGTAGTGGTTCTCAAAAAAAAATACGGAAAAGAGCCCATTTATTTGAAAAGACTGTCGGCTCAGAGCAAAATCAACTTAATATATCTTAGTAACTGAAGGCGTCACAATAATCCGCAATTAAAGTAAACACAACGCATCACAGAAATATAAACGCCATGCAATGTGTGCACCCCACACAATCAAACTATGTTGTACTTAACGTTTTTCTGGCTCCACCGCAAACATATCGTTTGCGCAAAGGTATGTGGATTTCTTTTTGTATTTTTGAGAACCACAACATCATATTTTGAGACATTTCACGAACGTTTATTCAATGTGGGAGATGGGATATGCAATGGGATGATGGGTACAATAGGACAAAGCAACTAAAAAACTTTTCAATACTCAGAACTTCTTATTCGTGAAGTTGCTTTGTTATACCGCAACCGTGCTCTAAAAACATGCTGTTTAATAAAGGTTTTGGTACCGAAATATTTTGAAGTTGTAAATTTTGAAAACTTTAACTATTTTAGTGGTGTAAAGCGAGTGATGCTTTGTTGCCTGTAATTTAGATCTTGAATTATTTTGATAAAGCTAATAAGTTTTCAGGTTGCCACAAAAACTACAAAATTAAATTTCAGGACTTTTTAGGTCATTTTCCAGGACGATTTAAGGCTTTTATACCGGATTTAAAATTTGATTTTCACTACTACTCTTTCATGCACCTACCTTTTAGTAGTTGTCATTGCAAAAAGCATTTGATGTAAAGCCTTTGCATTACTATTTGCATTATTACTAGACTACCAACCAGATGCATAGCCAGAAGTCTGCAGTGGGGGGCTGTGAGTCAAGGATATGGGGGGGATCTCCCAGTAGCCGGACGCCATTGGGGTTTTGGGGCAAAGACTCCAGTGGTCGAAGATTTTGTAATTTTTTTGCCATAACAACTTAATTTTAGGCCTCTTTTGGTGAAAATTAGAGCCTTTAAAACGTGGCAAGGAACTTTGCAGTGCAAAAACCTGACTTAACTGGTAGCATAAACGGGCTTTGGTAAAACTTTAAGTCCTATCAACAGTGCTTTTATTTCCAGCTAGAAAATCATAAAATCCTATCATTCGAAAACCCACAAGTATTAATCTACTTCGTTTGTATTTTATACAAGAAGATAATCAGGGAGGAGCTAATGAAACGAGCTGAGTGAAAGATAATGACTGAATTAAATACTGAAGAGTCCCCCCTTTTATGTACTTTTTTTATAAAGCCTACGTTGAACATTTTGCAACAAATGATGGAACTGACTGCTTACTTTTAGCCATTTTTAGCTAGTTGTCACTGACTTCATTTTTGACTAATACCGGTCCCTCTACCCAAAATGTTTCATAAGTGGCTTTAAATTACTTTTAAGTGTCCATATTACTGCAAAACAACTGCCTCAGCAGAAGTGCGAAAAACATCGTATTATTCTTATAGCAAATTTTGGTCAACAGGTCAATGGGGGTTTACCACCCCCGGCGCTATACTACTAACTAGCAGTAAAAGAGTATCGCATTGCAATAAATTACTGTCCATGAATCCACCCTTTATACTAATATTCAATAATTCATGCACACTGTACTGCAACGTGCCAATTAATGCATTCTAACAGTAAATCTTCTTAAAAGGACATTAACAATGCAAATTATTTCAGTAATCGCTTTCGGACGATTACACAGCGCCGGCAATTACCAAAAAAATCTTCACTATTCTGTCCCGGGAAAGCATGGGAAAACCATTTAAGTATTTTCCAGGACTTAAAACAAAATTGAAAGACTTTCCAGAACAGAAAAAAATTCATGACTTTTTCGGGATGTGGGAACCTGAGTTTTGTTCTTTGACATTGTTAGGATACCTGAAATATTGACTACAGTTAAAAGAGCTTTAAGTCAAGTGTTTCTCTGTTGACCAAACTGTTGCAAAAACTTAAAATGAATCCTCACCAAATTTGAACTTTCTACGTCTTTCCGTTTTTTAGATATTGCAGTTCAAAGTTACCAATTTTTCTCTTACCATTTTGCCAGCATTGTGACAAAAGATTAACTTTTAGAAAGTTGGCTCGAATATACTTGAAAAGCGTTTAATTTACAATTCTGACCGTTTACTTTTGTTTTGCTAACAACACTGCTGAAAACACTTATTGAGAGTTACAAACATCCGGTAAGTTTTTGAAATTTTGTTTGTAGTAGGCAACCCTGGCAAAATTTCTAAGCGGAAACCTAAGTTGTCATATCTCGGGAACAGAAAGTCGTAGAAAACTCAAATTTGTTAAAGTTAATCTTTAGGTCTATAAATTTTTTTAAGTTTTTCGACCTGAATGCCCTTTTTAAAACTCTGTAGATACAAAACAATTTGGATTAGCTTTTGCTGCAGGTGCACAGTGGGACAAAAAAAAGGCCACAACGACAATCTTGTTCATTTCTAGCGATAAAGTTACTCCAAGCAGCATATACGTTAAAAAATGTTGAGAGATTTTTTAATCTCGTCTTATATTGCTTGCCAGTTAACTACCTGGCGTAAAACTGAAAGTTAACCCCTCACAGACTATTGTGCAGTTTAGAGTTAGCATGTCATGATAAATCCCATAAGTTTTCATTAAACTGTTAAATAAAACCACGACAATAAAATTACCGTGTGGTCTAATGCAATTATAGGCACCACGCAGTTTATAGCCATACAGCTTTTTCTACCACCGTAAGTATGGCGGTACTTTTTAAGGTCTGTGGGTAGCAGGAAATGAACAGGCACCATAACGTAACCAATCTACTGCTGAACAATATTAAACTTAGTCTGTGGTGGTTGATATTTGAATTTGGATAAGAGCTCAATAACGAAGAGTTGGAATATGAAGCTCAATGTCCGAAATACGAAGATGCAAGAAAAATTCTTCGATCCCAATAATCCATGAAGCAAATTACACACAAGAAAATTTTCAAATCAACAGCCAGATTTTTGTAAAATAGAACAATGTAAAATAAAAAACAAGTTGTTGGTTCTTTTCTTTCTTGTCCTTTAATAAATGATGTTTAAGAGTGTGCATTATTTTTTTTTGTGTGTTTAAGTTAGTATTTGTTTTTTTGAAGGCTACTAGACTTCTTATTGCGTTCGTTAAAATTTAGAACTATTATTTTAATCGCTCTTTAGGACCATTATTGATATTTAGAGTAATTCAGTAATTTGTTGCAAGTATAATTTTGCCTCGATGACACATGATCAAACATTAGCTTAACCTTTCTGCTTTGCCAACAGACTTTTACGAATTAGTCCCTATCGAGATGTGCTATGTTCAACTTTAATGTTTTGTAGTAGTGTTTCTTTCCGTCTTTTTGCATGTTTTAATCCCACAAAGTTACGTGAAATCTTGTACAGTTTTGTAATATTGACAGACAATAATTATAAAATTCTGCACATAAATTTTAAGTGCAGTTTAGAAGCTGCATTAAAGCGTTTTTGCCCAATGTAACCCATCTTTCCCAGTACATTGAACACACGCGTACACTAAAACTTATTGCACATTACACGGACTGGGTTTTGATCCACTAACTTCCTGACGTAATTCGCACCAATCAATTCTTCTACTTTGGTAGAAATCACAGGTCACAGTAAAAAAATTAAAGTAGTTTCCTTTTTCTAAATCTTTTGATAATAAACACAATTAATGCGAACACAGACAAGCAACCAAATCCAATACCACTAATAAACGCGAGACTACCTAAATACACGTGATCTTCTAACATTTGCTGTAAACCAGCAATCATACTCTCCATATGTTCATTCCTGAAAAAAGTAAGTAAAATTGTTGAGCAGCTTGGACAAAGTACAGCGTATTTACTGTAAATGCTAATGGTGTTAAGCAAAAACGTCTTGTGTGTTGAGCTAACTAAGCTTTTGTAACACAAAATTTCAAACACAAAAATTAAACTTTCCATTCGCTCTCTTATACAGCTTCATTTCAGTGACTGAAAAGGTTTGAAGATATTGAGCTTCTCGAAACTAAAATAAAAGACCGCAGCATATCAAATCTAAAATATGCAACTACGACTGCGTAAACCAAAGATGGCGTGGTATTTCAAGCACCAACGATCATGGATAGGCAAATGACAGATCCATACAACGGGTTTCGTAAAGTGGACTTTGGGCACCACGCATGATATGGTTCTATTCAAAATTTTCTAGAAATCGGATCTGTAATCAATTCTCTAAACTCAGCAAACGGTATGTTACGGCCAAAAGTGAAGAATATCAAAACTATGCACGCAATTTTTAACAACCACGTTCTCTTAGCAACTGGTTCGGGCAAACCGACTGAACGTCTTGCAGAACATGGGCTGGTCGGCACTTACTTATGATCATGAGGAGGAGGAACAGTGCCGGCTTCATCGTTAACGTAGCCTTTCAATACGTAATTTAGTAACGCAGTAGAGGAACGGTCATCGCTTTGATACTGGTACAAACTAGTTCGATGAAAACTGAACAAAAACAATTTTGAGATAAAACTCAGTAAGTAGGCAATGCAAAGCACGTAGTGGAAAAAAGCTAATGGCATTAACAGAGGTAGAAAGGCTTCTGCTGTTTATGCGTTTGTTTTATAGTCGACAACAAAGTATCTAGCAGAGCCTTATTCAAGAGGTAGCACCTTGAGTTCTCCAATTATTCGAGCTGCCGCGTTCCTAGAATTCTCCGTTGTGGAGGAGCTGCTGCGCTATTCTGGGCGAGGGCTGTTCTCGGTGCAATCGTAATCTACTCACGTCTTTTATTTTTGGTCGAGCAAGTAAGAGTGTATTTTCCGTAGAAAGCTAATGCTGCCAATAATATATCACAAAAAGTTGATTGAACAATGTGGTAGAACGATTAGTTAGGAAAGGAAATGCTGTTCACTCACGAAATAGTTCATTCATGCATACTGGATGTAACTAAGCATTCTCCTTCTGTCTGACCACATCGACGCAGAGCAAGTTTTATTGTCTAGATGACCCACCATAACTGGCTGCTTTCAATGACAAATATTTGTTAAGTGTCTTTCCCAATTGCAATTAAACAATAAATACACATTGATTTTAAAATCATCAGGATAAATAATAAAAATACATAATTTTCTGCTTCAAAAAATACTGCTAAAATATTAAATAACAGTGTTAGAAACTTCAAACTTTGAAGCAAAATATTACAATCAGTTCAAAAAGCAATGTCGAATCGAGAAAATCAAAACGAAATTTCTTGTTACGTTAAAACTATTATTTCATTCCATTCGCTTTGAGAACATAATGCTGCGTACAAGATGACGGTAATGAACACCACTATGCACACCTACAGTGATCAGTAAAGCAATGACCTATATCCTATTACACTAATTCTATTCTAAGCAAAACGCTATAATATTGATCTATTAGTCGACTAAAACAATAAAACAATTTTTGAGTTTTTAAATGAGATTTAAAACTTTTTCAGCTGTAACGGCTCGGTCTACTCTGTGCAAAATCGAGAGTATACGAAGCAGAGGTGGGCACAAATAACATTATACCAAAAGCGCAGCGCAACAAAGCGCAATGATCTTTTCAACCCGCAAAAGCGCAGCGCAAAATGCGCAATTTATTTTTTTTTAATTTTTAAAGTGCAGCGCATTTTCCGCAATGAACTTTTTCATTCAATTGACGCGCAACGCAATTCCGCAAATGCGAAACCGCATTTTCGCACTAGGTGAAAGCGCAATTTAACTTCCGTAATTGAAATTTTACAACCATTGCAAATACCGCATTTTTTGCGATTTTAGACAGAAAAAGAGCAAATAATTTGCTAAAGAAGGCCGACATTTATCAATACTACGATCGAAATTGAACAAAATTTTAGTTCAATGCATAGAATTGCGCTACTAATCGAAAAAAAAATGTGAAAGCGCAGCGCAGTTAAAGCACAAAAAATTTTGAAGACTTCAGTCCGCAACGCAACTTCCGCAATAGCGGATGTTGCGGAAGTCGCGCTTCTAATTGCGCTTTGCCCACCTCTAGTACGAGGGTACTGTTAGTTTATTTTAAACAGAAATTTAGTACGCCAGCGAATTGTAGATGCTGCCAGTTGGTCAAAATAAACTAAGGATATGCTCGTACGCTTACGATTTTAAGCATAGCGTACACCAGGCCTAAATTGTAGCGTTACGTGGTATTATGAAAAACTGTTTAAGTTTCATTATAATACGAAGCTAAAGCCTAAATATTGATAGTTAAAACTAACTACGCGGAACGCTACAAAAATACCTGTACGGTAATAAGTTACCACGAGTGTGTTTCATTGGTACTTCACTCTTTTTAATGCTATTCATAGAAAATATTATTTTTTTAGTTCGCCTGACAAACCCAATTTAATGGCATTTAAAACAAAGTATTTGAAAAACGATCAGATCAGGGGTCGAGTGGATAGACAAGACAAGACAAATTTATTTCCTTGTTTAGTAACAGCATGAAGCAGAAATTAATTACCATTCGTTTAAGAATGCGATAGGGAATTGCGAAAAACCTTACGATCACAGAGTCAAGCAACCATCCTCTAGACAGAGAGGCAATCTATGCCAGTATCATGGTTGATTTTCATTACTTTGTCTACTTGAGTAGCAACATTTTGACGATTTCAAAAAATGGCGACCCGAACAGTAGACTCGGGTTCGATTTACGGTCGGTTAAAACCAATGACTATGAAAAATGGTATTCAAAACTTTCCTGTTTGACTTCCAGCAATAAAAAGGGACAGTGTGATGCCTTCATCGTGTGTGGTAGACAGATGGGAAGATGGTAGCTTGACTCGGACTCCGCAAAGGTCCCTTCCATGTCTGTCTCCTGGCCATGGCAACTTGGTGAATCAACATGTCCTTGCATCAGGATCGTCTTTCTTTCAGCAATAAATTCAGCAAGAGGCACGTGTTTACAAGGTGATCAGCGACAACGCGCTTGCGGGTTATGTGATAATGAAGAGAAAGTTGGAACACAAAGCCATGAAAGAATTGAACGACTTAAGATCAAGCCTTAAGAGGCACACATGGTAGTACAAACGATAGCAGAGATGCCCGACGGTTTATCAACACTGTCAGAACGAAAGTGCTGCATGTGCGTATTAATACGTAGAGCTTGCGGTACCTTAAAATTTTTATTGAAATTGAATCCTGAAGCCTCGCGCAGTGGTTGCGGTTATTTTTCAAGAACGACGATTACATTCGTTCAACTATAAAAAGTCGCACAAGCTAAATAGGTATTTCCTACAAATCAAAGTTTGTAATCTAAAGATGGTAATTTTGGAAGCCGACACAATTTTACTTGACCCATTCCCCCTAGTCTCTTGCTAAATGAAACCATTATACGACGACTTACCACACATATCATTCATCCTTCGTAAAAAATTTTAGAACCCGTTTTACAGGTTTTGTATGACACTTCCATGTGACTACGTAATATGTTGAAAACTGATGTCGCAAAAACGCAAAACTTACAATAAAATTTTTACGCAAACATTTTCATCAATTCCGAAGCGCTTCGCAGTGACAGGATTCGCCGTTACATCCACCACAGCCACGTTTTTGCGACCACGTAGACGCACCGCAGCGGAGGCCAGGTGCGGAAGATTTGGCTTCATGCAATCAGCACGACCCGAGTTGGCACTGAAACAAAGCAAGATACTACGTGAAGCAGTACACGTCAGTGTTCCCTCTTGGGTTTTGGTGAAACCGTTTGCTCTCAAAAAATCGGTAATTTTTCTATTGCAAACAACGGAAAATCTAAAAATAAAAGGGTGTATCCAATAAAATCGCTGATAAAAATCAGCTTCATATTGTTGCACAGGCACACGTACTTACTTTTCCATTTCATTTGTTATATTTAACCTTAGTTACTTTATGGTGATTGATTTTAACCACTTCGAGACGGGATTTTTTTTTTGTTCAGGCCTCTAGGCGGGGACTTTTTTCTTAACTTTCACTTTTTCACATCATAACACGTTTTTTGTTACTATTACGCGTCTTTGATCACTTTAGGTTAATAGTGAATGCATATGCTGGTAAGTGACACTGTTGTCTGGAGTGATGACGCATACCGCAGTAGTAACGTCATGAATGACGTCACTAATTCCTACTACCCCGTTCCAAACGGGACTTTTTTTTTCTAACTTTCACTTTTTCATATTCTATCACGGTTTTTTACTATAACACGTCTTTGATCATTTTAGGTTAGCATTGAATGCACTAGATTTGGCACCACGGGGGGCATTTTGAGGCCGTATTACTCCAAATCAATGCTTGTACCCTCCCAAGCGAGAGTAAACTTTTGTGCCAGCTCAAGAGTACCAGAAAGGTTTTGTCCAAAAACAGTTCACTACAAACGCTCTTCTATGAAACAGCAGGAAATGTCGAGTGAACGTGCTCCAAGTAACCTAACAGTACTGTAGGTATTATTTTTGATATAACGTCTATCTATTGAGTTCACAAAATGTGCCCCCCAAAAAAATTTTTTCGTGCCCCCCTGAGAATTTTTGTGCCCCCCCCCCCCCAAACACACTGCTCTGGCGCTGGGCCCGGAATGCACATGATGGTAAGTGACACTGTCGTCTTCAGTGTTGACGCATATCACAGTAGTGACGTCATGAATGACGTCACTAATTTTCCCTATCCCGTAATGTTGCAACATTCGTTCTGCCTCTCAAAGCTTTCAGAGACTAATAACATGCATTCATTCTCGTTTTTTTCTTGCTTTTGAGTATACCTAGACTACTGTTACGCAACATAGCGGTTGCAACGTTTATCATCGATTGCCGTACTTTAAGCAAACCATGTTGATGGAAACATACGTACCCCGTCTTCGAATGCAATATTAAATTTGACGTACTTGTAAGTTTCTCGTCTCGAAATGGTTAAACCTTGCCTTACTTTTAAAAGACATTCCCTGATGATTCCAATAACGGGTGAAACAGTCCGTAGGGTTTCAAATTTTTAAACTGTGCCGTGAGCATTATACTCTCTAGTCCCTGCTATAACGCACTTTTTTGAAAATGATAAACTGAAACTCAAACTTGCAAACTGTGGCAAGGTTAAGTTGAGGAAATACATTTTTCTGACGCAATTTCGTTAACAAGAAATAAGCAGCACTTGATTTTGACCTCATGCCACTTACAACATGATCAACCAGTCTCCTGTAGTGGAACCAGTCGATGCTTGCGTCAGATGCTCGAATGTTTCATCAGTTAAATGAGGAAATGAAGTTTGCTTCGCGTTTTCAACCCACTCCACAATGTCGTCGGGCGTGTAATCACCTGAATAAAAGCAAAGTAGTTAGCTCCCTATGTTCCGATTATCACGAAACAGTTCACGAAGATTTATTTAATATTTTCATAGTGAAACATCAGAAACAATGATCGGTGACACTCAAAAACTGTTGTTTCTTCTTGTTTCAAAATTTTTTTCTTTGGCTTGCAGCAAAAACCTCAGCTTTACATCAAATTAACTTTATGTTTTATTGATAGCGTGCCGAAGCGGTAAAGGCGTCGCCTCTGATAGCATGATCTACATTTACCCGCATCTTAGTCACGTTGCTGCGCCCTTGAAGAAGACGCTTTACGACGATTGTCTCTGCTAGTTGGCTTCAAACAAGAAGCAAATTTAGTGGACAAGAATGAAGTTACTTTTGCCCGTTAAGTCATACGATATTTACACGTGGTCTAGATTATTCTGGTAGGCACAACCACAAAATGCTACAGGGGATGGCTTAATTATGCTGCCGTGGTTTAGAAGAGGCGTAATAATACTAAATAACTTAACCGATATACTTTTAAAGCTCAAAAATCAAACCGAATTCACTAATTTTTCTAGAGGATTAGAAAATCAAAATGTAATTCTTGGAAGGCAAGCTTCAAATTAGAAGCGACAAACTTCGTTGAGTTCCTCGTAGCATACCTTATTGCAGTCATCTTCTAGTATTCAGTCCAGTGAAACTGCAGCCCAAACAACCTAGTGTTAACAATATTAAGCTATCAAACACTTACTATTCAAATCATACTGAAAGGGAATATTTCCGCGAAAAAACAACAATTGAGGAAAAGATGTGACGCCATATTCCGGAAACTTCACAGCTAATTTGTAACTTTTAACCTGAAAATGCTAAAATTATGAAGTTAACTCGAAAAACTAAATGACGTGACACATTGTCACCCCCAATATAATTGCCCAAGTAATTTTTTGACATTTCCAAAAAACTTTTCAGTTTTAGAAAATGTTTGTTTCCATCGCGCATAACTATACCACGAGGTTGGATTCGAAGCGTCAAAAATTGGTCAAACGGTGGAGGTTAAACCACAAACATCACTCACGTAGAAAACTTCAATTTAATAAAAGCTACTTAGATTAGATAAGTATTTTAGCATTAGCTGGCTGACGACATGTCTATAAAATTATCCATTTATAACAAAGGTAAATATACAGAAACGCTATTAACCTAGAAACTTCAGACTCTCACTAGTAACTGTGCCATTACACCGAAGAGCGAAGACACTGGTTTCATACCAAGCATTTCGAGTGAAATATTCACTTTGCAATCAGCAGGGGAAAAAAAATAACGATAAGCAACTTATCCTTCACTACATATTACTTTTCCATCTTCTAATTTTTCTAGATATTCGGCAGCTTCTTGAAAGTGAGGCATGTGGATTTTGCACTCAGGGCAGTTTTCAAAAGTCGTGTCTGCAATGCAAATTTAATATTATTTGTTAAATGCTCACTATTGAATGTCTAAAGCACCTAAATTGAATTTGACAAACGTGATTTTAATTTCACACAATCATGCAGAAGCATTTAAAGCGTACTCAGCAGTGCTGTTCAGATGGTTCGCGCGAACCTATTCGGAAATTTAAAGAACCGGTTGTTAGAACTGGTTGCATAGATATCCTGCACTTTTGACTCGAACAAACCGGTTGCTAAGATTCGAGAACCGCTTACAGAATCGGTTCCTACAAAATTTGAATAGCACCACCAAGTGTACTCATCAAAAAGTGCCGATCTCTTCGGCGAAGATGCAGTACTTCTCCGGGTCAGACTAAATAATTTATCACTACTGGAAAGATCCACGCGCATCAATTAACTTAACGAAAAGGTTCGTGCTGATGACGGGTTGTCATTTTTTGAAATCGTCAAAATGTCTCACTTAAAGTAATCTAAATTGTCCATGAGACTGGCATAAATTGCCACTATGACAAGAGGGTGGTTGCTTGACTCGATGACGGAAAGGTCTTTCGCAACTTCCCAGAATGCTAATTACTTTCTGCTTCGTGCTGTTACTGAGCGATGAAATAAATTTGTCTAGTGCAGTCAATAAACATATTGAATATACAATACATTAATAATAACTGATTTCGTAGCACTTCATTTCATAGTGCGCTACAATCCACGGAAAAAGACTACAAAACTATCGTAATATCTTTGGCAATTAAATCATCACAAAAAATCGACCATTTAAGCCTATTTCAAATTTACGTTCGAGATAAGTCTACAAGTTTTCAACTTATTTCAGTCGACGAATACAACATTTTCGGGCAAAATATCTCTAAATTCTTATCATAGCGATACACCTACTTCGTAACCTGAAACACTGACAACGCCATACATATTATTCTTCTCATGCAACAGAATTTTAAAGCAGCTACAAAACGTACAAATTACCAAGTTATTTACAAAAGTATATGAGACTTTCTTCATTGCCAGCTTCTATAGACTTGATCAACTGTGATTTTGTAGTGTGTGATACTGCGTTGGGATCAAAGCTTTTCTCTTCAGAGCTCACACGAAGCACAAAATAAAACAAAAAAACTAGCTGCCTAATTCCAGCCATACCAAAAATTTAGACCTATCAAACCTGTAAGTTGAAAAACATTTGATCAAATTCAGTTACTAAGTAGCCTGCTAGCATCAACAAAAAACGTTATATTTCCAGGATGGTACTAATCTGTGTTGGATGGAATGCAATCGGCACTCGAGTAAATAAGTTCAATTTTACGACGAAAAATCAACTTTTCAAGCTCATTTTCAAGCACAGATCCAATACAATGTTTGTGATCTTTAACATGGCGGCAAGCAAGCGAGCAATCATGGTGGGAAAAATGCTCCAATCCCTGCTTCCTAGCTATCTCACTCGGTAAATTTAACCAAAATATGTAGGCTAAAGTTGTTTGGCTTTGCAAATAAAGAGATAGAGGTTCGAAGAGTTAAAACTCACCAGTCTTAGCTATTTATTTCTTTTCTCAAAATTTTCTTAAATGGTCTAAATGCTCGTACCATGTAGTTCGATCACCTTCCATAAGCGCAATCTCAGCTTTGATTTCAGTCTCACTCTTAGCAAATCTGTGATTGTGCGCCTGACAATGAGTTGTTCATATTTGTGCAATAATCAAAAACCAACAAAAGTTGTAAGCAAAGCTAGAATTATTTGAAGAAAAAAAGACCACCACAGAAATTAATCAGCTGATAGGTTAGATTGGAAGTTTGCAGGATTGAATGCGCGGCAAATCGTTATAGTGTAATTGTATCTTTACTCACTGATTTGCCTTGACCAGGAACACCGAAGGAACCTTTCGGCCTTCGAGTCATGCTGCCACCTGCCAGTGCCAATCAGTGTACCACATACGCAGGTTCCAAACAGCAGCTTTTATAGTTGAAAGTCAAGCAAGGCAGCTGCGAATACCCTTTTTATAGTTTTTAGCTCGACCAGACCGGGAATATAACTCCAGTCTACCGCTTCAGTAGAAGACACTCTATCCGCTCGGTCATTGATCGGTTGTTAAATGTTATCTATTTCCAGAAAAATTTTAATTTATTAGAAAAAAATGTCTTGATGGGTTCTAGGAGTGTGTAACGTTAATATGAGCAGTGTGTGATGTTTTAGCGTTTGATAAAAAAAAATTAACACTTGTTCTTTCAATCAATAGTGGTGAAAAACTGAATTACTGTTTCCAACAAAAAACAGCAGTCTTTCACCAAAAATAACTTTATCAGATATCGGGGAAATTTTATTAACATCAAATTTTAGACAACTGTTGATTGTCAATCTTCTGAAACAAATTTTGTCAATTTTTTGCTTTAATTGGAGCGGTAACTTTTGAGATTTTCGCTCTAACAAGGTTATCGAGTATTTTTTCAACACTGATGCCTATAACATACTAAATAAAATCCTACATTGTGCGGTTGAACGCTTTGGAAGAAATGAAAATCACGTCGACATCTACTTGCATCTAAATCGTTTGGTTCTAAATATAGTGTAATGCTTAGACAACATTGCAAAAAAGATCAAATATGTGCCTCCAGAACTGCCAGAGGTCAACAACCCTAATTCAATTGAACAAAGAAGTAAAACCACAAACGCTACGCCTACGATGTGCTGAAAATTAAGAAAACCTTAATAAATTAGAGCTTCCAGCAGCCCTTATATTAGTACTACTACATTGGTCTATAGCAGATAATAAGACAACTGTTTGATATTCCAACCATGTGCAAATAGAAAATCTTCGTTTCAAGTAAAATTCGAATTCAAACAGTACGTCAATTCAAATAGTAAGGTTTCATGGCCTGCTGTTCGTGTTACTTTGCTCTTTCATTCCAGAGCAACTGCGTCGGATGGACAAAGAACAAATTAAACATCGATTTCATCTTTTCGCTACTTTCGAAAGCTTCATCGAGCCACTTCGAATGTTGATTGCATTTGCGAGGAATCAGAGTATGTGTATCTTCTGCAAGCGAATCTCACGTAAGTTTGGATTCCATTTCTGAAGTGGGCGATGTTGCAGACGATAACGAAATAGCCGCTTCTGCAATAATAACAGTATGCAATCACTTGTAGCGTTGCGCAATGCCCTCATCCACAAGGACCGGGCGACTTCTATCAATCAACTACCTCTTCAATGAGAGCGGTCTATCCTTAACAGCTTAAAATTTCTTTTGCTGAATGGGATCCTAATAGAGAAATGCGAATAGCTCCAAATGTAAATGTAGCCTCAAAAGCGATTCATGGACCACATAATACGATTGAGCAGAATGCATTCGTACATGCGTATGAATAAAGCAGGTGTTCTGCATCTGTCCAACCACAGCAACACAGAACACTTTTTTGGGTTCTGTTTGGAAGTCTTTCATCAGGCTGGGCCACCACAGCGGGTGGACTGCTTGGCCCAACGAGAAATATGCGTTAAGGGTCTTTCCCAAAAACAAAACAACCTGTTGCAGTTGGGGAATTGAACCCGGAGTCAGCAACCCTTCGGTCACCAACCCGACGTTTTGTAAATTGAGCTAATGCTGCCGCATTAAACTGAAGTAACAACAATTGCAGTGCCTGTACTGCATCGACTCACCTTCTCCGACTTCGTAGGGATTTTGATCGCTTCCGATAACCAATGTTACGGGTGCATTGCCGTCACCCTGCAACGAAAATAGATATTTGTTTTGCAGTGATAGGCCAACAAAGTTGAGTATTGAAACTAGTTTGCAGGATTAATCGCCAAAATTATGACTGTGGTTACCATATTTTAACATGTTCAGCTGATATCGAGTAAAATCATTATTTTGGGCCGAAGTAGAAAACGCGGATTCGTGCATCAACTGGCTTCAAAAATCAAATCTTTCATTATACTCGCTGCAATACGCCGAAGCGTGTAACGAGTTTGCGGGGCCCATCTCCGCATCATTGCGCGCGAGCAACAAAGCTCTTTTCGAAGAAAAGTCGCAGCATTGGCGAGCTGTTGGCAGCACTGTGTCAAATTTGACCGGCCCTTGATTTGAACTTCAGATCCTCTCGCTTTCCAGCGACGAAAGCGTTACCGCTCGACCAACTGTCCTTAGATCAGACTTAGATCTGTGATTTCACTTTAACGCTATAGTTTATTTCACAATCAAATTTATCTACAAAAAATCATCTAGATGTAACTAAAAGGCAGGAAGTAGCTTTTAATTCCATTTTAAGTGGAGAAATGGTGCAAAAAATAGTACTTTATTTTAATTCAGTTTCTAGCGCATTCTTGTAGATGGAAAAAGTGTAAAAGTTATTTGAGCATTGCATAAAGCTATCCATCTAAATTGATCAAGATGGTGATTGTTAAAAATCCAACAATCAAATGCAAAACTAAAATACTCCAGCGCAATAAATGAGTACTCTAAGTTAAAAACTGAAGTGAGTTTTAATGCGAAACACCATTTTCGGTTCACGAAAACTAAAAAAAAAACAATCAATCTTTTCTGGCCTGTACCTGGAACTTTCCTGTTTTAATTTGAGTAATAAATTCGTTATCTTAATCAAATCTCGCTTACAGGTGGCAAAATCACTTGTTGTAGATTTGGTATTTTGATTAAAGCGTTGATGAAAATTTCATCTAAAGTGGCCACGACTTCTGGACGCAGTTTATCGATTCCTGTGTGAGACAATATGGTGGAAGAAGGCGTGGGAGTGTTCGAAACAGAAGTGCTGGGGTCGCTCACTATAACCATCTCTATTGTGGGAGCTTCTTCAGAAACGCTGGTGGTCGGCGGAGCCGAAGCTGGAAACAAGGAAAAATATTTCTAAAATGTAAATTCTACACTTGGCGCAAAACCGGAGTGCGAACTGGTCTGGTTGTTTGAAGCAAACATAGCTTAGACGTCTGTGAGTGTGAGAAAGTAGTTTAAGTTATTGGAACTTTAGACTTCAGCTAGTAACAATGACAACTTAGGACGAAATGAAAGAGATGGTAAAAGGACCGAGAGTTGACGAGTCAAGTCGCAACCTGGAGTTACTTAAATATAACGAAATAAAAATGTGCTGGAGATGGTGGGTTCAGGGGGGCCAAAACCCGGGGGGGGATATATGGGGGGAATAATAATTTGAATATGGTTTGCATTTGAGCGCTAAATGATCTTTGGACTTTTTTGTTTGTTTTTTGGTCTTCACTTGATTTCGGGGACAAAAACTCTTGAAGTTTCAGTAAAGACTTTTTTTTTGGTCTTCACTTGATTTGCTCAAAAGCGTGTTGAACGTTTGTCATATTTGATTCACGTGAAAAAAATAGTGGTCGAACTTCATCCCCCCCCAATGTTCAAAACAGGGCAAAATTGGGGTAAAATTGCAAATTATCCCCCTCAATGCTCAGCATAAATCGGCACCCCTGGGTATGTTTACAATCTTACAGTGTAAATCAAGCCTAAATTAAGTCTTATTGCATGTTCATTATTTTTAAAAACATAACATTTGAGCTACCAACGCCATACTACACAGTAAGTTTCATGCTAAGTAAGATATTGCTAAACAATCTTAAAGGAAGTGTAGCGTTCGTCGTTTATATATTACTTTTCACGATATGTGTTGGTTTGTGGGCAAGGTCTAATCATTCCTGAAAATCTAGCTAATTACCCGATCATATTTTTAAACCATATCAGTTCAAGGATAAGGCATGACAAGAAAATAATGTCTAATTGGTGCAAAGTAGAAATTTTTCTCCACCAACACAAGATGTAGTGCCGTTCTGTTGTTTCTTTTCATCCTGGTAAAGTTCGAACCCTTCTTTTGTCATTATGTAGTATTTCACACTCAACGCCATGGTTCATTATCTCAATTCATCTCTTAATTCAAAAAAGGTACAAGCAAATTATCTAAAGATTCGCAGACGGCTAAACTTGTCTAATCCGGTTGTGTTGTAAGCACTTGTTTGTTTGTTGTTGAATGACGCAAGAAATTCTTGGTTACTCTTCTTAAATCTCTCTATTTGATGTAGTTGCATGCAAGTTTTTGGGGTTTGCAAGTTGCGCCTTCGCGGTGCCGAGACACATTTTTGAGTTAAGTGCCTGCGGAGACCAAAGGCTTTTATGTTTTCTGTGACCAAAAGGGAATCGGTAAGAAGAAAATTTAGATCACTGAAGTCAAGTTATCGCTGCCTTTGCAACATGTTTTAGAAGATATTTCAAAAACATGCTGCAAAGCCGTCGCTGAAGTGCCAACTGGCACTCCTGGGATATCTTCTAACCGGCTTATTCCGCTCCAATATTTATTTCATGCCCCCTGTTAGTGCTCAAGTGCAATTTTCTATTTAAACAAAATTTCAGCTTGAAAATGAATTAATTATTGGATTCCATAACGAAATTATTACGTGCTACGTCTGTGACGCAAAATTTTTCGAAACAACTGACCGCTGATCGATGACAAATAAAGGCTACTTTGAACCGAGTCACGTGTGTACGAATTCAATACATAGCAGACGCAGATTAAGAACGAATTCGAAACACAAGACTTCATCGTAATAAGACCAAATATCTCCACTTTCCAAAAATCTTGCTGGCAATGCTCGGTTGCTCACCTTTCGCGGATGAGATCGTGGTTGTTTGACCACTGCCGCCACCATCTTCCGGTTGCTGATCGGGTTTAGACTCGAGTATTCCCGACAGCTTAGTGGCGGATGAGTTTTCTTCGTCCAAGTATGGAAAATGTTTCTAAAATATTTTATTACGGAAACTAAGTTTTGTATCAGATAAATATTACAATTAACTTAACATCACGACTAACTTAACCGAACAGAACGGAAAATCGCCAACTTGTGGAACATTAAACAAAAAATCTAGCTTCCTAAATTCGTTTTTAATATTTCAAGAAAGGTTGTTTTGATTTTAAAAAGTAAATCTCGATTTTTTTTAATTTTTAATTTTGAAATATCCATTTTTAAAGCAACGCCAAATTTAATAAGGTTATTTAACTTACATTCAAACCTTTAGCGACGGCCTTACAATGAGACCTCATAAACGTTAGCGCTTACACTAATCACATTATAACACTTCGAAAATAGTTGATTACATTGGTACGTTGCGATTCCATTCCACATATCTTAACTGGTTTTGAATTTTGATTTCAAATTATGATTGCTACATCAAATGAATCTATAGAAAAACCTTGAAAATGCTCGAATTTCACTGTCGTGTCTACAATCAAAAAATAAGAGATGATCACTTCTCTCTCATTAACGAACCGAAATCGAACAAACGATAGAGGGTCTGCTCCTAAAACAGTAGAGACGGGTTTGATTCCATGTCGGGTCAAGCGAAAGAATACAAGGTAGGTATTCACAGCTTCCCTGCTTAACGTTCAGTAATAAAAAGGAAATTGTGAAGCCTCCATCGTGTGTGGTAGACAATTGTAGCAGCTTGACTTGAAAATCAAAAGGTCCCTTCGCTGTCTCTTGGCCAAGGTAACTTGGTGAATAAATCCGTAATAACACATACGCATACCTGTTTTAAATGGCTTATGTACTCAGAACTGTGGTCAGTTGAAAAGTCGCATTGTTTGCAGGGATACACTTTCAAGCCTTTGTGCTTTCGTGTTTGTTTGACATGCTTCCTCAAATTTTCAATATTAGCACTCCTAAACAATCACAAGCAAATGCAACACACATTTATTCAATCGAGTGCAATGGATTTCAAACATACACTTAAGTGGAAATTAGCAGTTGCGAGTAAATGGCTCAAGGACGGCCGAGGTTCTGAATCGCCAGAGCAGGATTCTACAGGGGCAACAAAGTTGCTAGCCTACAAGAAATGGCGCTGTGCAAATTTTTACGAAATTGCAATAAAAGAAAAGAGGTCCCAAGGCCGAGCGGTTAGTTTGCCTTTATGACCATTCGGTCGTGTGTGAGAATCAACCAAGACCAAAAAAGGTAATTTGTCAATTTTGGGGATTATCTTCAGACAATTGAAAGAATCAAAACATAAATTATCTAATCCAATTTACTGAAAATTTAACGTGTTGTACTATTTTTTACAGCTAAAATTATCGACTGAGAATAACAGTTTTTGTTATGTGACCAAAGCTGCATTTGAATATTTTTAAATTGAAGATGAATAATACCTTAAAAAAAATAGACCGCTGGGAATCTTTAAGACAGCATTAACTAGAGAATATCGCTTATGTCAGAAAAAGCTTATCTCAAACCATGCCTTTTCGAGGTAGAACATTTAAGTATCTGTCCAGTGGGGCGTAACATGCGATTTACGGGCACCTATCTCTCGGTGTATTTCTAAGCGTCCCCATCCCTTAGAAAAGGCCTGATAGTATCACCGGTATTACCACAACACCCACCTATCGGCAGTTTTGCCACATTTTAACAGTGGCCACTCAGTCCGCGGCACCCACTCCTTGACTGCTGTGGAAAAGGCGCATCTCTCCCAGGCTACCCAGTGCATCGACGGAATTCTACGATGGAACATTTTGTTGTGCTATGCTCTCTTTCACAGGAAACAGCCGGGCAGTTAAGTGGTCGAATGGATAGAGCGTCTGCTACTGAAACGGTGGACCTGGGTTCGATTCCTGACCGGGTCAAGCCAAAGACTATAAATATGGCATTCTCAGCTTTCCTGCTTGACATTCAGCATAAAAAAGGGACAGCGTGAAGCTTCCACCTTGTGTGGTAGACAGGTGGGTAGGCGGCAGCTTGACTTGAAGGCCGAAAAGTCCCTTCGCTACCGCCTGGCCAAAGCAACTTGGTAAAAAAAGATGAAATTACAATTAGTTCCAACCAGGTAGATAGATGTACCTCACCTATAGTTACAGTAAGGGCACTTGTATGGTTTAGTTCCAGAATGTTTCCTCAGGTGTCTCTTCAAGCCGGAGCTTTGCGAACATTCAAACGAACAGTGTTGACATTTAAACGGTTTCTCGCCAGTATGCTTGCGCTGGTGTTTGAGTAAAAGCTGCTTGCTCTTCGAAACATACGGGCACTGATCGCATTTGAAAGGGGTTTCACCTGAAAACGAAAGCGCGAAAAGTGCTAAGCGATTCGTGATAAATCCATTCCAGCTTAAACCAGCTCAACCAAGGCTATAGTTGCATACTTGTCACCCTGGTACCGGACAGCGTCAGACGCTAACTATTGCTTAGAATTTTCAGGTGATCCAATGTTTCTGTGACTTTCTTCCAATTCTTACCCCCTGAAATTGTAGCTTGTTTGAAGCCACCAAGCAGAGATAATCGTCGTAAAGGGTCTTACACAAGGATGCAACAACGCAACCAGGATGCGGGTTAAACTTACAACACGTGATCTGGGTCGTCGCAAAATCGACGCCTTTACCCTCTCGGCCACACAACTTTCTATCCTGAGTTTTAAAAGTTGTTTTTGTTGGCAGCACAGAATTCAAAACCTGGGTATGTTTTTCGCTTGAATTTTCGGTAAAATGTACGAATTCGGTCGAAACTTTTTGATTACAGAATCTATTCCGGTTCTATTCTTTATTGCAAGCATGAAATTAGGTCTTGAATATAAAATCTTTTAGATTTCTAGGATCATTTTGACCGAATTGGCTGAGTATTTTCGGTCATCCATAAAAAAAAAGGTCAATGATAGCATGCGTGGCTGGCCAATGACCAAAACCAAGCACAAAATAAAATAAAAACAACTATAACTATGTTGATCCATTTAACTGGTATATATTATGGACCACCACAGCATTAAGCAATAAACCCTGCAGAAAAGAAGAAATTCAAGCGCTGCGATTACCTGAATCTGCTGCACACTCTTTAAATTTTCAAAAAGCAACAAAATTTTGGAAATTTGTTTTGCAACAAACTTTTTTCAATAACAACTTAATCAATGAAGTGGCAAGAGCATTTTTTTCATATTTCTCCACTTCGAAGCGAGCATCTGGGTACAAACCTGACCGACAGTGTTCCCGCTAGGCCGATTTTTTTCAGCCAATCAGCAATTTGTTGGAACAAGGCAGATCATTTTGGCAAAATGATAAACATAGTATTAAAAAATTCGACTGACTTGTGGAAAAATGACATTCAGTACACTTTAATACGGGATTGGTACAAAATTTAGGGCACATAAACGTCTTTCTAAAGCTTTGGGCACAAATGTTTCAAGAAAATTTGGGCTCTGGCCGATTAGCCAAAAAGTTAGAGGAAACACTGCTGACCGATAAGTATAAGGGCCAACTTGTGAAACAGCAATTATTCCCTGAAAATCCTCTGCCGTTGTACAAGCCACTAGGTATGCTCAGTTTGACCGAGAAGTGGCAGGCAAATACTCTTGGCCTAAATGTGCCGCTGCCTGCTGATGAGAGTTTAGAGCTCGAAACATCGTTGTCAAGCTCTGTGCAGAGTTGCAATTTCATTAGAATTATGATCAAAGCAAATCCGATCATTTTATTTAATTAACATATTATTATTTAACATAAAATAAAAGAATCAAGCAAGGTATCATCTGCCCACTGCACAAAAGTGCACAGTGCACACCTTGCAAAAATTATCGAACTTTGACCAAAATTAGAGTTAAAAATTGCGATCGTTCAATAATTCCTTTGAAATTGAAATCCTTACAATGCAGAGTTAAAAACCAAACTATTAAATGCTTTCTAATAAGCATACCTGAATGTATACGCTGGTGATCTTGTAAGGCGTTAGAGGATGAGCAACCTTTACCACATTCCGAACATCTCACTGCAGTATGTCCAGTATGAATCCGCATATGGCGATCCACATCCTGCTTGCAAAGGAATCCCCTTCCACACTCCTACAACATTGATCAAACTTGTGAGTAATTTTCGGGTACCGGTTGTGAGTACTCAGTGATGCGTGAGTGTTCACAAATGCATATTGTGGCGAATAATAAACTGAACTGTACTGTTTCTCAATCTCAAAGACCAGGGGTGTACAATTGCTAGAGTCCGGCCCGCAATAAAATTTTATGCGGACTGCGCCCAGTTTTAACTTTATTTCCGACAGAAAATGGACTTTTTTGGTCTTCACCTATTGCCATCACCAAAAATTGGCAAAGTTCATCCTTTCCTGGGACTCATTTGCTCATTGAGAAGTGGTTTTGTTCCGAACTGTTGCCGGGGTACAACTTCACAAAGTCTTATTTGGCACTTTATCAGGAAAGATTGGACGACATTGCTCAGACCTAAATTGCAACTGTATCTTCAAAGACAAATTAGCCTAAGCCAAGACACAGCGAAGGAACCTCGCGGTCTTCGAGTCAAGCTGCCACCTGCCTACCTATCAACCACACAAGCTGGAGTTTTCACACTGTCTTTTGCGTGCCTAAACAACGGAATGGAAATAATGGAATGCTAACAATGGAATGCATGCAAATTTGCAAGAATATCGATTGGCGGAAATCAAGACATTACCAATCAGCGCTCGAGTGGACAAAGCGTTTGGTACTGAAACGGTAAATTCTGGTTCGATTCCCGGTCGGGTCATACCGAAGACTTTAGAAGTTAATAGTTACAGCTTTCCTGCTTTGTTACTATGACAACTTGCTCAAGGGGTAAACAAATTGCTATTTACCAGTTGAGTAAGTTGTTATTATTTATAATAACAACTGAGCATTAAGTTGTTATTATTTATAATAACAACTTACTCAACTGGTAAACAAAACAAGACTATTGTGTAGTTCAATTACTTACTCAACTGGTAAACAAGACTATTGTTTAGTTCTTATTGAAGAATAAACGAGAAAAAATATCAATTGGCGGAAATCAAGTCGCTACCGATCAGTGCTCGAGTGAACAAAGCGTCTGGTACTGAAACGGTAAACCTGGTTCGATTCCTGGTCGGGTCATACCAAAGATTTTAGAAGTTAATGCTTACAGCTTTCCTACTTTGTTACTATGACAACTTGCTCAAGGAGTAAAGAAATTGTTGTTTACCAGTTGAGTAAGTTGTTATTATAATAACAACTTAGCACTAAGTTGTTATTATTTATAATAACAACTTACTCAACTGGTAAACAACAATTTCTTTACTCCTTGAGCAAGTTGTCATAGTAACAAAGTAGGAAAGCTGTAAGCATTAACTTCTAAAATCTTTGGTATGACCCGATCGGGAATCGAACCAGGTTTACCGTTTCAGTACCAGACGCTTTGTTCACTCGAGCACTGATCGGTAACGACTTGATTTCCGCCAGTCGATATTTTTTCTCGTTTATTCTTCAATAAGAACTAAACAATAGTCCAGTAAAAATGACGCTGCTTGTTCCACTCAAAGCAACTCGACACACCGAAAAAATCGATATATTGGACTGTTACTGATCACCCGCTACCAAGGTCCCTTTATTAAGGCACCATTTCTAAGCTGAAAAAAAGACATTTGAAAACCACGACAAACTTGAATTTGCCAGTATGTACTGCTAAACTACATCAAAACCGAGTCAAGACTCGTTTGCTGATAGGGCAAATTCGCAAAACTTGAAGGAAATTCTAGATACACCAAATTTTGGATATTGAACTCACGCTATACAGCTGAAGCAGTGACTCAGGCACGCGGTTTGCAAATCCTTAGGACAAAAAATTAATTGCTTTCCAATACGTACCTAACGATCTGGTGCAGGTCGGAAACAGTTTGCTTGTTTTAATCAAAATAAGCTGAAGTGTTAACGATTCAACGCCAATATCATAAACCTTTTTTACAAGTATTTCAAAGTAAGCTACACTACCAAGGATGCTAATGATTTATTGCCGAATCTGGACAGAAACAAATATACAGTAAAACAGATATTGTACATGAAATCACACTTACTGTGCACTTGAAATTTCTAGGTCTTGTATCTCGCAAACTGTGTTTCATGATAAGATGCGCTGTTACAGATGCACGTCTCAAAAATGCGCAAGAACACTGAGGACATCGAAACCGCTGTTGCGAACCTGCAATGAGAAGAGCAATCAAATAAGGTCAAAGTGATTGATATTTACAGCGTTATGCAGTTATGCGAACTACTTAGTAAATCAATTTAAAAACAGCGCTAAACCTTTGAAGTCTGCAATAACTTTTTAATTGAGATTGTATTGCAAGACATCTTTCGTTATGTCACAATGTCAACTTTAAAATTGGTGCTACAGACAATAAACGTTGATACAAAGGCCAAAATCGGTTTCAAAAATTTGCTGAATTTCGTAAATTTGAGATATACTACACGTCCGAATTTGTCATAAAAGTATTTTTGAATGAAAATCGGGGCGCTGAACTCAATTACGGCCTTGTTTTTTCCTTAACTTGTTTGCTTTTTGAGATATGCTACAATTTTTATTTAAAAAATTATTTCATGGAAGTACCGATACTTTGAAGTCGAATTTCGAAACTTTTGCAACTTTGTAGAAGTTGAACGTTTGTATGGCTGTATGCTTCTGGTGCAAACATATTTATTCAATAATATCTAAAATTCAGCAAGGTAATAATTTTTCAAAAAAAATTATCATTATTTGAAATTCCCGAAAAATACCAAATGCAGCAGCAAAAAATATTGATAATTCCATGGTTACTTGACCACCAGTTCATCCTGCCCCTAGTGTACATTGACTGAAAAGGCGAACCTGAGTAGAACAGCAACAAAAAACATGTGGTTAAAAAGTTATCAATAATTCAAAACTTACCACTAGAAGGCGATAAATTTTATTTAGTGTGAGTGATTTTGACCTTTTTCTGGTCCGTTTTGAAACATATAAAGTGCTTTAAGAGGGTTTTAAAAGGTACTGAAAGTCATTCATGCATAAAATTTAGAGTCCTGCAATGGTAACTTTTAAATGGGATTAACTTTTTAACTACATATCGTAGAAAGTTAATTTATTTTTGTTCTTCTCAGGATTGCATTTTCAGTCAATGTGTACTGCGTGTACAGTGAACTGCTGGTCAGGTAAGCATATGTCCCTATTCTTTTGCTGCTGCATGTGCTATTTATCAAGAAATTCAAATAAATAACTTTTTTCAAAAATAAATTTTTGGATATATCTAAAATCCCCTAGATGAATTTTGGATATGTTAAATAAATATATTTGTGCTTAAAGCATACAAATTTTCCACTTTCTATAAAGTTGCAAAAGTACCCAAAATAGACTTCGAAGTATGGGTATTTATCGAAATAATTTTTCAATAAAAATCATAGCACATCTCAAAAAGTAAATAAGTTAAGGAAATAACAATGCCATAATTGAGTTCAGCACCGCGAGTTCCATTCAATACTTTTCTTTGGCAAATTCAGACATGTATAGTTCAAATTTACGAAATTTAACAAATTTTTGCAACCGATTTTGGCCTTTGTATCACCCTTTTTATCCTGTAGCACCAATTTTAAAGTTGGCATTGTGACATAACAAAACATATTACCTCAATAAACTTTATATTGTGATGCTCAGAAAAGACTGTTAAAACTAACTTCCAAATATGAAAAAAATCTGAGAGGGCTGATTGTCAGCCTGGTGAAATGGCATGGAATGACCCTTTGGGTAGTAGAAAATAATTATAGAGTGGTTGCTACTGAAATAGTACGCTATTGCATGCAACCTACACAAAAACTTAAAATTTGAATTCACAGTTTCTCTGCTTGACTGAAACAGTAAAAAAAGACAGTAAAGACTACAGAGCCCTGGAGCCTCAAAATTAAGTGGTAAAAATGTATAGTTTGAATTGTTGAAGACCACTAGTTTTTTTTGCTGCCTACTACGCAAAAAAACATTGTAAACAACGCACACCAGGAAATTAAGATGATTACCTAAATGGCATCGAAGGTGAGCCAGCAAATCACATTTCCTAAAAAATTTCTTCTGGCAACGCACACAGTGATAAGGTTGAGCTCCAGCATGACGTCGGTGGTGAACCAAAAAATCACGCCGCCTGAAAGGACCTGTAAAAAGTAATATGGAAGAGGACTAAAGCCAAAAAGAAGCATAAAAAAGGAATGATGGGTTATGAATCGTTATTACATATTATCATTTCTTTCTCCAAAAATTTCTATGAGTTTTCAACAGTCAGCAATGGCTGCTTTTGCATATTTATTGAGTTGCTGATAAAAATAAGAGTGGTTATGTACTGGTATATTCTATTTTTCATATTGTTTGCCATTATATCTTAACCATTACAATAAACTAAAACTGACTAATCCAATAAAGATATTCTTTTACAGCAACTACCGTATTTTTCAGACCATAAGCGCACTTAAAATACTAAAAATTTCAAAAAAATGAAGAAGTGCCTTCCACTCAGGTGCGCCTTATATATATAGATCAGGTGATACTCTTTTACTCTTCACAATTTAATTCATAGCTATTTGGAGCATTTTACAGTGTTAGGGCTTTTTAAGTCGCATTTCACTTAGTGCGTCTAAAATAAGGAAATAAAGGACATTTATTGATAGAGCACCCTATACTCCGATGCATCTTATAGTCCAAAAAATATGGTAATCTTCATAAGGAAAATTTTGTCAAAAGAGGATAAGAACTTCACCAGCATATTAATTTTTGTCTCATTCATTCATTGCCCAGCTTGTACACTTTTTCCCACACCTTTCAGAAAAGCCTAACGAGGAAACAGTCTGTTGGCAGCATTGTTTCATAGATTTTAATATTTACTGCATACATTAATGTCTATTGGTGGTAATTTTTTGAAATTGAAACTGCTTTAACTGTGTGTCATAATATCAACATTCCCCGATTCGTTTTGTGATCCTTATTATCAGTAAGGGGTTTTCCCCTAAAATCTCACCTTATGCTTTCATTGCGAGAGCCAGTAGTTGGTGATAGGCTAGAGTATGTGTTTACTAAGCTGGTTACTTTTATGTGCTTTTCTTTCAGTGATGTAAAGCCTAAGTTAGGTTATGTAAATACATTCGTGAGTACTGGTCTTGATGTGGTGAAGTTATAACAATTTACATCACTTATTCAAAATAGCCTAGTCATGGCTGATCAAGAAGACCAAAATGAAGTTGTTCATCTAGCACCTGCTCCAAATGTTGATGCTGCTAGACCTATTCAGGCCTCCGTAATTGAAAAAGCGCTCATTCCCTCCATATTCAGTCATGCTCCCAGCAGTGATAACTCTGAACAATTATTTCGGCACTGGATGGAGCGTTTTACAAACTACATCAACACTCTATCAGCAAATCAAGCTATGTCAGAAATCTCGAAAAAGATGATCCTCGTTAACCTAGTCAGTGCTGAAGTTTTTGAACTATTTCGCGATTCAGATACCTTTCAGGAAGCAGTCGCAACATTGAAGTCTAAATACCTGCGACAGCACAACGTTGTCTCTGCCAGGCACTTGCTTACCCTGCGCAAACAAACCCCCACTGAAACCATCAGTGATTATGTCCAAGCTCTTAAAAGTCTAAGCTTAAATGGTCAATTTCAGGAAGTAGATGCTGTTACACACAGAAACGAAGCTATAAGAGGTTCATTCATTGCTGGATTAAGCTCTTCGTCAATACGACAGAGGCTGCTTGAATCTGAAAGAACAGATTTAGATTCCATGATCAAATTGGCGTGCTCTCTCGAGTTAGCCTCCCAAAATGCTAACACCTATATGGGAGCCGACATATCAGTGCAACATGAATCTGGGGACCTTGGAGCTAGCACGCATGATTCTGCTTGTAACAAATTTGTAAAGCCGATGGTTTGTCATGTTGATAACCATGCCCACAGTATTGCAAGCACCAGTGCGAAATTTGGTCAGCTGGTAAATGAAGCTCCTGCAGATTATGCAAATTACATGCAGAAAGGCCCTAGCAGTTCCAAGAAAAATTGTGGGTATTGTGGATATGGATATCACCCAAGACAGGTGTGCCCAGCTAGAGAAGCGCTCTGCTACAAATGTCACACCAAAGGCCACTTTGCCAAAGTATGCAGAAAGTCAAGAAATAACCTGTACCTGCCCGATCAAAGTAAGTGTTGTTATATCAATCCATGCGAATCCAGTTTAAAAAAATCTATGATTATCATTACAATCAACGACTTGCCAATAAAAGCTTTAATTGATACTGGCAGTACTAATAACTACATGAACCCCAGCATAGCAAACCTGTGCGGTCTTAAAATTTATCGTACCTCTCAAGATCAAACCGTAGTTATGGCATCTGATAACTGCCATATGTCAGTTTCTGGGTATTGTGATTCAACCATAACCCTCCATGATCAGTCCTATAATAACGTGCACTTTGGTATTATGGATAATCTGTGTGTTGATGCTATTTTGGGCCTGGACTTTCTGAATCGTCATCAAGGTTTGCACATGTCACTGAATGGTAATCTGCCAACCCTCTTTTTAGACAACTTGTGCGTAGTTGCTGCTTGCAATACTTCAAGTACCACTTTAAATATTGATCCACCTAGTATATTTACCAATCTCTCATCCGAAGTAAAACCAGTTGCATGCAAATCTAGAAAATACTCTCAGATTGACAAAAAGTTTATGGCTGATACTATTGAAGACTGGCTAAAATCAGGCAAAATTGAGCCATCTCGATCACCTTGGCGTGCTCAACCTTTAGTTGTAGGAGGTGACAGGCATAGGAAAAGGCTAGTCATAGACTTTTCTCAGACTATAAATAAATTTACTCTTCCCGATGCCTACCCCTTACCTCGCATAGACAATTTGACCGATGATCTTGCCAAGTATAAAGTGTTTAGCACTTTCGATCTCAAATCAGCATATCTGCAAATCCCCTTGAAAGAAAATGAAAAACAATTCACAGCTTTCGAAGCGGACGGTGAATTGCACCAGTTCACTCACATGCCTTTTGGCGTGACCAATGGTAGCGCTACTTTTCAACGTGAAATGAATAAGTTCACTAACACAAATTGCTTAAAAGGAGTGTATGCCTACATGGATAATCTTCATGTGTGTGGATTTAACCAATCCGATCACGATCTCAATCTCGCAGCCTTTTCCAAAGCTGCAAAAGAAATCAACTTAACACTAAATCCAACCAAAAGCGTTTTATCAACAAACAAACTAACAACCCTAGGCTACATCATTGAAAACGGTAGCAAAAGACCAGACCCAGAAAGATTGCAGCCCCTACTGAATATGCCTGTACCCAACACACCAAAAGCATTACAAAGATCGGTGGGTCTGTTTTCTTATTAGGCTCATTGGATTAAATGCTTTTCTGACAAAATTGCTCCTTTATTGGGTAATCAATCTTTCCCACTAACACGTAAAGCAGTGGATGCCTTTCAAAACCTTAGATCTGAAATTGCTGAATCTGTCGTCACATCTATTGACGAATCTGCACCTTTTGAACTTGAAACTGATGCTAGTGATATCGCGATTTCAGCGGTTTTGAATCAGCATAACCGACCTGTCGCCTTTTTTTCTAGGATGCTGAATGCAACAGAAAAGAGACATTCCTCCATTGAAAAGGAAGCCTGTGCCATTATTGAATCCGTAAGATATTGGCGACATTATCTCTGCAATAGACGATTCGTTATCAAAACTGACCAAGACTCCGTCAAATTTATGTTTCAGAAAAATCACAAAACAAAATAAAAAATGACAAAATTCATAGGTGGCGTTTAGAGTTGTCCTGCTATCACTTTGATATTGTTCATAAGCCTGGTAAGGATAATGTGGTTCCAGACACCCTGACTAGAATGTTTTGTTCCCAAATCAGTTGCAACGTTTCACCCAGTTTAGATTTGCACGAGATTCACGATGCTCTATGTCATCCTGGTATTACCAGATTAAATGCGTATGTGAAGTGCAAAAATCTGCCCTTTTCTATCAATGATGTAAGAAAAGTAGTTAACTCTTGCTCTATTTGTGCTGAGTTGAAACCCCGCTTCTATCAGCCGCCCAAAAATGTACTTATTAAAGCCACGAAACCCTTTGAAAGGTTGAGCATTGATTTTAAGGGGCCTTTACCCTCGGCAACAAAAAACAAATTCATGTTAACCATAATTGATGAATATTCCAGGTTTCCTTTTGTGTACCCTTGTTGTTCTGTTGATGCGACTACAGTTATTGATTGTTTATCGAATTTGTTTTCGCTTTTTGGCTTACCGTCGTATATTCATTCTGATAGGGGCAGTGCCTTTATGAGTGAAAAATTGCAGTCTTATTTACTCAGTCTAGGAGTAGCAACTAGCCGAACAACTCCGTATAACCCCAGAGGAAATTCCCAGTGTGAAAGATTCAATGGTATAATTTGGAAATCAGTCATGCTCGCTTTACGCAGTAAGCGGTTACCCGTTGAGCACTGGGAAAAAGTGATTTCTACTGCTTTGCATAGTATTCGATCTTTCATCTCAACTAGCACAAATGAGACCCCCCACGAACGAATGTTCAATTTCGCAAGAAAAACGAGCAATGGCAACGCCCTTCCCAGCTGGCTGAGTAACCCTGGCCCTGTATATCTTCGTAAATTTGTTCGTAATTCTAAGTTTAGCCCTACCGTGGAAAAAGTCGAACTGCTGCAGGCCAATCCTCAGTATGCTTATGTCCAATTTCCCAATGGCCGTGAATCTACAGTATCTCTTAAAGATTTAGCACCATGTGGTGAGTCTGCAGTAATTGATTCCGACTCCGATAGTATAGTATCTGATACATTTGATTGCGAATCTGCTAGTGCCAATAGTCCTGTGCCTATTCTAATTGATTCCAGTAATACGTTATCAGATGATGTTCGAAATAGCCCTGTTTCACCCAAAGGCTATAACTGCATAAACGAAAATCAAGATTGCAATGTATCACATGAACTTAATGATATTCGTGACTGCAACACCACTAATCCTAACCAAGAAATTGTTCGCACCAAATCAGGTCGTGTTGTCAAGCCTCCGATTCGGTTTACATCGTAGGCCTAGTAGTGTTTTCGTTTATTTGGAGGGGGAGAATGTCATAATATCAACATTCCCCGATTCGTTTTGTGATCCTTATTATCAGTAAGGGGTTTTCCCCTAAAATCTCACCTTATGCTTTCATTGCGAGAGCCAGTAATTGGTGATAGGCTAGAGTATGTGTTTACTAAGCTGGTTACTTTTATGTGCTTTTCTTTCAGTGATGTAAAGCCTAAGTTAGGTTATGTAAATACATTCGTGAGTACTGGTCTTGATGTGGTGAAGTTATAACACTGTGCTATAGATCAGAATCCTGATTAAGTGTATCATATCACTCAATAAACATAATTAAGTTTGACATAACCATATTACTAGACTAAATGTGAAACAAAAACAAACAAACTACCATACCAAATAATTAGTCTACCAAATCATCTAAAACACAACAAAGACAGATTTTAAAATACCTTGAATCTAATCAGAACAGAGCACTACATTTTATGGTTCTGTCAGAATCACAACAGTAAATTACCAACTTCCAACACAATTATAGATGTGTTGTTATAAAATCTAAAGCTATTCCATTATATAAAATTTCAACAAACGTGAATACACTGCTTATAAAATGCTTGAAAACATAACATTAAAATATCACTATTAAAACATCACACAAGCACACTACAATCATTAAACCACTCATCACAAAAAATCATTTTGTTTTGCTTCTTCACTTTCAAAATTTAGATCTCGACCTGGCAAAATGTCTTTACCTTCTCCACATACAGAACATTTTGATGGAAATTTTATTGCTTTGAAAACGTCACTCTCCTCCTTCAATGCTTCATAGTTGGTTCCTTTTTTGGCCTGCAACAAACACATTACAAACAACATGACCGCTTTATCTAGAACAGGTCTGCCTAACCTTTCTACTGGTACGGGGAGAAAAGGTGCTGCTAGTCACATGCATTTTTACCAAGATTAAACTCCAAATAATTGCAAGTTTGTTGTACAAAATCGATGCTCACTTCATCCAGTATTTCTGGAATCTGTCCCTAAAAGTAGGTGAAGACCAAAAGGAAAAAGAAGGTCTTTGCCACAGATCCAAACTGATTTTGAGAAAACCAAACTGCAGAGGGTTTTGGTTTAGACCGTCTTTTCATTTGCCACGAAATGGTAAGCCTTACCATGAGGAAATCAACTTCGCAAAAAGACCTTGCAGGCAACACAAAACAGCTTCACAAGCCAAATGTGGTCCACGGGCCACGGGCTGGGCAGCCCTGATCTAGAAGCTACATTTGATTGTTTGTTAAGCACTCGAGACAACAGTATTGCAGACAATGATGAACATTGATCACTATCACTTCATTGAATACACTGTGAAAAATCATTGTGCAAGTATAGGTCCTACAGAAAATTTAAACTACACTAGAACAAATTCTTGCTAGCGCAATATTTCAATTAGATTTACTACGTGCCATGCTCAAGTCATTTCTTAGCTTCGAACCTTCTGGTGACATGGGACCATTCTTGTTCATCGAGTTCCGGAGTATCAAAAATTCATAATAGTTGCAGCTTGCTTTTATCACAGATTTTACGTTTACTGGCTTAACTAGTGAGTTGTTGCTCAAACTCGTAGGGTGGTTGTTTGACTCGATAACTGCAGGGTCCATTTACAACCTCATTGTTGCATGCTAAGCAAATTCGAAGTAAACTGCCATAATTATTTAACCAACACCATCTTTTTGTTACTGTACTTTTTTTTTCAATTCAATTTCAATTGTCACTGTTTTTAGCGCCTAAACAAAGTTGTCTTGCCTTCCCAAGCTGTCTTAAATGCAAGAGATCAGCAAATATTATTTGTAAGTAGCAAACCCAAAAAATCTATTGGTACTAATGAACGAATAAGGGTATGAAAGACCTGTTAGCATCAAGCCGATTTTTATCAGCAAAAGCTTTTGTCTTACACTATCGTACCTCGACAATTATAATATGAGCAGGGCTTTTGAAGTGATCAACTTTATCTTTTTTTGAAGAGTAAGCTCGACGACATATGCGGCAAAATCCTGAAAGTTTTATATATATAAATAAAAAACGTGTTTATTGAAGTACCAAAGGGCATTGATACATATACATGCAAAGTGCCAATGAGAAAGACAGTTAACGGGTTAATATTTAATTATTTCCCATTGGGGCTAAGCTGGCAACCAATTGTCGAGCCAAGTCAACTGACCATGACAAACTGATCGCAAACAAACTGACCGCGAAGCAACGATTTCGTTACAACTGCAATATCTTGACGTCCTTCATGGTCGACTCCTGGGAAGCCATGTCAACTTCCACTGGCAGTTAGGTGGCCATAACAACCACCCGATTTCGTTACAGTGATTTCGTCGCAGTGATTTTGTCACAAAGTGAGGGTTTGGGCAAGATGGCTCTAGGGATAGTAAAAATATATTTAGGATCGCCTTTCTCAGCCAATCAACATTGTTCGCAGCCAGTTTGCTTGCGGTCAGTTGGTTCACGGTCAGTTTGTCACGGTCAGTTGTTGTGGACCCACCACTTGTGGAGGCTTAGCGTCATAACAGACTTGCAAACACAGTTTAAAAAAAAGAGTGCTAAGTAGTGATGTGATTAGACAAACGCAGAGTGCTTGGCTTATACACATGAATGCATATATACATTTAATGCATTTCACCACATCATAAAGTATCATCTACTAACAACAATGTCAGTTATTGTATTACAATACGCTTTAATGGGCTCTTGCAAATTTACATTAGGAATTAAAAGCAATTTTCTGAAATGCTTTCACAGATTTTAAGTTGCAAATTTACAATGCTACAGGGCTGAGGTTGACTGTAAAAGATCTCTAAAGAAAATAATCTTCACCATCTTTATACCTTGCATAGTCCAAAAATAAGTGGATATTTTAATTCAAAATAACTGAACAACACATCTTTTATTGTTTATTACCAGTCACATTATTTTCATTTTGATTGGAAGCATCCAACTGCAAACTTTCATTGCTCAAATTAGATCCTCTGCAAAATATAAAAATCTACTCGTAAGTTTTGTTCCTATGAGTGATGACAATGTTAGCATAAAAGCTACCCAAGTACTTCAGCAAATCAGTAGGCAAATCAACCAGAGCTCTCCAATCATGTTTATCATCTCAGTAATTTTTTTCACAGTTTAGCAGTAAGACTGCACATTTAAACAACACTTGATCAAAAATTTTATACATGAACACTAGCAGCAGCATTATTATTTTGCAGTCATAAGATATCTTCCAGGCCTAGGTCTTGCCCAATTTTCTTGCAATCTGAAGGTATCGCTCTAACACTGTCGTCGTCAGTCAGAATGGAAGTAAGTACTACCAGAATTTTAAATCAACTTATTTCTATATCCAAATGACTCAGCAAGAATATTGTGCATTTGTACAACAATTGTAGCAATTTATAAAGAACATTGTACTGAGAAATTAATTTACTGTTAAATTCAATTTTACCAGGCTATGACACTAAACACTTACAAAAAACTAGATATCCTTTTGGTTTTTAATGAACGATTAACTTTCAAATTAGCATCTTTAAGATTTGAAATCCTTTTTTTCCAATGAAGTGTTTGAATTTTTCGTTCTGTCAAAAAGCATAAATGATTAGGCCTACAGTAGCATGAGCGCTGCTAATACTTGTTTATTATATGTGTACAAATATTGCTACCAGCATCATTGCAATGTGCTATATACTACAGCAATGAACAATAGCAGATAGATAAAAAAGGCAATATCTGATATGACGCAAGTAAAAACAAAAAGCAAAATATGTGTCATACTGCAATACAGTATTTAAGTCAGATCCGAAATAGTGAGACCTAAGATAAAACTCATGACAAAACAAAACTTTTAGAGCTATACCAAGCACTAAACATAATTGACCGACAGCAAATAGCCTACTTCAGACTTGTAGTGAGTCGACACAATTCCAAATTTGGCTTAACAAATTAAACTTCAATACAGGCTCATTATTACACTGCAAATCAAATCTTTCATTATACTTGCTACATTACACCAAAGCGTGTTACGAGTTGGCCGAAGCAGGACATCCTGAAGCGACCGACCTGACGCAAGACAACTCACCTTGGGAATCCTGACACCAGGGACATCTTGACGCTCAAAACATCCTGACGCCAAAAGCTCTAAACCTTCACACTCTGCTTATTTATTCTTTTTCTCCTTTTTTTTGTCTTTTCCGCGCTCCGTTCTTTTCCTCAAAACGATTAATGCTTGGTTATTGTGACGTTAATTATAATGTTTTTTATTAATTGCAAACATCATAGGAATCTCTATTTTGCAGAAACAACCCAAAAGCGAGTTGTGTTTTCACGAAAATAATCTTGATAAAATCGAAAGCCAAGTAAGCGAATCTGTAAAAATGCTGGTGATAAGTTTCAAATGATGACCAAATGTCCTGATCAAGAATATTACATTTTGCTATTATTAAACGACCACGTAGATATTTCATGAATAATAATCTTTGAAGTTAATTTATAGAGATAAATGCTCTAAAGCAAATTGTGTAATATGTTGAAGAAAATATTAAAAATATACTTCAAAAGTCAAGTACCGCAAATCAAAATTAATTAATGCAGCGATTAACATTTATTATCTTTGCCTATTATTATTAGATAACCACGTGACAATTTAGCAAGCATATTCATTGAATTGTTAGTAGTATGCTGGCAATAGTTTGTCGATAGATAACATTTAAAATTAGAGTTAAAATTACAGCAAAGAATGAAAATAGATCAAAAATACAATAATTTGAAATCATCCAATTAGTCAATTTCCCAATGGATGGTTTGTTTAGCTTTAACTTCAATTACTAATGCAGCTGACAGTTTTTACAATCACATTTTTTAACTTTAAACGACTCTGAATGGACAAAACAACTTGCTAACACGCTTCATATCAGGCATCAGCATGCCAAATTATCGTAATTTCTCTGGCAAAATCGAAGCATTCAAACAATAACAAGTTGCTATTTGAAAAATTCGATCATTAACAAGGCACTAATTTCGATGAGCTCCAAAACTTTTCCATTCATGAGTCGTACTTTGCCTTTTTAAATCAGAGAAACAAAATATATTTCAGGCACTATCGATACCAGAAACACAATATATTTGAAACTTGTTTAATATGAGGTGATTGCGATATAATAATGAAAAGGTAGAACTTTAATCTGCAACAAAACTTAAAGTCACTGTGAAACAATTATATGTAATTACTATCTTGTTTCCTACAAAAAATCAAGATAGTAAAGATGATTTGATCATTGTTTGAAATTTATCCTTAGCATTTCTACAATTCGCTAACTTGGCTTTTAATTTTATTAAGATTATTTTCGCAAAAATACAACTTGCTTTTGAGTTGTTTCTGCAAATTGGGATTCTTATGACATTAGTAATTAACGAAAAATATTATACTAACGTAACAATAACCAAACATTAATCGTTTTGAGAAAAAAACACGGAGCGCGGACAAGAGAAAAGAAAAAAGGAGAAAAAAAAAGCGGAGCGCAAAAGTTTGGAGCTTTTGGCGTCAGGATGTCCCTGGCATCAAGATTCCCGGGGTGAGTTGTCTCGCCTCAGGTTGGTAGCGTCAGGACATCGCGGACCGCGAGTTGGGAAGGCCCTTCACATTACTGCGTCCAGGCAACACAGCTTTATTCAAAAAAACATTACAGCGATCTGGTGGTGGTGAGCTGTTGGCAACACTGTGTACCGGTATGAGTTGCCTAGCGCGAGATCTGAACCTCAGACCTTCAGCTCCATAGACAAACACATTACTGCTCAACCAATGACATGAAAATGTTACGCTATTTTATTACAAAAACTGAACAGCTCAAAGCTAAAGCTAATGAACAACCAAATCAGAAATAAATGTGCCAATACAAAAAGAGTAGCCTGGATGTTTTACTCTAAACTTAGTTTAGAATTAAGTTTGCAAAGCTTAAAGTACTGATAACCTTACAGCTTAAATCTGAAAAGCAAAACAATTTACGCAAAAGAATTACTGTACAGTAGATTTCTTTGTTCCTTAATGCTTGTAGGCTACAATTGAAAAATACTGTAATGACTTTCTCCTAGTCTCAGAATGCAGAAGTTAAAAAATCTGTGCTCAAATTTGATTAAGAAAGTGGCTATTAAAATTTAAGAAAGTGGCCTTAAGAGGTAAAATAGTCGCTGACTTAAAGTATACAGTACTATAGTATTTGCGTTTTGACTGGCATAGGCTCAGGGCTGCAATAAAGTTCTACAACAACATTATTATTATTAGTGCTTTTCAGTTTTTAATTGTTCGGGTGAAGTGCTGCTTATGGGTATCGGTATCCTACTGAGTGCTCATAGACTTAGCCTCGATGTTGGCCCAGCAGTGTACTGGCAGGCTACTTAAATAGGTATGAAATAAGGCTACCGGTACCTACCGATAATTGCTGCCATTAAACTTAACTTTGTAACCAACTAATTGAAATAAACAGGCTTCACAACTTTGAAACAAAAAGTCCAAACTTACTAGTTGCCCCAGCAGCATCAGCCAAAAGTACTGATTTGTTGTGAGTTGGTTTTCTAAGTTTTGATTTACTTCGTGTATTTATACATTTCTTCAAATTTCTGGAAACATTTTGGCACTTTGACAAGTTGAGCTGATAAAGAAATTCTTCTTCTGTTGTTCCATGAGCCATAATAGATACCGGCAAGGATTTGAGAGATGATCTACAAACGACAACCCACGCTGTCACTTAGCCAAAACGCGATATGCTGCAATCATCAACGGCACTGTCAGATCGTAGACTTTGGTCAGATATTAGCGCTGCGCCAGCCGTAAATTTTGCGCCACACCATGACCGATCCAAGCAAGCAATTTTTTTTGCTCCAACTTCCAGCCATGGGCGTATTCTCTGGGTGTTCAAGGTGTTCAGTGAACACCCAGCACTCGCTGCGAAGCACCGATGTGATTATTAACCAATATGGGTTTTGTTCTACGTTTATTAATATTTTTATTTGGCACATTGTCTCTGTTTTATTTTTCTTGCACTTTTTCAAATAAATAAATTGATTCGCTGCGCAGTTTCGGTTGAGTGATTTTTTACTTATCACATTCTGCCTGTGTGCCTTTTTCGTATCGCGAAGGTGTTCAATGTTGAATTTGAACACCCTTGTTGAAATAAAGAGACTAAAATGAAAAAGATAGGAGTGCGCTGAGAATCGCATGTAAAAGATGCGACCAAGGTGTTCACACTAGCATGTTGAACACCTTTACAGCTCAAAACGTTTAAAAGCAAATCCAGCTGTCACGCAGCAAGGTTATCGTTAGTGCAAAATTTATTAATCCAAAATTTAAACAAAATTGTCTTAAAAATCAAAAGATTATGCCTTGATTGATCTCACAAAGTTAACTAAATCAATTAACTTACAGAAATATAATTTTGTTTGACTGGAAGAACGCTTAGAAGCCCTTACCAGCTTTTCGTCAATACAAAGCACTGTATATTGATCGCAAATTCGCAGTATTATTTTTTATTTTTGTTGCATTGTAATAAATTGGTGTAAATAAAATGGAAATCTGTTACTTGAGTTTTTGGATTAAAACAAACGTGCAATCAATGCAAATGCACAAATTACAAATCAACGAAACACAAACCCGAAAATTAACGATCCAAAACTTGCATCAGGGATGAGGAAGCGGCAATTTCTGAATCGCTTTCAGCTTGATCGCTTAGGTACGCTTCCGATACTCGATGACATAATTTTTGCTCTAAATTCTTAATTTCGAAAATTTTTGACAAAGCTTTTTCCAGATATGTCAAAATTAAACGTTTTATTCTATCATCATCTTAAAAACATAATATGACACAAAATAAGAAATAAGTTGACATTGCAAAGGTCTGAGCAATAAGCAAATAGGCGTAGCCAGAAATTCGGGTTGGGAGCGGCCCAAAAGCGAAACGTACAAATACATTGTCATGGTGTTTAGGTAATACTATAATTTTTCCAACCGTTTATTGGAAAATTAAAAAAAAGGGGGCAATTTTTCATTGGGGTCTAGGGATGAATTTTCAAGCGCTTCGGAGTCGGGATAGTTATGTTTTAATCGCATCGGCTGTAAAGTATAAATTTTTACTAGAGCAAAGTGAGACACCCAGGGCGACGCACCAACAGCCTCAGAATTTTTTAAATAAATTCGTTATGTCGTAGCTTGTAATTGAAAACAGACTTTTGCTCCAACTGCAACAAAAGCAGTCTTTTTATGATGCTGTTACTGAAAAGTTCATCGCTCAAAAACGAAGAATTGAACTGTGCTGCAGATGAATTATTTGTTCTTTTTTGCAACTTACAGCATAAGAGTGCAAGTTGCGTTTTAATAATTGCTATAATTTTGAAGATGAGCACGCATTAAGAATCCTTTTGAAGGCATAGCACTAACCTAAACTTCGCAGTAGCGCAATAAAAATTAAATACGAGAAATGCACTGTTATTTGAGCACAACTTGCATCCTTGTGTTGAGTTTTGCATTTTTTAGATTTTTTTGTTCAAAACACTACAAACATAAATTTAAAAAGAACGTAGGGCAAATTCTTTAACACAAGTTTTTAGTTTTTACATGCACTTGTAGAATTTGCAACGGCAGAGAATAGAATCCGAGCCATTGCACATGGGGATGATCAAAGTTGTGATTGTTTTTTGATGTATTGTTTAGACTTTAAAATGTTTATTTTTAGAACTAAAGTTACTTTTTTGCTTTTGATCTCAAAGTACTGTGTTTTTATTGACCTTTCAGTGTTGTTCGTTTTATTGACTCGCGTTCCGAAAAGCGAGAGTCAAAACGGCTACTTCTAAACTACTGCGACTTTGTTAGATTAGCTAATTCTGAAACTCCAATCTTAATTCTATACTTACCCTAACTAGGCTAACTCTGACATTAACCTAAGAAGTCGCGCTTTTAGCAGTCGCTATTCGGATCGTTTCGTCTACGGCTTTAACCGTTTTAAAACATGTTCGTTGTTTACTACATTCAGATAACAAAATCGTAAGATAATATACGCCATTATTACTCGTTTGCTGTTTTTCATAAAATTGCAGCTTTCACGCCATTATCGTTAATTTTCTAAACATTCTATACTCTTTACAATACAAAATACAGCAACTTTGACCATAACAGTTTATATTTTTTGGTTAATAGGGCTATAATTACTTTCAAAATGTCTCAATTTATTCGAATTATTATTTATCGCAATATTGGGGTATAACTTTTAAGTTTATGCTTCGGTTTTGAGTTGGCGCTGGTTTACAAGTTACTTTTTGTTTGTTTGATGCAAATTTCGGTTTCGCAAAATTTGGTCAGGCGTGGTCCCTGGTTTTGGCCGTGTAGTAGTTTGAGCTGGAAATTTTTTTCTCTGGAGCAATTTGCTGCGATCTAGCGTCAAATTGAATTTTGGCGAAAATGCCGTGGCGTGCGGTATTTAATAGTTCAGACACTTTGAACTCACACTTATACTTAAGTACGACAAAAGCACAAAAACATTTGGGCATAGACTCCATTTGAGTGAAGCTAAAATGGTTATGATTCGAGTTAAGTTTTCATTGAAAATTTAGATTTCATTTAAATCATTTTTGGTGAAATAAAAGCTTCGATTGTTTTTATAAATCCGAATTCTATTTCACCAATCCTATTTTATAGCGGTAGTTTTTGCGTACTAAAAATATAGCTGACTTAACTGAGTGCATTTGAGTTATTTACTTATTGTTACGAAGGGCTGAAAATAGCTGATGCTGATGAATGAACAATATTGAACACCCTGTAAAATCTTCACCCTACGCCACTGCTTCCAGCAGTTTTTGCTCAAATAGTAGCGAACTGCCCATGTAAAAAAAAAGTTAAACCACTCTTGTTAAAACAGCAAAACCACTCTTACAAGTTTAAAATACTGCCCTAAGCAGCTTGAGCTCTTGGGCGCAAAAAAAAACAATCAAAGCCGTGCAGCACCGTAAATTGTAGGGTGCTCGGCAAATTTCTGGAAAAACTCGGAATGAAAGAGCGAAATCTTTTTTACAGAAGTTTAACCATAGTCGGTTTAACTGCGGTAAAAAATTTTTCGAAAAAATTGTTTTCTACCGATATGTACTTTATCCCTATTTGTTACCAGAGGTGGGCAGTAGTGCGCTACTGTAGTAGCGGTAGTGCCACTACTGTAGAAACCGAGTAGCGAGTAGCGGTAGCGACGCTACTGTTTAGGGCAAGTAGCGGTAGCGATAGCGCCGCTACTTTTAGAAAATGAACTATACCGCTACCGCTACTTATTTTAAGTGCTTATTGTAATATCTTTAGTAAAATCAAAAACAGATACAGTAGTAAATTGTTATATTTAGATCACAAAATTGTTAGTACGGGTGAGAATGCCAAAATAATTTTGTTTGTGACGCTGTAATGACGAATTTATTACGTTTTGCTATACCCAGCAATAGATTTGTTTGAGTGATTACTGTCATCTAAAGTCTAAACTAAACTATGTCCTCGTGGCCGTGGTTCGCTGGCAGCTGTATCCAGTGCTTAAATTGTAGGAGGGGACGCGGGGGAACGCGTCCCCCCATCGAGAATTAGCGTCCCCCCATCGAGATTTAGCGTACCCCCATTGTGATTCAGTGTCCCCCTCCCCCCTTCGAGGTTTGAGTGCTGGTTAAACAGACGAAAAAGGGCCTGCTTTTTTTGGTTTTCACCTTATTTTGGAGGCAAAAACTCTTTAATTTCCGGTGAAAACTTTTTTTTTTGGTCTTCTCTCGATTTCGGAAACGGAAAGACAAAATTTCGACTAAAGTACTTTCGCATTCTGATTGCGTTTGGTCAAGGCTGCAAAAGCGTCCCCCTATGCAAAATTTTACAGCTTAAGTACTTGCTGTATCTTAATAGGAGTAGCATGTACGACTGGTTAATTACTATAAAGTAATACTAAGTCTATTGGCAAAAAGCGAACAAAAACAAAAAAACAAAAATACAGTAGGCACCGGAGTAGAGATTTGCCCTTGTTAAGGCCGCATTAGACAGTTAAAAGCTGGCCCGGAGTCAAAGCAGTGTGTTTGTGAGGAGGGGGCTCAAAAAAGCTTTTTTGGGGGGTTGCGGTTTGAAAACAATGCAATGCAGTAACTTTTTTTGTTAATTTTAGGTAAAGACCAAAAAAAACCTTCATCGAAATGCGGTAGCTTTTTTGTCAATTTTAACCAAAAAAATAAACAAGACTTGTCTATTTTAGTAGAAGATCAAAAAAAAAAAAAAAGTTCGAAAACATTTTTGCGGGGTTTTGTTTCTGTGATTTGCAGTTGCCGTCAACCAATTTTGTTTTGTTTGTTTTTTTGTTTTTTTTTGCATAGCAACGTTCAGGGTTGATTAAGTGCTTAATTGAGCTTGTTTTTGTTTGAACAATAAATAAATATAATTAATGAAGAATATGAAGCGTAGCTTTAATTTGAGCAATCTAAATCTATGGTTCTCAAGCTATGGGTCGCGACCCAAAGTTGGGTCGCCTAAAAATTCTTTTGGGTCGCTTGGTTTCTTTTTGCAGATATCCACAAAGGGTGAAATATGAATATAGCCATAACGCAATAATAAAAAATGACTCCGTAAACGCGCTGAAACATGTGCATTCTCGAAGTGAAGACGTCTTTTTTGGTCTTCACCTTAAAACCCGCCGTATACAAAGACTAGTGGTACACAAGTCTGATCGAACCCGCGGAAGTTAGTGGTTTCCTGAAGTAAGGACCTTTTTTTGGTCTTTACCCAACATTCTGCAAATATAGGTCGTTTAATGTCACACATGTGAATTTTTTAATAGCTTTGGGTTGCATTGAAAAAAGGTTGAGAATCACTGATCTAAATAATACAAGCGCTCTGTTTTTGGTCACAACAACGTTGTTAATAATTTACTAAACACTTTTTGTTGAAAGAACGATATTACTTTTATAATAACACGAAATTTAGTTTTGCTCAAAATATAAAAAACAAATTTGGACCGAAGCTAGCCTTAGCAGGAAAAAAATATTTAAAGCACATCGTCTGATTCAACGCATTGTTACGTTATCAATGGAGTTCTCTTAATCTTTTCTATATTGCCTATTGTAACTACATTTTATTCGCCCAGTTGCCTTGGCCAGGAGACAGCAGAGGGACCTTTCGGTCTTCGAGTCAAGCCGCCACCTGCCCACCTTTTTACCACGCTCGGCGGAGGCTTTACACTGTCCCTTTAATTGCTGATCGTCAAGCACGGAAGCTGTGAATTATTTATACAGGGTGTTTCAAAAGTCACGCCCGATTTTATACAGTTAAAAAGTCAATGGATATTTTTCTATGATATTTTCTATGTCTATGCTTTCTCTAATCATTTCTATTGTTATGTAGTTATACTTTGTAGTTATACTACGTATCAGAAATATAAATTCGTTCTTTGAGCACGTTTTTTCATATTAAAAATCGGGCGTGACTTTTGAAACACCCTGTATATTATTATATACTTTCATAGTCTTTGGTTTGACCTGACCGGGAATCTAACCCGAGTCTACCGCTTCAGTAGAAGACGCTCTATCCATTCGACCACTGATCGGTTATAAATTATAATGATCTAATTTAAAACAAAAGTTAACTTTTAACTTAACAAAAATACAGTAGATATGCCACGTTATACTTAACAAAATTTATGTCACTTTACACTCCAACTATGATTACGAGCAAATGAGGTTAAAAACCTTGTACGTAAAGATTTAAAAACATTCTGAACAAACCCAAAATACATTGGTTTTAAAAATGTATAGTTTTTCAGCTTCGCTATTCACAAGACAGTCGATGATAATCTAATTTATCTTCTTAATTATCCCTGTATATACCCAATTACTCATAAGTCACTGCAAAAAAAATTTACACGTAGCTCAAAGTAGCGGTTAACGGCAGCGGCGCTACTTCTGAAGTAGAGCGTGCCCATCTCTGTTTATTGCTAGGGTGACCATGGGCGTCGGTAAGGGCAGGGTCGAAAGTCCATGCTGTTTAAAACCAAAGACAAATCGATACCGGTATTGATAATTCTCGCAAAAAGCAAAGAATTGTCGATGGTCAATATCAGAAACAAAGGCAAGACTAAAGAAACAAAAAGTTACGATATTAGAAACAAAAAGCTAAGGTAAGCAATCGATACCGAAATGCGAACATAAACCTTTATTCTATTTTTCATTAGGATGCACTAAAATATTTGCTGTATTGACCATTAAACAAAGCTAGTCAGAGGAAAAACTATCGTTACCTTGTTGTACTACAAAGGATATAAAAAATACACTTTTAGGATAACTAGATGGGAGTTTGCCAGCAAACCCAGTGAACGACCGATGCAAAGCTAATGCTGTGACGCTCAAAAGTACTTTTGGTCTACCGTAAAATCAGCAATTATTCAAAAATATCTGATTGTGGAACCTTAAGAAAAGTAGAGTCAAAATATTTGTCAGTTAAATATCTCCAGATATCATAACAGACTGGCACCGTAAGTTGAGGCGTTCAAAAAATTGATTTTTGGGGGTCCGTTTGGGGGGTCCCCGGGGGATGGCACCCCCAAACTATGTCAAAATAGTTGTCTGTTAAATATCTCTTGATATCAAAACAGACTGGCACCCTAAGTTGAGCCATTCAAAAAATTGATTTTTCGGGGGTCCATTTGGGGGGTCTCTGGGGGGGTGGCACTACCAAACTATGTCAAAATATTTGTCGGTTAAATATCTCTTGATATCAAAACAAACTGGCACCCTAAGTTGAGCCATTCAAAAAATTGATTTTTGGGGGGGTCCCCGGGGGGATGGCACCCCCAAACTATGTCAAAACTATTGTCTGTTAAGTATCTGCTGACAGCAAAACAAATTGGCACCCTAAGTTGAGCCATTCAAGAAATTGATTTTTGGGGGGGTCTATTTGGGGGGTCCCCAGGGGGGGTGGTACCCCCAAACTACACCAAAATATTTGTCTGTTAAATATCTCCCGACATCATAAGACACTGGCACTCTAAGTTGAGCCATTTAAAAAATTGATTTTGGGGGGGTCCATTTGGGGGGTCCCCGGGGGGGGAGTGTCTCCCCCAAACTATGTCAAAATATTTTTCTGTTAAATATCTTCTGATATCAAAACAAACTAGCACTCTAGCTTAAGCCGTTCAAAAAATGGATTTTTGGGGGCCCCATTTTGGGAGGGTTCACGGTGGATTAGCCCTAAAAAATTTCGGTTGAAAAAATTGCGTTTGCAGCTTAAAAACTTTACACAAACATTAGATTTCGATGTTTTGTGGTTTAGGAGAAGAAGAGCGTACAAAAATTAGGAAGAAAAAAAGGAAAAAAAAAGGAAAAAAAAAAGAAATAAACCTTATTGCGGCCAAAAGTGGGTTGGTTGGGATAAAAGGGTATCTTAAGACATACAACCATAGGTGGGCAAGTTAATGCAAAACGTTAGCTTCGTTAACCACTTGTCCGTTGACAAACTTCACACCTCCGTTGACGTTAATCCGTTATTTTCAGCTTTAATTAACGGAAGTTGATAAAGTCCGTTAATCCGTTAACATTTTGCGTGTAATTCACATTTCGTTTTATTCATTCGCTTCTGGAACACGTATTGACGCTGTTGAGCTGATTGTAAGAAAGTATTTATAGCTATGGTGGTCTTTTTGTGTTTTGAAAGTTACATTTTACAGTCTAATCTAATTTCAAGATAAAAACAAGTTCAAATGCATCAACGAAGCTGCAAGATATTAACGATAAAAACCTTAACGGAAGTTAACAGAACTTAGCGGAAGTTACTTTAATCCGTTAACAGCACTTAACGGAAGTTAATTTAGTCCGTTAACATGAAAAAAGTTTTTAACGGATTAACGAGTTAGTGAAAAAGTTAGCTTCGTTATTAACGGATTAACGATTAACGAACTTGTGCCCACCTATGCATACAACCAAATGAAATATTTTTCCCGTACTTTAAGCCGTTTTTGACTGAGACCGCTTTTTACGCCAAACTTGCGGGGCGGCTTTTGGGTTCTAAAACCAAAGTCACGTGGCCTATTGCATCGAAATTTGATACCAACATATAACTCATTAATCTCAAACTGCTGTCAAAATTTTATGTAGCTAGACCCAAACATTCTCGAGTTATAAGCAAAAGTTTGAAATTTCGCACTCATTAGTTTGAAAATGGCTGAGTAAAAACAAAGAAACACGCGACGCGAGCGTCGGTCGTTCCAATTATAAAGAGCATAATAGTGTAGCGTCAGCTCCAACATAGCCGCAAGTAGAAGTGAAACTGGATGTATGGATTAATAACTCAACCCGGAGAGTCGCACGATAGGTTGTTCAACCGAGCCAGTCGACCGCATTGGGACCCGTTCTTTTGACACAAACGATACTAGCATAAGAGAAACGAAACGATGTAAGCTTAGGCAGACTCAATCAGTTGCGTAGCAAGGGGAGAGCGGGGGGGATATTGATGGATTGCAGCTACGTCATAGCTTTTTACCGCCAAAACGACTGGACGTCAAAACGCCATTACAAAGCATTTGACGTTACTGTAAATCAATGCATAATTTTTTCAGTGGGATATTTAAAGAATTTGATTGTAAATTAATACTTCTGTAGATAGCCTGGCCATAACTGAAAGTTACCAGGAGTGATTTAAGCAGCTTACATAGCTCAGCGGGTCTAAAAAGTAACGCTTTTTGTGAATTCTCATCGTCCATTGCCTGCTATTGCCCACTTCGACCGGTTTTTAGCTTTGGTTCACACCGTAAATTCGGTCATATCCTAAAATGCTTAAAATTCTACGTCAAAACTGTAACACATGGCCGATTAATGTTTCGTTTAAACACTACTTATGAACATAGGTGGGCACAAGTCCGTTAATCGTTAATCCGTTAATAACGAAGCTAACTTTTTCATTAACTCGTTAATCCGTTAAAAACTTTTTTCATGTTAACGGACTAAATTAACTTCCGTTAAGTGCTGTTAACGGATTAAAGTAACTTCCGCTAAGTTCTGTTAACTTCCGTTAAGATTTTTATCATTAATATCTTGCAGCTTCGTTGATGCATTTGAACTTGTTTTTATCTTGAAATTAGATTAGACTGTAAAATGTAACTTTCAAAACACAAAAAGACCACCACAGCAATAAATACTTTCTTACAATCTGCTCAACAGCGTCAATACGTGTTCCAGAAGCGAGTGAATAAAACGAAATGTGAATTACACGCAAAATGTTAACGGATTAACGGACTTTATCAACTTCCGTTAATTAAAGCTGAAAATAACGGATTAACGTTAACGGAGGTGTGAAGTTTGTTAACGGGCTAGTGGTTAACGAAGCTAACGTTTTGCATTAACTTGCCCATCTATGCTTATGAATAACAATTAACATCACCAGCTCAAGTCGAAATAAATGCAAATTAAGGCTCGATCAAAGTTACACCATTACACTGAGGCCAGTTAAATCATTAGTTTAAAGTTTAAATGACATCTCTACAAAATAATTCAATGAAAACAACCGCTAATGCGTTTTAGCCCTTAGCAACCAATAATATCGTAGCGGTAAGCCGCTATTGACAACGAGAAATGCAAAAAATCACCGAGATCCTGCAAAATAGACTTCTGAAATTACAAAAGTTTTAAAATGTGCTAATTTTGTCGCAAATAAATGAGATACAACTGTTCCATCCTAGTGCCTTAAGCCTCTTTGTTGATTACCGACGCTAGCTACCACTATTCATTTTACATGATTCTAATGGGTTACTTAACAGCAAGCCGGATTTACGTCACTGAAAAAAAGCAAACAAAACCGAATTCTCACTAATTAGAATCTTTTTCAGTTTTTACCGGCTTTTACCTAGCTTTTAAATTTATTGTTGCAAAGAATCAACTCATTTATAGCCTGAAAATACACTCTATATCGTCACTGTCAGTGTTTTTGCATGCATTTACACAGCGCAGAACCGCAATTTTGACGTCCAGCGGTTTGGCTGGCAGCGCGATGACGTCACGTGCAATCCATCAATAGCCCCCCATTGGCCTGAAAAGCATGCAAAATACCCCGTTTTTTGCACTTTTGAGGTCAATTTGTCCTACAAAAAACGAAAATAGCCCCCCCATTGAGATTGCAACGAGAATTTGTTAAGCATCTAATGTGATTTCGACTTGAATTTGAAATTGCAACCACCTGAATTGGGATACAAAAACCGACTCAATTTCACTATTTCAGTAAAGACCTTTTTTTATTTTGAGATCACCTAAATTTGGACAAAAAAAAAAAAATGACCCACTTTTAGTGAGAACCTTTATTTTTGGAGATCACCTAAATTTGACAAAAACACCACCTCAATCTGATTTAAGACTGATGAAAATCTGGGTCAAGATCGTTTGCTGTTGTTTCCAGCTTCCAAAAAGCCCCCCCCCCCCCAATGCGAATTCCTGGCTACGCGCCTGAACTCAACACGAGCAAAAGTGAAGTATAAAGATTCTACCAATCGATAACATGTGAGCAAAAAGCATACAAAAGGCAATAATCGGTAGAAAAAATTGAAAGCAAAGCATCTGCGATAATCGACAACAGAAAAGCAAAGAATGTAGTATCGATTACTAATCGACATTTCCGACCCTGGACTAGGGGGAGCGTGGAAGGCAATGGCCCAGCTGGCAGTAGCGTACGCAGGATTCTGAAAAAAGGGGGGGGGGGAATTTGAGATGAACAAAGATCTGAATCAGAAATTGTTCGACTCAAATTTAGTCCGATTTTTCGCCCAAAATTAGGTGAAGAGCCAAAAAAAAGGTCTTCACTCAAATTTAGTCCGATTTCAAGCCCAAAGCCAAGAAAAAACGCACAGAACATACCCTTTGTGTGATCAAACCTTATGCCCAACTTGCACAGGGGAGGGGCCATGCCTCAATTTTGCTTACTTTACTATGCAATTTTACAATCTTGGCGACTCAAAGGGGGGCCATGGCACAATGGCCCCCCCCTAAATACGCCCCTGCCCGGCTGGATTTTCACACACTTTCATATAAACCTCCCGAATTTCAAAAATTCTTCCATTTTTAGTAGTTAGAACTGCCTCTATTCTTATTCCCCTTCCCCCTGAAAAATTTACTGCCGACGCCCTTGAGTGCGACCGCTGTAAACCATGTAAACATGAAATCATTTTGATTGGCGTGGCACAAAAGTTAGGTAAATCCAAAAATAAATGACAGTGGGAGTTGATGTATCCTACCGTTTGGCTTTGATTCTATTTGAACAAGAGTTGATTCTTTGATTCTATTCTATCTTAGCTTTGATTCTATTTGAATAAGAGTACCGTTTACTATGTGCAAGGTGCATGCCTAAAATGATTGTTAAAAGTTGAAAAGCCAAAATAGGCAACGTGACGAACTTTACGTCCAGATGAAAATTCTGCATTTTCGGACGACAAACTACAAAAATGGTTTGGCCACATTCGCAGTATGTTTGCTCGTCGTAAGCTGTGCGTATTTCAGTCAAATGGAAAGCATTACCAATGAAAAGTTTTCGAAAACATCGGTTCCAAAACCTCGCTTTCGGGATAAAATGGATGTTGTTATATTAGTGACGATGATGCGATCCGGGTCGAGTATCGTCGATTCCATATTCAACGAGCGAATAAACGTGACGTATTTATACGAACCGTTATTCCCGTTCGGTAAACAGAAATGCAATGAAAAAACTCGTCAAAGTTTACTTGAAGTTTTGCGGAATGTGTCGAGCTGCCATTTTGAAAACTTGTCGTTTATTTACCAGACTTCAACGAGAGATGACATCCACGCTCGGTGCAAAAAATACAACTACTATTTTGCCGATGACAGAAAAGCGAACCGGTACCTATACATTATACAATGAGGCAAAGATTTGCACGAAAAATGAAAAATTATATTGTCCCAAACCTTAGCCTGCTACATCATTGAACAGTTTCTGCCGACGTAGTCTACTTGTGGCCATGAAGGTGATCTATTTGTGCAAATTGGAGTGGCTGATGCCTCTACTGAGTGACCCCGATTTTAACATCAAGGCTGTTCATTTGGTGCGGGACCCAAGGCCGACAATTTACTCCCGTACGAAACACACTGGAAACCTCTCTCAGGTCAGGAAAAAAACGACGCTGTTTGCAACAAACTTTTGACCAATTTGATATTTCTGGAGCAGATTGAAAAAGACTCTGACTTTTGGGGCTAGTACATGCAAGTCCGCTATGAAGACTTTGTCCTCAATCCTATTGGGTTGAATTGAAAAATCTATAAATTTGTTGGACTCGACATGACTTTGAGGATTAAGGACTGGTTGGACATAGCGTTTTCGAAGACAAACCATTACGTACTCGCTAAGGGATCACCTCAAAGCCTGCTGCGAAATGTTAAGAGCGTGATGAACAACTGGCAGGCGCGTAGCCAGAGATTCGCAATGGGGGGGCTGTTTCGGGGGTCTGGGGGCGGAGCCCCCAGCCGCCGGAGGCCAATGGGGGTCTGGGGGCAAAGCGCCCAGCCGCCGGAGGCTGGGGGTTTGGGGGCAAAGTCCCCATCCGCCGGAGGCATGGGGTCTGGGGGCAGCGCCCCCAGCGTTCGAAAATTTTGCATTTTTTTGCAAAAATAACTTCATTTTAGGGCTATTTTGATTAAAAAATAATGCTTTTAAAACGTGGCTTAGAAATTAGCAGTGCAAACAAGTTTAAACTGGTGGCATAAATAGGCTATTTGAGAGGTGGCTAATTAAAATATTAGTTCTCTTGTTTAGATGCTGGTAAATCATAAAATCGAATAGTTCAATAAAACTCACACGGAGTAATCGATTTCGTATACCGTACAGTTTATCGAGAAAAATAATTGGGAGGGGGGGCTAATGAAAAGAGATTTGAGAGCAATGATTGGTAATTAACTAATACTGAATAGCCCTCCTATTCCTTAGTTTACAGTATGTTTGTTGATGACACTTATGTTTAGCATTTTTACACTTGCGATCAAATTTGATTGCTTATTTGTTACCATTTTTCAAAGTTTTCATTTATTTGTTAGTTTTATTTTTGACAAATTAGCCCCCCCTCCCGAACATATATATGTTTCAAAAGATGTTTAAAATCACTATTTAGCAGAGGTGGAGTCCTCGAGGACGTCCTTGGCCTCGAGGACGTCCTCGATGACACATTTTGAAGTCCTTAGCCTTGGCCTCGAAGGTCAAGTCCGTGGCCTTGGTCTTGGCCTCGAGGCCTCAAGTCCTTGAAAATTGGCCTGTCCTCGGCTCGAGGACAGCACTATTTTTTGAATTGTTAAAATTTTGTGGAGCGCTTGAAAAATTTTTTGGAAAACGTTTTTTTGTGGAGATCGCTTGAAAAATTTTTGTGAAGACCTTTTTTTTTTTTATTTTTTGGAGATCGCCTGAAAAATTTTTGTGAATACCTTTTTTTTGGAGAGCACTCGCGCTTGTGTCCTTGGTCCTTGGCCTCGAAAGTGTCTGTCCTCGGAAAGTCTGTCCTTGGCCTTGGCCTCGGGCTTTTTTTGAGTCCTTGGCCTTGGTCTCGAGCCTTGTGTTCTCGACTCCACCTCTGCTATTTAGTCCACTCCAGTGCGTAAAACAGTCTCAAAAGTGCTAAAAACGTAGTGTTTTTTCCCATTCTGCATTTTGGTCGACATGCCAATGGGGGGGGGGGCTATAGCCCCCCCCCCCCTGGCTACGCTACTGACAACTGGAGGAACGATTTGAGCTGCGAAGCAGTTCAAGAAATTCAATCAAAATGCGAGAGAATTTTAAAGATTCTTGACTACAAAATTTTTCGTAATAGCCAAGACTTCAAAGATTTATCAACATTGTATTTTACTTCCAACTAAGTCGAATCAAATCATCATTGCACTCGGTGAAATACGTCAAAGCGTATAACGAGTTGTCGGGTCTATTTTTCTCCCGAATTAATAGCCACAAAAACAGCTTCTTTTTTCCAAGAACTAGAACAAGATTAGGGAAAAGTGTCAATCATTCGCAGGATTTAAAATTTGGAATGAAATTCCAAGCAGTTTAAAAGAAGTTTCATTCTACAGATTTAAAAAAGCTGTGAAAGCTCATTTTTTATCAACCAATGAAACCGATAAAAGCTAGAATAACAGCTTTCTATCAGCAATGCAGTAGTAATTACAGTAAATATAGTCGCATATTTATGCTTGAGTTCAACAATAACATATTTTATTGATTAAATGGCAGAGCTGGTGCATTCACCTATCACACATTTCATTTTGATGTGCCTCTGAATTATAAGCATTTTTGCAGTAACTGACTGAGGTTGATCTACACTGGTATAGGAAGTTGTACCAGTACTAATGACATGTTGGCAAACAATACAAAACAAAGCATGGATTTTTTTCCACTCCAATTGCCCAGTTTAAATTCTATAAAACATAAGCATTATGAATTTTATTGATTTATTTTCTATCCAATCTTTAGTTACAGTATTGTTTTTGTTTTTATTTTTTTTTTAGTGTGCTTCGAGTTAAAGCGATTCTAATGTTGCCTTGCATTTTCTTTACATGTTGACTGTGAGTTTTGTGTATACACTGTACAAAGTGCACATATCTTTGCAACGCTTTGTTTTAATTTTGCATAAAATTTTTTATCATACAAAGTAGCTGACTGAGAAAATCTAAAAGCTGCTTTTTTAACCTTAACTTGGTGAGGTGGCAGTAGACTTAGATGACCTTTCGGTCCTTCGCTGTCTCCTCACCAAGTGACTAAATATCGCTTTGATTCTGCAAGTTTGTGTGTTGGTTTTATAGGAATTGCATATCCCGATGCTTTGGAGATAGACCTAGAGGAAGTTGCAGTTTCTTCTTGTGATATGACGTCACTAGGTAAATAAATAAATATGATATGATACATAGGTGGGCACAAGTCCGTTAATCGTTAATCCGTTAATAACTTAGCTAACTTTTTCATTAACTCGTTAATCCGTTTAAAAGTTATTTCATGTTTACGGACTAAATTAACTTCCGTTAAGTGCTGTTAACGGACTAAATCAACTTCCGTTTAGTTTTGTTAACTTCCGTTGAGGTTCTTATCGTTAATATCTTGCACCATTCATTCATCGTACCGGTAAAAACCAATTTGCACTGGTAACACTTGTTGCGTATTAGCACAAGTTTTGTAGAAGAAAGCGAAGAAAAGAATTTTTTTGTGGGCAAATAATAAGCTGCAGCCTATTAATTTTTGCTGTTCACAATTTCCAAAGATTTTCCGATCGCAGCTTTGTTAGTGCAACCGAATTTATTTTATCTTGAAATTAGATTAGACTGTAAAATGTAACTTCCAAAACACAAAAAGACCACCATAGCAATAAATATTTCTTTACAATCAGCTCAACAGCGTCAACACGTGTTCTAGAAGCGAGAGAATAAAAAGAAATGTAAATTACACGCAAAATATTAACGGATTAACGGACTTTATTAACTTCCCGTAATTAAAGCTAAAAATAACGGACTAACGTTAACGGACGAGTGAAGTTTGTTAACAGACTAGTGGTTAACGAAGCTAACGTTTTGCGTTAACTTGCCCACCTATGATATGATATGATAAGCAGTTTGCATATTTCCAATTTGTTCCACATTTCAGTGCTTAGGGCTATTTAACCCCAGGTCACTTCGACGTCACAATAAAAAAAACACTCAGGTACCGGTATGACTGCGCAGCGTGTATTACAGGTCAACTTGGAAACCTTCGAGGTTACTAGCGAATGTGTAGGTTGAGTTGAGGAAGGGTGTGAGACGGAGATGACCTTTTTGTAATGAGATAGAGATAAGGAGGGGTGTGAGACCACAGAGAACTATATAATATAACAGGTTTATATATATAGTTCTCTGTGGAGAGACGGAGATGATCTTTTTGTAATGAGATAGAGATAAGGAAGGGTGTGAGACCATAGAGAACTACCGTATATAATATAACAGGTTTAGGTGAAACTATTCAACATGAGCTAAAATGTGCGACCATTGGTTTCATGAACTGCATGTTTCCAATTTGTTCCACATTTCAGTGCTTAGGGCTATTTTTAACCCTAGGTCACTTCGACGTCACAATAAAAAAACACTCAGGTACCGGTATGCTGCGCAGCGTGGTATATTACAGGTCAACTTGGAAACCTTCGAGGTTACTAGCGAATGTGTAGGTTGAGGAAGGGTGTGAGACGGAGATGACCTTTTTGTAATGAGATAGAGATAAGGAGGGGTGTGAGACCACAGAGAACTATATAATATAACAGGTTTAGGTGAAACTATTCAACATGAGCTAAAATGTGCGACCATTGGTTTCATGAACTGCGTGTTTCCAATTTGTTCCACATTTCAGTGCTTAGGGATATTTTTAACCCCAGGTCACTTCGACGTCACAATAAAAAAAACACTCAGGTACCGGTATGACTGCGCAGCGTATATTACAGGTCAACTTGGAAACCTTCAAGGTTACTAGCGAATGTGTAGGTTGAGTTGAGGAAGGGTGTGAGACGGAGATGACCTTTTTGTAATAAGATAGAGATAAGGAAGGTTGTGAGACCACAGAGAACTACATAATATAACAGGTTTATATAGTTCTCTGTGGTGAGACGGAGATGATCTTTTTGTAATGAGATAGAGATAAGGAAGGGTGTGAGACCACAGAGAACTACCGTATATAATATAACAGGTTTAGGTGAAACTATTCAACATGAGCTAAAATGTGCGACCATTGGTTTCATGCTTATTACAATCATCAGGCATATTAAATCTCTGTAAAAAAGCAAATGCATCATACATCAACTGAATGGGTATTATAATTCTCTATTTAATGCAAATAACTTAACCACTTACCGTCGAAAAGTTGCAGTCCATCCTATTAAATTCTGCCTTGGTCCCTTACTGAAATCCGAATCTCTAGTACCAACTCACTCCGACTAGTTTATTTTCTGCAGTTTAATCAAGCAGGGAAACTGATTCCTGCTTATTTTTTTGTTGCTATCGGGGTGAATTTCAACTTACAACTGAGAGGATCAAAATAAAATATTATTATACCTGTATATAAAAACTATTGCATCACAAATCGTAACTACATATGAAAAAAACGTAATAACGAAAATTAGGTGCACTAAAGTTTATGTTGGAATACTGTATTTTACTGTTGTCAAAATAAAAATACTGTGGTAAAGTTATAGAAAAAATCGAAAAATATGCCGTATAATCTTAACACACTCAAAACCACAACTGTTACGTCACAACATTTTAAAAACTAACTCGAAATACTATAAAACATTAAGGTTTATGCTGCTCAGTTTATACTTTCAGCAGTGGTGGCAACGGGACACGAAGATGTGATTTGTGCACAACAGAAAAGATGCTCATTGCGATGGCTGATGACACTTGCATTAATAAGAGAGATGAGTTCGTGTCCCGTTGCCACCACCGCCGAAAGTATAAACTGAGCAGCGTAAAACCTTAATGTTTTATAGTATTTCGAGTTAGTTTTTATAATGTTGTGACGTAACAGTTGCGGTTTTGAGTGTGTTAAGATTATACGGCATATTTTTCGATTTTTTCTATAACTTTACCACAGTATTTTTGTTTCGACAACAGTAAAATATAGTATTCCAACATAAACTTTAGTGCACCTAATTTTCGTTATTACGTTTTTTTCATATGTAGTTACGATTTGTGATGCAATAGTTTTTATATACAGGTATAATAATATTTTATTTTGATCCTCTCAGTTGTAAGTTGAAATTCACCCCGATAGCAACAAAAAAATAAGCAGGAATCAGTTTCCCTGCTTGATTAAACTGCAGAACATAAACTAGTCGGAGTGAGTTGGTACTAGAGATTCGGATTTCAGTAAGGGACCAAGGCAGAATTTAATAGGATGGACTGCAACTTTTCGACGGTAAGTGGTTAAGTTATTTGCATTAAATAGAGAATTATAATACCCATTCAGTTGATGTATGATGCATTTGCTTTTTCACAGAGATTTAATATGCCTGATGATTGTAATAAACATTAAACCAATGGTCACACATTTTAGCTCATGTTGAATAGTTTCACGTAAATAATAGCTCTGCTTTGGCATCGAGCACTGTTTGTAGGTGCTGTGAAAATCACTTACTCTAATATAACAGGTTTATATAGTTCTCTGTGGTGAGACGGAGATGATCTTTTTGTAAGCGTAACTAAGAGTAGGCTATTCAAAGCACAGTTCGTGAACGCATTTTCCAAAGCTTGTGTTAAACAATCAATGACAACTTTTATTAGTCCAGGCTACTAGTGTTTACTGAGAATTTTAAATTATAATAATCACGCAACTTATATACCGCTTTAACCTACAGATCATCCAAATACCCTCTCAGTAAAAGAAGAAAAGAGGTTGTCTAAGCGGTTTTGACGACAATGTGACTGGGTAGAACTACAGAAAAAGCACTGGAGAAGCAAACAAAAGCCAAACACAAATTTAAAAACACTGTGTCTCACTCTCAATACTAAATTAAAACACATATCGGTTCGTGCGTGAAAACAAAATAATAGCATTACCAAAATACTGTAAATTGGTAAAAACACTAGGCTATGTAGCATATGAAATGACGCTATTTTGAAATGACACTCCTTTCAGTAATTGTCAGGTAGATGTATAAGCTGAAAAAGATTTAGTCAAGGAAAGAGCAAACTTAAACAGATTCAATTTTGAAGAAAAAGGCAAGATTAAAAGTAAAATTAACAGTGTACGAATGGTAACATACAAGCAAGCAGGGAAGCGATGTACCAAAACAGCTGAAAATATTGTATGACAAAGACAAAACAAACAATAAGAGACAGAAGACAGGGGCAGCAGCTTGAAGGCTAGTGTAGGCTACCGCACAGTAACTGTAGCTGAGTAGCCCAGTGTTACTGTAGTGTTATGTTATAGATCAAGTAGTCTAGTAGTTTTTTTTTGTGTGGCTTTAGGAAAACCCAATGTGCCAATTCAATATACAAGCTGATTTATTTTTATTGAATCAAGCTATAACAAGAATTTACTTTAATAATTGCACACTGTGGTGTGGATGCCGTGAAACTGAAAGAGTAAAACTTCACTGTGTCAACTGCATCCACTTTCATTTAATACGCTACCATTAGAAGACTGCCATTCAACCACGTAGCCTAGTTCTGCGCTACAATAAACCCCTAAATGTTGCTACTAATTAACTTTTTTTTGGCGCAGTATTAAAAACTAAATTAGCAAATTTACCTTTGCACTTGATCTTTAAACCATAACCTTGACACTTAAAAAAGTAAATAAAAAAGAACAAGATTGAAAAATCATGAAAATTTAAGACCAACCAGCTTTAGGTGTGGCCCTGAGCGGAATACTGCTAGGGCCATAGGTGGGCAAGTTAACGCAAAACATTAGCTTCGTTAACCACTAGTCCGTTAACAAACTTCACACGTCCGTTAAAGTTAATCCGTTATTTTCAGCTTTAATTAACGGAAGTTAATAAAGTCTGTTAATCCGTTAACATTTTGCGTGTAATTTACATTTCTTTTTATTCACTCGCTTCTAGAACACGTGTTGACGCTGTTGAGCCGATTGTAAGAAAATATTTATTGCTGTGTTGTCTTATTGTATTTTGAAAGTTACAGTTTACAATCTAATCTAATTTCAACATAAAAATAAGTTCAAATGCACAATGAAGCTGCGATCGGAAAATCTTTGAAAATTGCGAACAGCAATAATTAATAGACCTATGAAGCTATGAGGCTGCATGTTATTATTTGCCTTAAAAAAGAGCTCCTTCTACAAAACTTGTGCTAATACGCAACAAGTGTTACCAGTGCAAACTACCGTATATACTCGCGGATAGGTCGCAACTTTTTTCTCATATTTTTTAACAAAAAACACGGGTGCGACCTATCCACGCGACATACCTTGAAAGTTTTCGGCTATTGCAAGTATCGTATTTTCTGGCTAATAAGCCGTTATAGACATAAATTGCGCTTGCGCTCGCACATACCAATGCGAGACAGTTTCATGCACGCACACGCACATGCGACCGCTCAGCGTGCGTTGGATTTTCCTGCTTTGTTAAGAAAAAATGATTTTTGCGATTTTAATGTTCGGTTTCGAAGTTATTTGCTTTTAATTTATTTTAATTTTTGAAGTTTATTTTAATTTTCGCACAGATAACTTCGAAAATTTATCTTAATTTTCGAAGTTATCTGTGCAAAAAAGATAGTGTGACTTATGTGCGAGTCAACGCTAAATTCAACTTTTTTAACACAAAACTAATAGTGCGACCTATACGGTGGTGCGACCTATAGGCGAGTATATACGGTAGTTTGTACCAGTCCGATGAATGAATCGTGCAAGATATTAACGATAAAAACCTTAACGGAAGTTAACAGAACTTAACAGAAGTTGATTTAGTCCGTTAACAGAACTTAACGGAAGTTAATTTAGTCCGTTAACATGAAAAAACTTTTTAACGGATTAACTAGTTAATGAAAAAGTTAGCTTCATTATAAACAGATTAACGATTAACGGACTTGTGCCCACCTATGGCTAGGGCTATAGGTCTAAACACAGTATGTTTTTTGTACTGGTAACTAAACTGCAGTATCCTCTACTGTGAGCTATCATCTCCATTTCTTACTAACCAGTAACAGCATGCTCTTAGTTATTTGTAACAGCTGCGATTGGGTAAGTACAAGGTTTCATAAACTACAGGTGACACTACTACGCTTACTTGGCAGTGCATCTTGCCAGCACGTGCAGCAGCCACAGGAAACTAAGAAGGAGCCTACCACAATCACATCGTGGCCACTGCTGGCCACATTTAAACTTCGAACTCTGATGCCATGGCAGTATTTATGGTATATATATCATATCCATGATCTCTCGCAAAGACGGTGTGCTCATAGCTCTTTATTAATTACGATAGTTTAAAGCTACACAAATGTTAAAAATTATGGCAGTGACTAAAGTGGAAATTTTACACACATTGTTAAGTGCCTAGAAATAATATTATTATAGTTAAACTTTTACCCCGACAGTTGTAGCCAGTTTGAAAATCCGGAAGCGCCTGATTTTGAAAAAATTGCTTCCGCTTCCAAGTTCCAGCTCCCTTTGCAACACTTTCGCTTCTGTTTCCAACCTCTTTCATCAAAGTGCTTTTGCTTCTTCCAAAAATTAACTGCTTCTGCCGCTTCCACATCCATGCTACTTACACAACAAAAAAATAACTTGTTCGGTTCTAATTCTTTTATTTTTTGGATGCAGGTAAGCTTTGCTAAAAGCTAGGTCTGGTCAGTAGCCTAGGTCAGAGGTACTGAGTCTGTGGACTGTGGGTACAGTTTGGGCAATTTGCCAATGGAAGATGTAAAGAATGCTTGCAGCAAAGAAAAACTAAATTGTAACCTTGCTTGGTAGTAGTTAGTCCCAATCAGCATTCAGTATCCTGGCCTACAATGCAATTTAATTAAGAGTAAAACTTAGGCAATGAAGCAATAAACATTATGAAGGAGATTATACAGGAATTGATTTCTGCTGGGAGGAAAGCACTTGCAAGTTTAATAATAGTTTTGCTTCTTGGCACTCTCATTCCTTACATCATGTTATTGTTTTGGTGAGTATATAGTGTTGATTCATAGCATATTCAGTATCATTGTGACCTTCATTGATCAACTTGTAACTTTTGTACTTGAGTGAAATTAAGTTCTTGATTTGATAAATCTAAAATGTTAAGAATATAAAATGCCATACCTTTACACTTTGTCTGTTCTAAAGCTGTTAACAGCAGCCAAACTAGGTAGTATACAACTTAAACCTGTTTCTTAAATGCATACTGTACAGAAGGCCTACCAGTACCTACCATTTGATATGCGGTGCCGGCACTGGGTAATAACTGCTATTAGTATATTATTGATTGTTGTGGTTAGTGATGTGTGAGCAATTAAACTAAGTGTTAATTGTGATGATGCGCTAAAATGAAGCAAGTAACATACTCTTTCTTTAATTACATTTTGTTGCTACAAAAGCAGTAATTTGCGTATCTAAATGATCATGTTTGATGTTGGGTAATATAACATGTTGTATTTTATTAACTTGTCCATCGGACAAGTAAAGCCGGAAAATAACTTGCCCTAGGCGCTTTCAGTTTCCTTGAGGCAAGCGTTCATTTGAAACCCTGTAACAGGTCAGAGGTACGATAGGGTTAGGGTTGGTGTGCCTGCTAGAGTACAGAGTACCGGTACTATGCCAAGTATTGCCATGCCATACAACTCATTTCCTGGGTTGTTCCAAACAGGCATGTTAGAGTTGATAGGGTGTTGTCTATTATGCCTGTTTGAAGCAATTTTGCATTGGTATTATACTATGCTTCTGTGTTTTATACTATGCCTCTGGGTCTGTCCTCAAAAAGTTGGTTCTTGGCCTCAGATTTTTTTTGAGACCATGGCCTTAAACGTTGTGTTCTCAACTCCATCTCTGATAAAAGCCTCGTCTTGGGAAATTGCATTTGGCTACTGCTTGCAAAACTTAAATTGGATTTACAGCAGAGATTTTTGGCTGAAACTTTTTCTCTGAAGTATTTTTGCTGATGTTTCACAAAAAATTTCCAATTGAGTAATTAAAAAAATGGTAGTAAAATCAAATTTTAAGCTGAAAAACTGTTTTTGTTACTGTCTATGCTACCCACTCCTAAAAAATCTGAAAATTGCTTCGAGCAAAATTTAACACGCTATTCAAAACAGTTTTGCATCTTACCAATACCATAATTTGAAAGCAAGAAATAAGCAAAACTATTAAGTACAACTTTTTTGCCAGACTGGGAAAACTTGAAAGATAAATGCAAACAGGATTGAGTGACCCTTGATTAATACTTAAATGGTTCAATTTTTTTTTAACAAAAAGCATGATGGTTTTTTTAGCATGTTCCATAAGAGTGATGCTAATTGCTCCAGGAGCACAAATGCATCAAAGCTAGTAACTGATTTCCTTGACAAGCCAGTCATTAGAAAAAAACAGTGATGCCAAAGTCGTTCACTTGCCACCTCATGAAGACTTTATTGGTGGAATTTAACACCCTGATTCCTTCAAGTGCAGGTTTAAAGCATTTTTTTTTTTTTTTTCATTAAGTAAAGACATTTTTTGCCCAAAGCCATGCATATTTTTAAATCATGCTTGTATTTTTTAGAGAAAATCATTAATTTGTTTTTGTTGACTAACTGGTTGCATGCATAATTTGTTTTGAATATAGATTTCATACCATAGCCTAGTGCAATTTGAGCAGTGAATCAATTAAGGTGTATTTACGCAGTATCTCTTTTTTGTTCGCTTTTGCTCGTTTTCGTATGTATTTGCTTCTTCATGAAAAAGTATACGCTTTTCAACCTCATTTTTGTAAGTCCATATCAGCACTAAGTAGACTGTAACATGGTGGTCTGCAACTTTTAGGCACAGACATTTAAGCGCAGGATGTTTAGGCACCACTGATTAGGTGCTGCCGATTATGCGCGAGGACTTGAGGCACCAGACCTGAAAGTAATTTATTTTCCCAAACAAAACAGTTTTTAATAAGTAAAAACAATTTTTAAATGGATATTTTAGAGTTTAATCTTTACACCTTGTTGTAAATACACTTCTAGTAAAAACAATGTTAAATTTTTGCAGTTATTTTTCAGAATTGCGTCAAGAATTTTAGATGTTGTACAGGATTGTATGCTGATTCAAATTATGGGTTTACTTAGAATTATTTTTGCAGTGTGAGTTGAATTAGAAGTGGTTGCAGACTCTACTACCATTTTCAACAATTTTTCATGAAAATTTTGCATACAAGAGCTATATAGTTTAAATTTATCATGCTCACTGCATTCCCTTCAATAAAAATAAAAAGCCAAATAATAGAAATGAACAGCTAGACTAAAGTCATTTTACAAACGTTTTCGCCTTTCATCTGGGTGCTTCAGTTATTATTATAGTTAAATTATAGACACATTAACTTCAGACTTACCGGAAAGAATGAAATACGTAATAAAGCAATATCAAGGTTTCGAGTCACGTGCATACAACAATGAAGATCGTTCATGGCATTTAACAGTTCAATAGTTTATCTACTAATGGAGAATAAAGAAATTTATGGGAAAAAACAGCACATTAATCAACAGGCATTACTATCATTTGCAACATTTAACAGATAGTACGAGTCATTACCATATAATTGTTTATTTGAACTAGGTCAATGTTTTTTTATTAATAAAGCTTCATGAATTTTGGCCTAAAAATCTGATTTACATTGTTTCAGAACCTCAGAAATGTTGCAAAATTCATATAGCTTGTCTTTTCTGCTAAATGTCAACAAATGATAGTAATGCCTGTTGATGAATGTGCTGTTTTTTTCCCCATGAATTTCTTTATTTTCCATTAATAGGTGAACTGTTGGGTGTTGACCTATTAAATGTGATTGATGATCTTAAATGTTTTACCCCTGGTGACTTGAAACCTTGTTATTACTTTATTTTATATTTCATTCTTTCCAGTTGGTCCAAAGTTAACATGTCTATAATTTAACTAATATCTGAAGAGGCCTGATAAAAGGCAAAAACGTTTGTATTTTTGATTGTAAATGAATCATTAGAATGACTTTAGTCTTGGTGTTCATTGGCTAAATATTTTTAAAATAAAAAGATAGACAAATGTATTAAGAAGAACTCCCTTATTACTGCACACAGTGCTGTCATTGAGGGCACTTTGTTTTTACTATAAGTGTGTTTACAACAACGTGTAAAGATAAAACTTTAAAATATCCATTTATTTGCTTTTACTATATTTACGATCAGGTGTAATGATTATAAATAGAAATCTGCTGAGAGATGAATCCTTAGCTCCTGAAAAACTTTGTACTGCATTGTTTGGTAGAGGCAGACTCTAAATAATCATGAAACGTCACGTGGCTTGCTGCGTGTGCCAATATTGCACAAGCAAATTGTGCCTGTGCACCACAAAATTACTGCAGGCTGGAGATTGCATGCGTCCGGATTAGGTAAGAAAACTTGGCGAGCATGTAGTGGAAAACATGTTTGATTATTGAAACAAATACAATTAGAAATCAATTTTTTGTAGAACTATTTCCACTTTCTTTTCATCTATCTGTTTTTAAAGTCACTTTTATCAAAGCTTCTAACACCACCCTCTGCCAACTAAAAGAATTTGTGTACTGCTTAAAGATTGTATGTTAATGACGCTATCTTATCGATCCTTTTCCTGTCAATCTCTGCTCAGCTTTTTGCTATAGCCAGTAGCCACTTCTTTTTACTTCTTTTCCTCCATCCGCTATTCTGACAATTCTTCTTTGCAAGTGTCAGATGAAAAGCTTCGAAGATATTAACATTTTAATTAAAGTAAAACTTTTTTGTTTGAAAAACATTTTTCGGGAAAAAGCTTTTATTTGAAGAAGTATGTTGTAGAAAAAACAAATTAAAAAAACTATTTTTTTAACTTATTTTAAACAAAAAGAATTTTTTTTAACCTAAACGTCCATGCCTAAAAGTTATAGTCTGGTAACAAGGTGATAAAAATTTTGTTCTAAAATTTCATGTATGAACAATAAGTTAGATATTTCAAAATAGAGCTGTACCACTTTATAAAAAGAATTTTTTCGAAAAACTTTTATCCAAAATGTGACAGTCTAGTTAAAGAGCAGATTTGGATGTAAAAAAATGCAGACATAGTAGAACATACTTTTTCATGGAGAAGCATATACATACAAAGACAGACAAAAGCGGACGAAAAACGAATATTAAGTAAATCCACCTCTAGAATTATTGTCCTAAAAACATCACACTTGCCTTGCAAGAATTTTAGAGTTCTTAAGCTTGCGGTGCAATTTTATGACTTGCACTGCCCACCTCTGGTTCCAACATGCCTTTTTGTCTTTTGCTGCTGTGCTTCAGCGAGATATGAGTCTGGTTTTCTTGCTGTTTTTTCTACAATTAAACGATGCAATTTAGTTGAAAGTTCATCAAGAACTTTTAAGTCAAAAAGAATAAAATGAAAATAAGGAATATTCATCCACTTATTTGTTGTTTACCTTTTTAATTTTCAAGATAAGGGTTTGAGTTAAGGTTAGGGTTACGTTTGGTGTTAAGTTTTTAAGTAAGAGTTTGAGTTAGATTTTTGTCAGCTGTAATAGAAATTTTCAATGAATTAATTTCTTCCATTTAGTTACCAGTATTTGCGTAATGATACTGTATTATTGCTTGTATTAGCGATAAACTGCAAGTGTAAAGCGATAATCAACGTTCATGCTAATTATTTATTTACAAGCAATCAAAATAGAAACGTTGTCGTTTTTCATCAGGTATTAGTTAAATCCAGCAAGAAAGCCTTCAGACTGAGTGAAAACAATAAAGATCGTCAATTGCATTAACAGGTCATCAGCTCATTTACTAATAGAGTAATTCATGGGGAAAAACAATATATACATTAATCAACAGGCATTGCTATCATTTGTACACCCTTAACAGAAAGGACAAACCATGAGCATATAATTGGTTGTTTAAACTAGGTTGATATTTGTTTATTAATAAAGCTTCGTAAATTTTGTCCTGAAAATCTGATTTTAGGTCACAACAACAAAAGCATTAGAATCACAAAAGAATTTAAAGTCATATTGTACATTCAGACAAACAGCACACACAAGTATATGTTGTTCAATCTCACTATTTTAAAGCTGGTTATCCTAATTTAAGTGCAGTCTCACTATGGTACAATGTGTAGTGTGAATAAAGTTTGTACAAATGATATAATGTTAGAAATGAAAAGTACACAGCAATGTAAGCAGCAACATAGTGTCAACACAGCAACAGAGTTGTATCAAAGCAGCTACACAAAGCATCTCTACATCCTCCAGTTCAAGGATTTTGATGGCGTAGGTTCGAATTCCACCATTGTCGCCATGTGGTGTGAGTCGAGTTGGTACAAATAATGAAATATGGGAATGCTGGAAACAAAAAGTACACAGCAATATGAGCAACAAAATAGTGTCAGTGCAACAACAGAGTAATATCATCAAACATCTCTCTGCGCAATGTAAGTTAAGTTCGAATTACATGAACATGTAAATTCAGAATTTTTAAGCAACATTTCAGCTGAGCACAAAAGGAGTACGTGACTTAAGCTGAAAATATGCTCCTGTCTTAAACGTTTTGTAAATGGCAGACTCGTTGACATCAAATTCAACATGAAATATTTTTGCTAATCGACTCACAAAATGGTGTAAACACTGAAACAATGTAAATCAGATTTTCTGGCCAAAATTCACGAAGCTTTATTAATATATAATAAACATCAACCTAATTTAAACAAACAATTATATTCTCATGGCTCGCCTTTTTGTAAAATGTCTAGTTGTTTATGATAGTAATGCCTGTTAATTAAGGTATTGTTTTTCCCCCAAGAATTACTAGAATTATTTTTCATTAGTAAATGAATTGTTGACCTGTTCAATGCAATTGATGATTTTTATTGTTTTACACTTGGTGACTTAAAACCTTGATATGGCTTGATTTTGTATTTCATTGTTTCTAGTTAGTCTGAAGTTAACTTGGCTAGAATTTAACTTAACACCTGAAGAGGCCTGATGAAAGGCAAAAACGTTTGTACTTTAATAAATGATTAGCAAGAACAGTAAACTTTTTTGTCTTAGTGTATATCGCTATTATGTATTATATACTTGGTTGAAGAAAGTTTCCACTTTACTGAAGTTACCGGTATGTTGCTTGTACCCAAACTAAGTTTTTTTAGTGGTTATACACATGCAATTAATTATGCACTGACTTGGTAACTATACAGTTATGGCTCAAATTTATCTGACTGTTGCACTGCAAAATCACTATAACTTTTTTTATACTTTAAACACAAAAACATTGCGAACTAGATAGTTTATTACAAACAAACATTTAATCGAAAATTTAAACATTTACAGATCAAGAAAGTAAAATCCTTACTAGGTTTTTTTGATAAAGCTTTGGCTATGGTTGCCTTATTTGTCATTGAATTGTTGTTGCAGCTGGATGGTGGTTTCATTTCTGTTTCCAGAATCATGGTTTCATACATTTGAAGATTGCTTGTGGGGTTGGTTTCAGCGCTTTACTGTTTTTTTCTTTGAGCACTCAACAGGCAAGTTCTATGCTGTATGAATGTTATTGAATAAAGTGAGAAAAAAGTTAAATGCATTTTTTCAAAAGCTAGGAAAGCTGCAGTGTGCATCATTGTCAAATTTTGGGCAGTGCGCTACACAGTCGCACAGTTTTAAAATTTGCTTTAATATTTCACTTATTTTAACTTAATTAACCTATATACTGAAAAGCATTTCTTGCGTTGCTTCTTAAATCTTTCCTTGTATAAAGGTACTAACATATTGCACAATACTCAATACTACTTATGCCCAAATTGCCCATGCTTAGATACTGATGTTGTGGAAAATTTTTGGTCAAAAAGCATATAGGCTCTGTAATTGGTATTCACAGTGTCTGAAGTTCAGAAGTGCTCCAAGAAGAGCATGCTCCTCTATATTTTGAGGTACAATTGCAGTGCTCTTTTTTTTGCTAACGACTGAAAGCGATGCTTCTTTGAAAAGAGCGTTTGCACACCTCCTCATGCTGTATGTAAAAATGAAACTGGCATTATGTTGATTTGGAGCACATAATTTTATCAGACGACTTTTTTCGCTTGATATGTTTCATTATGATTAAGGTTTTGCTGCCTTGATCCAGGGCAGGCATTAGGCATCCTCATTCAGAGTTGTGTATAGTTTTCAGGACTTTTCATTATAAATGTGGCATGCTCAGTTTCACCAAGCATAAACGCTTTGCCCTAAACACAATACAACATTGGGGATGTGTGTGGTATAAAGTATCATTATATACATGTTTTCAGTGATTTATATGCTTTAGAAAATTAAGATTACTGTTAGATTAATTGGTGTAAGATTTTCATGCGCAGGGATGTTTTGGTGCCACAATTTGTGTTGTTATCAGTTGAATTATTTTGATAACAATTTTATTTTGTTTCAAAGGTATATTGATAACTTGAAAATAGCATCATTTTGAAGAAGTTACTTAAACAAATGAAAATATTTAATAAAGACATTCAAAAGAAGCTAAAACATAGTTTTTGTGTTTCTTAGAATCAATCAAAGACCATAACAATTTAAAAACTAGAACTTCCTACAGCCTTTTTTGTCTTTCCACTTGTCAATCAGGTTGTAGGGGGTTCTAGTTTTTAAATTTTTGTAGTCTTTGATTGATTTTGTTGGTACAGTATAGCTCTGAGAAATCATCAAGCAATCTGTAAAAGCAACGACCTATCCAACGTAGTTTTTTTGGTTTCTTTTTTTATTAAATCTTTTAAATTTGATTTGAATGCATTACCTTCTGAACTTTTTTAATATCGATTAAACAAAAACTTATTGAGTAATTGACGTGGATGTAATACTAGATATTGTCATCAAAAATAACTTTATCTCGTGAGCAATTAAAAGACCGTTGTTTATTTAACTTAACTTTAAAGTGTTGCTGTTGTCAAAATATTGTTATCAAAAATAGTTAATCTAAATTAAGTTTCAAGGTTAAATAATAAACGTTCCAGTAGAACACATTATTGCCTTCACCTAAATATTGTGATAAAGAAATGAGATGGTGATTTGGTAATTCAACTTTCATTTTCTATCATCAGGAGTGGAGGTTTTTGTTGACGGACCTATTCCAGAAATTACTGAGAACTGCCTTGTAGTATGCAACCATCAGTGCACTTTAGACTGGGTAGTTGCGAACTTCATCACTGTAAGGTAAGTTCTAAAAAAACGCACTTAAATTCTAAAAAAACATAAGAATTCAACTTATGTTAGAAGTGCGTTTTTTACCGTATATGCTGCATTTTATCTCAGCGATGCAGCATTAGCTGCATTGTAGCTGATGTAATGTGGAAGCATTTTCTTGGAAGTAAAAGCACTTAAAAACTTTTTTTGCATTATTTGTCCCGTTCAACTGTTAACTTATATTACACAGGCACAGGTTTGCCATATCCTGGAAAAGTCCTGGATTTTTTTGCTGTCCTGGAAAGTTTTTGAAAGTCCTTAAATTTTGTTTGTAAGTCTTGGAAAATGTTTATAAAGTTTTCCCGTGATTTACCTGGACAGAATGTGAAGTTGATTTTTTTAATAATAACTGGTACCTTGTGATTGTGCAAAGCGATTGTTGAAATAATTTGCATTGTGAAGTTCGTTTAAAATGCTTTATTGTATTGTAAAAAGCAAGAGCTTATTTGTATGCTGGCGCACCAACAAAAAAATCGCTATGCTAGCCCTAACCCAACCCCATATCTAACCCAAACTGCGAGCGCCCATTCTTCTGCTCTTTGCTCTCTTGTTCTTTTTAAGCAATTCTTACTAGTACACTAGAGTGCAAATAAGCACTTCCTCGTTAAAATGTCAAAATTTGCATTTTGCATTACAGTATGTATAAATTATTGAATATTATTAGGAAGAGTGAAATTATGGACAGTAATTTACTGCAATGCGATACTCTAGTAGCAGTATTACTGCTAGTAGCTGTTGCATAGCTGGCTATAGGCCCTCCATTGGCGCGTAGACCAAAATGCACAATCAGAAAAATACTACGTTTATCGCACTATACTTATTAGGCAGTTTTTTGCAGTAATATGGATAGTAAAATAATTTAAAGCCACTTTTGGAACATGATTTTGTGAAAGGGCTAATATTAATTAAAAATGAAACCAGTTACAACTTACTAACTAAAAATGGCAAAAAATGAACAATTCGATCGTTTGATGCAAAATGCTTAACGTAGGCTTTAAAAAAAAATTGTTAACTCAGTATTTAATTCTGTTAATTACCAATCAACTCTCTCAAATCTCGTTTCATTAGCCCCTACTTCCAAATTATATCTTTATCTAGCGTTATAAGATACAGACGATTTGGATTAATACTTTGGAGTTTTTTCAAAGGAGGTGTCTAAATGCACTCTAGCGTGCAAATGAGCTCTGCTTATAGAGAGTAAGAGAGAAAAAGTGGGTACTCATTTGCTCAAATACTTTTTTATTTTTCAAATTATTATCGTTAGTGGTTAGTTGGGGTTTAGATTTTGAGTTTGGGTTAAGATTAAGGTCAGGGTTAGAGCTAGGGTTACAGTTTGGGTTAAGTTTAAGGTTGGGGTTAGGGCTAGGATGGAGTTTTTTATTTGCACCCTGGCGTGCAAATAAGCTCTGTTGCTTCAAATGATAGGATTTTATAGTTAACTGGCTGAAAATAAAGCTAGGACTGAAGTTTTACCATTACCCATCACTAGAGCTCGACCGATATATCTATCGTCAGCTGATAAATTTTGGCCGATATCAGGGCCAAGCCGGTATATCATATCGGCTATCTACCACCGACAAAATATCGGCTTGGTGCAATTACCTGAAACTGTTTATTTTTAAGAGCAAACACGAGTATTCTTGCGTTCTATTTGCTCAGTATGACTTGCGTTTGCAATAGTCTCGTTAGAGCAGACTTAGTAAAGTTTTTAGTGTGAAGTTAAGTGAAAAATATATAGACCAAGTTTGGTAGTTTATGAGTTATAAAGCGGTATCGGCCTGAAAGAGTCATATTGATTGAGCTCTAGCTATCACCCACATACTGTAGCCCATTTATGCATTCAGTTTAATCATGTTTTTGCAGTGCTAATTTCTGTGCCACGTTTTAAAAGCAATAATCTTTGCCAAACTAGGCCTAAAATTAAGTTATTATTGCAAAAAAATTGCAAAATCTTCAAGCGCTGATGGCTTTGCCCCTAGACCTCCTATGGCTTCTGGCGTCTAGGGATTCCGCTCCCACACCAAAAAGCGTAACCCTCCCATTGCAAATTTCTGGCTTTGCTCCTGGCTAGTGGTCAGTACTAGGAATGCAAATGCGTTACATCAAGATTTTTCGTCAATCACAAGTACAAAAGAGTAGGTGCGTGAAAGAGTAATAGTCAAAATCAAACTTTAAGTCCTTAAAAAAAAAAACTTAAACAGTCCTGGAATTTGATTTTGCAGTTTCTGTGGCAACCCTGGAGGCAGTGCACATGTTACATAGCCATTCAAACAAGCTCGTATTTGATTACTTATTGTCAAGTTGTTGGCATTTATAATGATCGATGCTTGCACCGGCGCAGCCAAGGTAAGATTGGGGGAACCAGTCCCCCCCGTTTCGAAAGAGCACAATTTCACAAAAATTATTTAGGAAAGATAAAATATTAAAAAGCCAACTTAAAAACGCTCAACTCAAGTGTAATTTTACCCTCACCTGCAAAATGAGCAACGTCAAAACTTTTGCATTTTTTGAAAATTTTTTCTTAGAGTATTTAGCTTCTCCATCTTGTACAAAAATTTCAGCCTTGTAGCTTGTATTGCTTCCGAGATATTCAGGTTGAAAAAACGGTTGCAGCAAAAAGGCAAAGTAAATCGTTGTTAACGCAACAATGGAAATGAGTTACAATCGAAAAATCAAATTTTGTAAATTGTCTATTGCGTCACATTAATATAACAATCGTTAATACAAACTTGATTCTATTGACACAGGAAGTTAGCCACGTTGCGTTTTTGCAACTGACATAGGGTAGAAACAAAAACCGGAGAGTGGTAATGCTTGTATAGTCTAGTGTTGATATTTAATGAAAATGTTCAATTCTCATTGCGTAGCCTGTATCGCGGTGTCTTTGAATGATAATGTCTCGTCAGCATAACGCATTGCTTTTGCGGGAGAACGCGAACGAGGCAGCTTTGCACCAAAAACGCAATCCATTTTGTTTCAAAACTCATCATTTTCCAAATGGCACAAGTAGAATCAGATACTGGTATGAATTTGGGGCAGCCGAGATCTGACGTGTATCAGTCCATGAATTAAATTTCACGATAGTCAAATTGTTTTTCGACCCTAATGAATTTCGAGAATATTTTAATGAAAATATTCGGAAAAAAAAACTAATTGCTAAAGGAAAGCAAATTTCTTTTAAGAGAATGACTCTCCAGCGTTTATGTTGAAGAAGATATCAGACGTAATTGGTCTAAACTACCCAATTTAGGCCTACATTTAGATTAACAGCATAAAGAGCCCGTTTACCTGAAAAACGGCGGTATCAATATAATATTGTTCAAGAAGCTTTTGTAGTTTACCAAAAGCGTAACTACGATGTAAGCTTGATCTTTTGATTTTATTTGTAGCAGGTATTGGGGGACCGAGTGATCGGTTGGTTTGAATTAATTATACAATTTCAAACTGCGCAATGTCAAATGTCCATTAAAGTACGCCAATTTATTTTTAGGAAATCCTTTTCGATAAAAGGAAATCTTTTCCCTGTCTATTTGCCCACTTGGTCCCCTGTCCAGAGTTAATTTTTTTTCCGGGTTACCTTGGTCACAATTGCGATTATGTTTCACAATCCTATTTTGATTTTAACTTTATGGGCTAGTTTACTTAGATTTTGAATTTCGGTTTACAGGCAAGCTTAGTTTAGTTTTTGAATTTTGGTTTGCAAACAAGCTTAGTTTAGTTTTTGAATTTCGGTTTGAACGTCAGCTCTGCCGATGAGCGTTGGTATTACGCGAAACTCGAGTCCAGAGCAGTACGTGGAAAAAAAAACTTGGGTCTGCCTTTTTAGCAGCTGAAGTTACGAGATGAAGACGTTAGCCTATACCGATAGCTTGGTTATTCATATTTACGGGTTGAGTTAGCCTAATTCAAGGATCAAAATTCTTTGCATTGTGTCGACTCCTCTTCACACTAATGATGAAGTCAGTTGACTTCGAAACACGGGAATGCTCCCGCGATAGGGGGCTCCGCCTCACCTGCGTCACTAGGGGTTGAAATGATTACCCATTTCGACGAGGAGACAGCATTAAGGTGTTGTCAAATGAAGTAGGATTGTAAGACGTGATGTCTCTGTGAACTATTAAATTAGTTCTGCCTATTTCACTTCAGGAATAATTTTTCGATAAATTTCTTTGTCCACATATTGTTCATAACAGTGTTCTTGTCTATCAAAGCAGCAAGTCCTGCGATGTAATCCAAATTGTGTCAAAGTCTAAATTGAGCACCCTGATTGATTGCGAGCAAAAAGTCGTGCAAACGCCGTCTGCCTAATCCCGGCCTATACTTGCGTAAAACCGTGAGCGCAAACGCTCGTCTTTAGTTTATTTTAAACCAAAATTTGGTACGCTCGGCGCATTACCCTGCGTGCAAGCAGCCAGTTGTTTTAAACAAACTACTAATACGTCTGTACGTTCATGATTTCAAGCACAGTGTAGACCGGGCCCAAAAATTGCTATGGAAGCATTTTAAGCAGTTTTTGGTGCGAACCAAATTTTGCTCGCGGGCATGCTGTATAAATAAACCCATAATATTTCATTGCGACCATTTTTAAGCGACAGCCGCGTTCAGATTCGCATCATTTAATTGAGACAATTAGCCGTACGTAAGGAATGGTCGATCGCTATTCTATTATTCCAGCTTCACGCTTAGATGCCTATTTCCTACCAACAACAATAATAACAGTAGAGTAACCAATTAACGAAACCGCTATTCCATTATTCCAGCTTCATACTTAGATGCCTATTTCCTACCAACAACAATAATAACAGTAGAGTAATCAATTAACGAAACTTTGTGTTGGCAAACCACAATACAGAGCATTTTTTTCTATTTGAAGATAGCAAGCAGTAAGTATGTGATGTCAGTTGACATAAATAACAATAGGGAGCTCTTATTTTTTCAAAAACCAATCATTTTCGGGTGTAGGCGAGGGTTGGTTGTTCGTATGTTTTTGCTAATTGTGCACCTCAGCTGTTCTTAAATTGTTACAATAAACTGTGCTTAAGAGTTCAAATTATTATGTCAGCTTGCCTGAATAATAACGGCAATCTGCGATTTTCTCGTATCGACTACGACCTACGTGAAGAAAACTTTTTTTTGCGTCTGTTGTTGCATCGTCGAATAATATAAAATCGTAAAACCAGGTAAAACCACTTTAGTTCTATTTTCTTTCATTTACCGGTATTTATTTTTTTTTGCATCTGCTGCGTGAACGACGGCAGGATTCCTGCCTGTTATCGATAAACTTTGCACTTCGTTAACAATTTGCCTAAAACTTTCCGATTTGCATATGTTTTAATCATAGCAAAAAAATTTAGTCTTACCCCTTTTTTTATTTTTGGCTGCGTCGATGGATGCTTGTGTGTTGTTGCAAGTTGTTTTACTTGTCCAATTTGAAGCAATTTCTGTTGTTTATGCATAGCTCTGCAGCACATTGGTTGGAGGTTAGCAATATCTTCGCAGTGCTAAATTTCAAGGTGATTCAAGTTTTTTCGATTCGGTTTTACTGTCCAAAAAATTGACCAAAAACTTAAAAAAAGCATGGGTATGCATGAATATTTATTTTATTTTTTATGCGTTCTACAATGAAAGTATGATTTAATCTTTCGAAGAGCCTAGTGGCAAAACGATCTATCAAGATCTTAAATTTATGTAGTTGTAATAGTTTGGTTTTGCTCTATTTTGATATGGAGTACTTTGATGGAGGATCATCAAATAGTGCTCTATTCTCAAAAACCAAAATAGAAGTGTGAAATCTTTGTGATCCATTGGATAAAAAATCAGCTCCAGCCAGCCGACATTTAAAATCGAGGAAGAGTTTTATGCAGTGCTCTAGGATCTGCAACTTTTTCACCCGACCGGTATTGAGTCAGCTGAGGCACCTGCCCCTAAATAGAAAGCGCCATGGAAACATTAGAGATGGCCTCAATTGTCTTCAAGCAGATATGTATCGTCAGAACCCGAATTGCACTGGCAAAGCTTGAATTACAAAGCAACTCAACTCTGTATAAGTGTGGAATGGCAGATGACACAGCTGAACATCTGCTTCAGTGCATGTTACTTTTGCAGGAATGTGAACTGGATGAGCTTTCAGTTTTTAACATCCCTCTCGAAAAAACTGTGGATTTCTGGATGGACTATGCCTAAGAAAAACGAAAATCAATCAATTGGTTGAAAATGTGTCAGAATTTTCATAATTTATGGTAGTTGCGCTTGCATGCCTCTCAAAATTCTCTTCACTAAGTTTTCTTAAGGATGTTTGAGATTGAACTTCTGCACTGTACGACTTCTTTTACGAAGAAATGTTTTCCAGGCAGAAAGTGGCCGGACATATGCGCTATGTTTTCAAAAATGCATTGAAGTATTACCCCTTGTGTGGATTGGGTTTTGCTGTTCATGGCGGAGTGTTTGTTAGACGTGATGGACATTATAACGACAACAAGACTAAGCAAGTTTTGCAAAAGCTTAAAAGAAGGTAAACCGAGTTATGTTAGGTCTATGCTTTATCATAATGGGTTGTTCATATGCGCATGTAATAGAATAATGAGTAGCTATGATTTCGATGCAAATGACTCCAGAAACTGAAAAAGCACTCAATTATTGTTCTTTTGCATGCTTTTTGTCCTTGAGGCTAACAGCAGGAAAAGTCACCAAAACGCCAACTGCTTAAAACAAGCATTGCAAAACGAATAGTCAGTCCTCTTACAGGATTTGATTTTGGAGGTTAAAATGGATTACCATTACTGGCCAAGTTTGAATCTGGGGAGCACATTTTTTTTTCTCAATACTTGTTTCACGCAGATGATGCCATATTGATAGTGCTTCCGTGCTGTTGCCAGTAATGCTATGTTGTATATAACCGGTTCCTAAATTTAGAGATTCGGTTATTTAAAAATTGCTTGCATTGATATCCTGTACTTTTGGCTCGAACGAACCAGTAGCTAAGTTTAGAGAATTGGTTGAAGATTCGGTTTCTTGTAGTCTTTGAATAGCACCACTAAGCCAATGCAAATGATTAATAATACGTTTACTCTGTTAAATGTTAAAAACATAAATGGTAGCACTCTGTAAAAATTCAACTTTTTACTATTTTTTGTTACATGCCTATCAGCAACTCGTTAGAACCTTTAAAACTTTAGTCTGTATCTTAGAACTTTCGAAAGTCCACATTTAAGTAAGCGTAATGATATCAAGATGTGTTGAGCGTACTACTAATTGCTGATCTTTGCTATGAATTGGTATAGCTAGTTGAAAAGGAATTCAGGTCGCAAAATTTTTTGCTCGATTTTCTCGAAAAAAAGATTGGTAGATCTGAAGACTAAATTCACCAAATTTAGGCTTTCTACGACCTTCATTGTTGAGATATAACAGATTAGATTTTTCCTTAACAAAGGCTTTTTCCGCTTAGAAATTTTACCAAGGTTACCAGTTAAAAAAAAATTTAACGAAGTTACTGCATGTTTTTGATTCTCAATAACTATTTTGCGGCAAAGTTATTGTAAAACAAAGTAAAGGTTTAGAAAGCTGTAAAAATAGCTGCTTTTCGCCAAAATGTTAATCAGCTTTCCAAAAATCAATCTTCTATTACCACAATACTGACAAAATGGCAACCCTGAAGTTTAGAGAAAAATGGCTAATTTGAACCGCAATATCTTGAAAACAGCAAGACGTAGAAAGTACAAATTTGGTGAGAATGCATTTTAGGCTTATCTTAGCATTTTGGTCAAGAGAGAAAAACTTGTCTGGAATTCCCATTTAATACTGTTGACTCTGGAAGCGATTATAGCATCATATTCCGACTCGTTGTTCATCTGAAAGGTTACTGTAGGTTGTTTGCCTGGTAATAAATAGATCAAAGTTCATCAGCACAAAGTTGAAATATAGCTAATTGCTGCTCTTAGATCTTCGCTTGTAACAAACTAATAAATAGCAATAATCACATGCAATTTACTATCAGTAACTGAAAAAACACATTTCAGCATCTAAAAGACTAAAATAGATAATGTTCAGTATTATTATAAGCCTTTTTTAATAGAGTAGAATAAATGCTTTCTGAAATATTGCTAGTCCACTAAATTTGCTGATTTGGTACACGATACCTTTTCATTGATCACTTTGTTATTCAAAGTAGTTTGAAATTGTGGACTTTGCAAAGCAAACATATTTTTGCTATTATTGCTATTACCAACTGCCTGCCCAACGAACTCACCTTCTGGCCAGCTGACATAGAAACTGCACATCGGGCTGCTAATTGCGCTTGTCGTGCTGAGAACAATAAATCGTTAAAGCATCTTACATTTAAATTAAAGGTGAGAATGCAGCCGTTTCTAATTATAAGGTTTCCTAGCATATTATGTTGGGATGCTGGGACAGCGATTTGATGTTCTGGTTTTGAGCTCGTTTTTGGCTGCGGTATTTTTTGGCACTACTGCAGGATGGTACTCTATATTCTGCGGGTATTTTTTGCATTTAATTAAATTACTTTTGCCGTAATTACTTGTCTGCTATTTCCATCCAACAGGGATCAGGATAGCAAGTTCAACGTTCATGATAATTTCAAGAAAGACCTAGGCCTATTCTTCTGTAATTTTTAGATATTTTATTGCTGGCATTCTCTGTATTAATTCGATTTAAAACGTGGTCTATAACAGCGAAGAGCGCTAACTAAAGTTCGAATACGCAATTCGGCAGTCAGTTGTGTACCGTTACCTTGTGCCGGCCCAAATGAACTTAGTTGAATTTTCATTGAAATCAGTCGCTTTATTTGTTTCAGAAAAGCAACAATTTATTTCATGATATATCCAGAAGGAACTCGCTTTCGACCTGGAAGAAAAGACATTCTGAAGAAAAGTCAAGACTTCGCTGCGAAAATGAATTTGAAGCAACTTCAGCAAGTACAGTCATAAAACAGAGCTGGAATTCTAGTGGCTTGCTATATCAGTTCTACTGTTGCTTTGGCTTCGATTGGTCTATTAAATTTTAATTAAGAAACGTCACGATGGGTTAGAACATTTTAATCTCAGTGCGCATGAAGCGGCAATTAGAGAATTAGCGGAAACACCAGCAAATTTTCGATTTCGTATCCGGGCCGAGAGCTGGTTTTGAAGTTTTAAGGCTTTGTGCAGTTTCTGAAACCAGAATAACCCCTCAAATAATTGTACATCTTGGATGTGGCAGATAGTTTAGAATATTAAATCTGAGTTGCAGTAACTAGTATCCCGTTGTTGCCCCTCATCGATTTTTGGACCGACTTCTTTTCATATCCTTTTTTGGTTTTAAATGTTACTTTGTCTAAAATTCTTAAACTTGATCTAGTCATTGCCACAAGCCTATAGTGTGTGTAGCAATTTAGCACCATGTTAATAGTCCAACTAATCAACTCATTGACGCAAACTGTCCGCTTACATTAGATTAGGGTTGGTTGGTGGTCAGTTTGTTCGCAGGCAATTTAAGATGGTCAGTTGCCGTGGACCCGTTGGTAGCAAGGTTTGATTGTTTCTAATATCCCATGCATCTCGCAGGTGTTAACTCCACGAGTAAAAGCGTTCGACACAGCTCTCTCATCGCTACAAGATTACATTGGCGCAGTCTATGATATGACAGTTATTTACGATCCTATGCAGAAGCATGAACATGGTTAGTGCTTGACATTATCAAATATTGGTCAAACAGTGATATGGCCACAGGCTTTGTGAGAAAAAGGAATGGTCAAGTGTGAAAATTTAATAAGTGTAAAAACTCACAGCTGTTTGTTGATGAATGACGTCACCTTATTATATCAGACTATCTCGCAATGTTTATTAATTTTAGAGCTGTGATTTCTTCCTGCCACAGTCACTGATAAACTAAGCTCATTCTGCACCACATACATTGTCTACACGTACTTGACAAGCATTGTCTACACTCTACACGTTTTGTTTACAATTTAATACCGACGCTCGCGTCGCGTGTTCCTCTGTTTTTACTCGGCCATTTTCCAACTAACGAGTGCGAAATTTCAGACTTTTGCTTATAACTCAAGAACGGTTGGGTCTAGCAACATGAAATTTTGACAGCAGTTTGAGATTAATGAGTTGTATGTTTGTACCAAATTTCGAGGTAATAGGTCACGTGACTTCGGTTTTAGAACCCGAAAACCGCCCCGCAAGTTTGGCGTAAAAAGCGGTTTCAGTCAAAAACAGCTAAAGTACGTTAAAAAATATTTCATTGAGTTGTATGTCTCAATATACCCTTTCATCCCAACCAACCCACTTTTGGCCGCGATGAGGTTTATTTCTTTTTTTTTTTTTTCCTTTTTTTCTTCCTAATTTTTGTACGCTCTTCTTCTCCTAAACCACAAAACATGGAAATCTAATTTTTGTGTAAAGTTGTTGAGCTACATACGCAATTTTTTTCTCCCGAAATTTTTTGCGGCAACTTCACCGGGAACTCCTCAAAATGGGGCCCCAAAAAATCAATTTTTTGAACTACTCAAGCTAGAGTGCTACTTTTTTTGATATTAGTAGATATTTAGCAGAAAAATATTTTGACATAGTTTAGGGGAGACACTCCCCCCCCGGGGACCCCCCAAAAAATCAATTTTTTGAGTGACTTAAATTAGAGTGGCAGTGTCTTATGATATCAGCAGAGATTTTACAGACAAATATTTTGGCGTAGTTTGGGGGGTGCCACCCCCCCCAAAAATCAAATTTTTCTTCGACTCAACTTAGGTTGCCATTGTTTTATGATATCAGCAGGTATTTAACTGACAAATATTTTGGCGTAGTTTGAGGGGTGCCACACTCCCGGGGAACCCCAAATGGACTCCCAAAAATCAGTTTTTTGAATGGCTTAACTTTGGGTGCCAGTTTGTTTTGGTATCAGCAGATATTTAACAGACAAATATTTCGACGTAGTTTGGGGGTGCCACCCCCCCAGAAACCACCCAAAAATCAATTTTTTCTACGGCTCATCTTAGGGTGCCAGTGTTTCATGATATCAGCAGAGATTTAACAGACAAATATTTTGTTGTAGTTTGGAGGTGCCACCCCCCGGGGACCCCCAAAAATCAATTTTTTGAACAGCCCAAGCTAGGGTTCCAGTATTTTATGATATCAGAAGATATTTAACAGACAAATATTTCGACTCTACTTTTCTGGAGGTTTCATAATCAGATTTTTTGAATAATTGCTGATTTTACGGTAGACAAAAAGTATTTTTGAGCGTCACAGCATTAGCTACGCGTCGGTCATTCACTGGGTTTGCTGGTAAACTCCCATTTAGTTTAGTTCGTTTTTAACTATCATTAACAGACAATCATCCTGGATCGGTTCATATAATTTCAAGATGATATACCTGTATTCAATAGGAAAATGGAAGTTTTGTCGTGAATGGGTTAAACTGGTGGTAATTTCATTCGAAGACTTTCTTTCTTGCCTCCCTAGCTCTAGCGAAGCACTCTTGCCATTACACTGCATGTTAATTGTGCATCACCGTTTCAGGTTTTTGTCACTTATTTAAGTCGATTAGACATTAACACTTTGAAGTATTTACAGGGGAGCGAGCGGAGCCCCCAACTGTGCTTGATTTTCTCCGTGGAAGATGTAAGCGAGTTTATGTCAGCTACAAGCGTTTACCCATCGATGACGTCATATCTTCTATTAATCAATATAAAGAGCAATGCGTTGATGACGTCAGTGGATCGATGAGATGGCTTCACGAAAGATTTGTTCTTAAAGATGAATTATTTCACACTTTTTATGAGGATGATTCTAAAGGTAAAATTGAATTGCTTTTTAGAAACAATTATTATCTTTTGGAGGCATGCTATTTCCCGCATCGTTAATTCATTTTGCGTTGGACCGCTGAAATGTCTTTTCGATTACGTATTTGATTCCCCTTGGGCTGTTCAGTGAAATACTAATGGGGCAGTTGGTAGTTTTACTGATCAATTAGCTTAAAAAACTTACGTACTGCATTCACCTAAACACGAAAGTTAAAAGATCTGACATTTTGACCATTTTTCCTTTTCAGAGCAATCATCAGACGGTCATTCTTGCATCGAAACGGAAACAGTTTCGTGGAGAAAATCTCATTTATCTTTGTTTGAAACTCTTCCTTCCGCGTTACTTGCCATATTTATTCATGCAATCTTTTTATACTTTCCACTAGGCAGACTGATATACCTTGCAACCATCGTAACTGCTTGTACTATTGGAATCTTGTATTGTCATTTTCTGTTTTAAAATTGTTGCTGAATTTTGAAGCAAATTAAACTTGTAGCACGTTGCAAAGCTACGTTACACATCTGTGTTGCATACTTATCAAATAGAAGCAATTATTTCGCTTTAGGTTTTTTGTTTCGGTGTCTTGTACTTTGCGCTGTATTGCAAAACAGGGTGCCCTGTAGTTGTGTCATTTTTTGTCTAATATAATATTCAGGCTGTCAAGTGTGTCATTATTTCATTTTTTTCAGTTTCATTATTTTGGACCCGTTGTCGTTATTTCATTATTTTTTTAATAATCTGCTGATATTTTTTGAGTTCACTGGATAAATTGCAAAAAATCATGAGTCATTAAAATGAAGATCTTTTCGTTTTTGTTTTTTTTTTTTGATTTCACCTAAAAAATCTCGCAAATGCTACACGAAGAGCTTTTTTGAGTTTAGTCTTTTGGATTTATTCTTGAAAATTGTGATTGTTTTATGTTCAGCAGTCATTTTTTATTCTTTTTTTTTAATTCAACGACTTGACAGCCTGAATATTGTAAAATCCTGAAAAATTTGTCTTTAAAGGAAAATTTTGTTTGAAAGGACTAGATTTTCAATAGCTCCTCTACTTTCCAGTGATTTTGTTTATTCACGCTTCCTGGCTAAATTGCTTATTTTGCTGATTTTAATTTTAAAATATATTATTAACTTATGTATAGATATTGAATTAATAAAACACGTATAAAACAATAATATCCCCAACAGGTTGTTTTGTCGGGCATTGCATTATTTTATAGGTTAATACTAATTTTTTTATGTATATATCATTGGTGTTTTATTGATTTGAATTTGTAAACTGTTGTGACCGTACATTATCGAGCTTTACAACTGGCATGTGGCAAAAACACATGGATATTATGTTTGTCGTTGACCTTTAACGAGTATGTTAAATCGCGTACCTACCGCTATCCTTTTTTTACCACGGTATGTATCGTTCGTTTTTTTCTTAATTTAATGAAAATTTCTTTGTTATTCCGGAAAAGTATCAAGTTTACAAAAATTTTGATGATTGTTTTAGTCAAGATTACAGAAATTATCTCTTTCAACGCTTTGGTATATATCCTGCTGGTGCTGAAATTGTCTCTATCACTAATCATAGGAAGCTGGAAATTCTTTTCGTTCGGGAGCAACCTCAGGTTTTGTCCTGAACTGACGATTCACTAGTGTTGTAATTTACCATGCGATTCGCTTAGATAGGGATAGATGTACGTTTGCTGACCCTCTCATTACGAAAATTGGAGTGAGTTACGATATTTGTTTTCCTAGCTGCTAGCTAGCTTTTAACCAATCATTACCAATCAAGCTTTTTCAATAAAAACGTTACTTTTAACTATGCAACGTTTATGTTGGCTTCATTTGTAGTCGTGTACTAATCAATCTGGGAGTTACTGTAGTGTTTAACTGTAAGCTGTTAACTCCGTATAGCGATCATTAAACAAACATCTACCCATCTTGATCCAATTTTGACTGCTGTTACGGTTAGGTTTAATATACATACTAGCCAATGTCTTTTCTACAAATCGAAATTTTTTAACCCTGTACTGAGAACTGCAGTACATTAAAAACGTCTCAGTTAAACAAGATTCTTCTCGGTTGATTTTGCGGTATCTAAATACTTTCTGGAGTTGAAATTGCTTGTATTGAATTGAATTGATCGTTGTTTGTTTAAGTTTTGTGCTTTATGTTTGAAAATGAGATTATATACTTGATTTATTCATTTTTGATCGAGTACAGCCTACTATTTAGTGATAATGATGTGTTATGTTTATTCCATACACAATCGCCAATACAATGAGATGCTTCAAAATATGAATGCTGATATGTATTAGACTGTACTAATCGATTGTTTTCATTGCCTTGATCGTTTATTTTCAGTTTCGTATTTGTTGTGGCGATGATTTATTTCAATCCTGGGTTGCAAAACAAGTGTTAGAAGGTTATTGTAACCTTTCCTACGAAGGAGGCACACTTACAAGATTTGACATGTAAATTATGACAACAGTGCACTGGATTTTTTTGGGGTGATAGCATGCTTTTTGTGGCTGTGTTGCCCCTTATCCAATATAGTTCTTGACTCGTATTACGACTACGACCTGGAGTGGAAGTTTGGGTGGAATGCATCAACGAATATTTGTGTAATCCGCGTATTTTCGTTTTTTATCTTCTACGCTGTTGAAATTAAATGTAAAATATTTTGATTTCACAAGTTAAGATCCCAAAATTCTCAAGGCAAATCTCTTATTGTGGCATAACTTTCTATTCAAAGCCATTTTGCTTTGCTATTTGTTCACTATTTCACCTTCAATTTTTGCTAATCTGTGGATTCATGACGTTGGTTTATGTGACCATCAACGTGCTTTGTGTTCGTGACTTCAGTGCAAGTTTATAAAGAAACCTTTTAAATAAAATATATTCCGTAGTTCTGGCTCTATTTGTATAAAATTCAATTTTATACCCCGAAACATCGTATTGTTGATCACGTAAACAATCAAAAAGCAAGCGAAGTTAGTCCAGTTTAGACAGTTTTACGATGCTTTTGACAATAAACCCACCGTATTTAGTCCGTAGCTCAAACAAAAGTTTTAAATTTCGATTATTTTTCGGAATCGGAGTAAATTGAATCTCCTGTTAATTTGCATGACCTTTGTGTGTAATTGTATGTATTTCAACAAGTTGCCTTGTCTAAAAGACAGCGAAGGGACTTTCGGTCTGCCACCTGTCTACCACACACGTTCAAATTCGTTATACCAGGGTCCCCATTTGGCCGAGCCACAGAGATTCTTACTGCCCACCAAATTTTGATATGAAATCGCGAGTAAGCTGTTGTCAAGCGTCTTATTTGTGTTGTTCAAAACAGTAGACGCTCACTTGTTGAAGCTGAACAATAACAGAGCTCAGTAAATCAAATCTTAAAAAGAATGAGAACAATATGGGCACAAAAGTAAGTATAACCATAGCCGCTTGAAATGGAGGCTCAGGCGCCAGTTTTGCGCAGTAGTCTAGAAGTATAGATTAAAACCGCACAATGAAGAATTTGGCGATATCGCAATTACTTCGGAACTATCTGTAGGCCTACTTCATTTTCTGCTTTTTGTGCGAGCATGCATTCCAACGGTTAATCTACTATTTAATTCAATTCAAGCTTACAGTGAGTAGCCCCCTAATAGCTAATGTGTTTTTTATGAATTGGAGAGCTGCGTTGCCAGGGCGGAGGTGGGCCCCGCAAACTCGTTACACGCTTCGACGTAATACAGCAGCGAGTATAATGAAAGATTTGACTTTTGGGAGCATGCATTTTTCCAAATGTTAGCATCTTGAAATATAGTATTAATAGAATGTTGCCATTAATTTTTCAATAGAAAACTTTTGCAGGCAAATTGACCAGTTTAGGCCCTAACTAATAAATACAGCGTATTCAAATTACCTTTTTTTGAAAGGTTGTCTGTAATTTCGTTATTTGGAATGACTGACGCCTGCTTCGCGTGTTGCTTCGTTTCTACTTGGCCTAGTTGCAACTGACAAGTGCACATTGTTCAACTTTGGCTTGTAGTTCCAAAACAGATATATCGAATTACGTGAAATTTGGACAGCAGATAGAGATAAATTTATTTGTGCAACATCTCGAGACAATACATCACGTGATTTTGGTTTTAGGGGCCCGAAAACCTCTCCAAAAGTTTGGCGAAAAAAGACGGTCCCATTCAAAAACAACTTAAGCCTAAAGCACGGCAAAATATTCAACATGCTATATTTCTCAAAGTGTTCTTTCATCCTTATCAAACTCACTTTTAGCTGCGATGAGATTTTTTTTCTAAATCTTGCATTCTTTCTTAAACGGCTAAACACCGAAGTCTTTTTTTTTTGTGGAAGTTGTTGAGCTACAAACACAGTATTGTCTCCAGCCGTTTTTGGTCCTAGCCCCAGGACCTGCGAGAGGGGGGTTCAGGGGTATATCGTACCCGGGCCTAAGGGGACCCGGAAAAATTCAGGTTTTTGCGTTAAGTTTTGGTATCGCACCATAACACCGTAATCAAACTTGCCTACAGCAAAAATATCAGTCAGCCTATTAAGTAGTCAGTACTAGTAATTGGTTGCTATTTTTGCTACACAGCCTTTAGGGCATCCAACAGTGGCCGATTTGATTAAAAAAAGAGGAAAATGTATCAAAAGCCATACACTTGCACCGAAATAAACGTTTTGTTAAATTTCTCTGACATGAAAGCCCTAATTCTACAATATAACAATGAACGAGGGTCCATATTTCCAGAGATCCAAAAGCATTTCAACCTCAGCGAGCGGAGTCAAAGTTGAGATACTACACTACTATCATTAAGTAACTCACTCTATCTGTATGAGTTTAATAGGTATTTGGGTTTGTGAAGTCTGCGATTGCAGATGACTTCTTAAAACTTTTATCAGTAAAATATTTGGATTTGCAAATAAAATATCCCCCACTATTAAAGTAAAATATTCCCCACTTCACATACTTTCTTTCATGTAGTGCTGGGATGTTGATCACAAATGCTGTATTTTACCGCCGAGAAACATAAAAAAAGTTAAAGCTTTCGGGGCTCCGCCTCGGACCCCGCTGGGGAAGCTCACAGCGCTCCCCCAAACCCCCTAGCTAGATTTAAACCAATTTTATGTAAGGTGGTGTTTTTCATAGGTTCTAACTGTATGCGAATATCGTTATTCCCTCACTTTTCAATAAAGATCTACACCAATCGGACAAAAAATGATTTAATGGCATGGGCCCCGATAATGCTTGGGGGGCCCAATAAGATTTGGGGCCCGGTATCGACCTTCGTACCCCCGGAAAATTTTCTCTCTGAGGCCCTGGCTATTCCCATAAGCCTACCAAAATAAATTTCTAAAATTTGATTTTTTTTTTTTTTGGTTGATTGATTTTTATTTTTTTGTTTACGCATCCACGAAGCGAGAAAAAAACCGATACTATAGTATCGATTTTCATGCCCGGTAGACCAGATGGTTCTACAAACCACTCTTATTCAGTTTTTGCGAGAAAAGAACAATATTGCAATAACTAATAGTTTCATTATAACATACTCCGTGGGTGTTAAGCAGCAAGGGAAGGCTGCAAATGGACCTTTTGTTTTCGAGTCAAGCAGCCACCCTGAGGAGACGAAAATATGAGTCCGAAAATCAGCAAAGCATAATATTCACAGAATTTGGCAACATGTAAGAGACCGATTATTGAAAAAACTAATATTGTAAATTTTTGGTAATAACTTCATAATTACATGGGCTACTCCGTGGGCATTAAGCAGCAAGGGAAGGCTGCGAATGGATCTCTCGGTCTTCAAGTCAAGCAGCCATCCTGAGGAGACGAAAATATTTGTTAGAAAATCAGCAAAGTATTAATAGCATATTCACAAAATGTGGCAACATGTAAGCGAGCGATTATTGAAAAAGCTAATGTAATAAATTTTTGGCGAACACCTTGATTGAACAGTTATATTGCAGCCAGGGGTGCCGAAACCCGGGGGGATGGGGGATATATCTCCCCCAATAATTTGGCTGTATCCCCCCCAATAGTTTGAGAATGGTCCACATCTGTATCCCCCCCAATAATTTGAATGGGTGTACAGCTGAGCGTAATTTGGGGAAAAAGTGTTCTATTCTTGCTGAAGACCTTCTTTTTTTTTTGGTCTTCACCTAAAATCGGGGAGAAAAAGTGTTCTATTTTTGATGAAGACCTTTCTATTTTTATTTTTTTGGTCTTCACCTGAATTTGGGGAGAAAAAGTGTTCTATTTGCATTTTTCTTTTGGTCTTCACTAAATTTCCACACCTGAACAAAATCGTGGTCGAGGTTCATCCCCCGAATGTTGAAAATAGGGCAAAATTGGGGTAAAATTGCAAATTATCCTCCCCCAATGCTCAAGAAAGATCGGCACCACTGATTGCAGCAACAGACAAAATTTTTAAAGCAGATATCATTTTTTATTAAACGCTAAACAATTTCAGCAATTTTTCTGGTCTTTTTCAAGGGAAAATAATGCTTGTTAACATTTTAAAGACAAACTAGCAAATGAGTTAGGTTACTTTCGATAAAGTAATTAAGTTTTGCTCAACGCAACACGTGCGAAATTTTAACGTAGCAATTGTACAAATTATGCAATGACATGAAAATAATATGACATATTCATTCAGTACGCAGTGGTGCCGATTTATGTTGAGCATTGGGGGGGATAATTTGCAATTTTACCCCAATTTTGCTCTACTTTAAACATTGGGCAGGATAAAGCTCGAACACTATTTTCTTCATGTGAATGAAATATGACAAACGTGCAACACGCTTGAGAAAATGAAGTAAAGACCAAAAAAAGTCTTCACTGAAATTTGAAGAGTTTTTGTCCTCAAAATCATGAGAAGACCAAAAAAAAGACCAAAGATTATCCATCGCTCAAATGCAGACCATAGTCAAGATGCAGTCAAATTATTGCGGGAGATATATCCCCCCCCGGTTTTGGCACCCCTGCCAGTACCTGTCGTAGAATATTATTAGAAATCTGAAGAAAAAAAAAACACAAAAAAAGCATAATATTACATGCTTATCTAAAAAAAACACACACAAAAAAGCATAATATTACACGCTTATTGCTTACCGAATAAACATTTAGTAGAAAACACGAACCATTCTTTGATTTCAACCACGAAAATGCTTATTGATTAAACTATTGAATTTAAATTGAGGGGGCCTAAGCCCCCTGGTCGTACTTGTACTCCTAAACTGGTTATTTTTATAACAAGTCAAAAATTTCTTATGAAAAATCTTCGAGTGGATTAATTATCATTTACTGCTAAAATATTGCAGAAGGCAATGCATTTTACTTTCCCCACCTGGGCCAAATCACTTACAAAATTTAACACCAAAATGCAAGAATGCAAGATTACCGATCGGTGGTCGAGTGGATAGAGCGTCTGCTACTGATGCGGTAGACTCGGGTTCGATTCCCGGTCGGGTCAAACCAAAGACCATAAAGATTGGTATTTACAGCTTCCCTGCTTGACGTTCAGCAATTAAAGGGACAGTGTGAAGCTTCCATCGTGTGTGGTAGACAGATGGGCAGGTGGCAGCTTGACTCGAAGGCGGAAAGGTCCCTTCGCTGTCTCCTGGCCAAGGCAACTTGGTGAATAAAATGCAATTACAATTACAAGATTTTGAACGACTTTCGGACTTAAATTGCAAATGAGAGGAGGATTGAACCAGAATTCTCTATTAGAGATTAGAGAACTCTGATTGAACATTGAACTGATTTAATTTCAACTGGCTTTCAAATGTTAAAAATCTAGTTCTTTTAAATGGCTCTGAACACATGCGAAATGTGATCCAATCAGGGGTGCCGAAACCCGGGGGGATATATCCCCCAATAATTTGGCTGTATCCCCCCCAATAGTTTGAGTATGGTCTACATCTGCATCCCCCCCAATAATTTGACTCTGGTGTGCATCTGAGCGTAGGTGTGCATCTTGAATTCGGGGAAAAATGGTTCCATTTTTGGTGGTAAAGACCTTTTTTTTTGGTCTTCACCTGAATTTGGGGAAAAAAGTGATTTAATTTTGGTGAAGACCTTTTTTTGGTCTTAACTTAATCTGCTCACCTGAACAAAATCGTGGTCGAGGTTCATCCCCCCCAATATTGAAAATAGGGCAAAATTGGGGTAAAATTGCAAATTATCCCCCCCAATGCTCAACAAAGATCGGCACCTCTAGATCCAATGGCATTAAAATAGCTTTTTTTTTTCAAAAAAAATTACCAAAATTCGCTCAGCGGCTAGCGGCTTTGCCCCAGACCCCCATAGCCTTCGGCGGCTGAGGGCTCCGCGCCCAGGCCCCAGATTGTGATTCGTTTGAGTTACACTTATTACTCAACACGTTTCCCAATTTAAACGTTTCCACTTTTTAACTTTTTGTTTTACCCCTCCCCCTTTAGCAAAATTCTGGTTAAAGGCCAAACACAGGCCACGGCTTCTGATTGTCCATTCTACGTCATCTTTTTCCCACAAAAAGTTCCTCTTTCGAAAATTGCTGATCACGTCATAGCATGCGATTTTTGGTTTGGGTCCCCTCAATCAAAAATCCTGGCTGTGCCTTAGCGTCTATCTATTCTTTTTTTTTTTGTTGTTGAAAAACAAAAACATAAACTCTTAAGTACCACAAGACAACTTTTAAACACAAGTATTTACACGCACTTGCAAAATTAACCGTTAACCTTGCAAGTTTGAGTCCGATTAGGCTGGCCATTTTTTCGAAATGCAAAAACGGGACGCTTATAGCAAACTGCCGACACGACGCTATGCTAGCGTTCTATATGATATAGGCCTACGTAAATCACACTATGTAAGTACAGTAAAGTACCTACTGTATATTTTAGATACAATAAAATTGAATTTTTTTGGCAAATCACCAGGTAGAGCAGCCCGATGAAAACTAAACAGAAACTATACACACAAAAAGAAAACGAATTGCGGTTGATCAACAAATCAAATAATCATTGATATTTATCTATGCCTAGCACCTTTTACGTTTAATTTTATGTTCTCATAAAACTCGTTACATGTCAAATCAATGTTACTTTTGCACACGAGGAGAGCTTTGACATTTTTTTCGTGCATACTGCTTCTGTCATCAGACAAAATATTTTTCATGATTGAAAAAATTCTTTCAACCGCACCTGATGTTCCTGGTAAGTAAAATACAAACTCGACCAGTTTTTGAAAGTTTGAAATGGGAATGTCTTTATCCTTGAAAGCCTGTAGCAATTGGGTCCACTTTTGCTCATGAGATATGGTTGTATTTTTCCATCTCTCTTTTCTATCGCTTGCAGAGTTGTAGTTTTTCACCAGAATGTGCTCGTTGAAAAAAGCGTCAATATCGATTATTTGCTTCGCAAACATGGAGTTGATCTTTTCCACTGATGCACATACAGGTTGCCAGGATAGATCTTCGCTTGAGTTTAGCTAAAGATTAGGTGTCACACCTTCGTAGGCATGTCGATAAACATCCAGGTATGATTCACATTTCTCGTAAAAGCATGTAGTTAGATTAAGAAAGAATTTTGCATTCACTTCTCCATCTTTCTCAAGCTTTTCCAATGTACACTTTGCTTGGTGTGGAACAAAATTATTAACTCTTTTTTTGTGTATGTTTAACTTCAATTCTGTAAGAATAATCGACACATTCACTGCACTCGTCTTTTGTCTCTCCAACTTTAACATTGTTTCGTCAAAGTACTTCAGCTGTCCATAAACGAACCACAGATACAGTTCGTGGGTTGGATTCTCAAAGCATTGGCGAATTTATAGTTGGACAATGTTCTTGTGAATTAAACTAGCTTTTCAATGCTTCAAACAACTCAACAACCCTCTCCAAAGCGGGAAGCAACGACAAAAATCTGGTATTACCGTGCTGCAAAAGTCGTTGGTACTCAACATCAGCAAAATCGCAAAACTCTTTAAGTTCGGAAACCCGAACAGTGTAAATATGAAAGAATTTATAAATATTTACGACAAGGCTTTCTACGCATACTGGCAAAGTATCCACAGCATGCTGAAGGCAGTTGTGTACGATGTGAATTGTACATCCGATGCCCACAAGGTCTCGTTTAATGTTATTCTTAACTTTGTAGAATACATTATTATGTCCTCTTCTATTAACACCGCCAAAGTTAGAGTTGCAATTGTCGGCACAAAATCCAATCAATTTATCTATAAGTTTTGTTTGGTCTAGAACTGAAAGCAGGTATTCCCTTAATATTTCAGCTGTTTCTCCGGGAACCGATTTAAATTCTAAAAGTTTTACCTCCACGCCACTTTCTGGTAAAAAGTAGCGAACCACAATCGGTACAAGTTTCACTTCTTTCATGTTCGACGCATCAATTGACACAGTGACAAAGTTAATTTGAACTAACTCTTGGTGAAGTTCTTCAGTACACATCGGGGCAATGACCTTAACAACTATAGCTTCACACTTAGTTTTCCCTAATGAGAATATAGGTTCAAACAGTTTCAAGACCAACTTGGATGTACAATCAGAACTTCTGAAACTTTGCCCGTGAGTAGCAGTATGATAAGCAAAAGTTGCTTCTTTAGCAGCCAAAGCTAAAGTACAACGGAGGCGGAGCCAACATCTTTGAAAAAAGAAGTCACTCGAGATGAGGATGCAGCTGCTTCAACAGCGACTTAGTGCTTTTTGCTACCTAAATGGTAATTAACGTCTGCACGTCCTTCATGGACTATTGAAAATGCAGAACCACTATGATTGCACAGCACTTTACCATTTCCCGAGTCTTTCAGATAAGGAATTCTCGCTTCAGCTCAATTGTAAAGTTACGTTTTCTTTTGGGCATAATGTCTTCATAGTAATACTAAAAATTAATCTAGTTGCTGTTACGTTATGCAGTTACATAAACTTCTGTCAACTTTTACCGAAAAAAACAGCTACAGTTTTTACTGACAAAAGTTTTTAATGACCAATGCTTGCTTAGACTAGCTAAAGTTTTTAATGACAAAAAAACAGCTAAACAGCTCTGTACCTTCTCCTTGCAGCTCTGTACATTCTGCTTAAACCTACGCTGCTTCAATCGCCCTGCAACTGCGTGAAGTAATGCTAACCTATTCGTAGTGCAGACTGCAGACACTCGGTCTGTGACGCCACTAAGCTAGGAATTTGTGCCTTGCAAGCTAACACAGTATAACAAATGGCTCGTTTGTGTATCGTTGACATACTGTATCAATAAAAGCAAATTTTGAATCAAAAATTCGGGGACAAAGTGGTAAACTGAGCGGGATACCGGCACCAAGGCCTAAAAACGGGACTGTCCTGGCGAAAACGGAACGTATGGCCACCCTAAGTCCGATTCCCTAACCGTGCGCCATTTGCGAGTGCGTTGGTCTATTTTTTTTTAACAGGACAAATTTACAGCGTCACCTGGCGACATGCAGTTATAATCAAATGCAAACACAATGAACAAATTCACCAATAACTACCAACCCCTACAGTGTAGGCTGCTCAGAATAGCAGGTTGCTACGGTAGTTGACCCTAGTGAGCGATAGTAAGTACCGGTAGTCAGGGCATGGTATAGCAGAGGTGGAGTCCTCGAGGACACATTTTGAAGTCCTTGGCCTTGGCTTCGAGGCCTCAAGTCCTCGAAAATTGGCCTGTCCTCGGCTCAAGGACAGCACTATTTTTTGAATAGTTAAAATTTTGTGGAGCGGTTGAAAAAATTTTTGGAAAACGTTTTTTTGTGGAGATTGCTTGAAAAATTTTTGTGAAGACCTTTTTTTTTTTTGTCCTTGGTCCTTGGCCTTGGCCTCGAGCATTCCTGTCCTTGGCCTCGAGAGTGTCTGTTCTCGGAAAGGCCTTGGCCTCGGATTTTTTTTGTGTCCTTGGCCTCGAGCCTTGTGTCCTCGACTCCACCTCTGTGGTATAGAATGGAATGGATGACGAATTTTCCATATTCCATACTGGTAATTTTCTTCCGTTCCATTTCCATTCCATACCAAAAATCTTCCATTCCATATTCCATTCCATACTAAAATTTTCTTCCGTATTCCATTCCATACTTCCATACCAAAGAAATTTTACACTGGAAGCAATGTAACGTATATACATTTTGTTGCGTTGCACCATTGCAATGTTGTAAGCAACCGCTTGCGAAGGTGCGCCAACGATACTAAGATGCAACGACCGGTATCTGGTATGGATGTAGCACATGGCTTAATGCGTAGGCGTAGCCTGGATTTTGAATTGGAAGGAGGACTAAACCACAAATCATGCAATGACGTCATTTTATGGGACTTTTTATGGGACAAAGAATGAAAGATCAAACGCTGGGCGTCTGATGTGGCTCGTAACCTGGATTTGCTGCAGAGGAAGGACTAAAACCGCAAGTTGAAAATTTTTCTATCCTATCAAAATTGGGAGACGTGGTGAGCAAATTAGTGTAACTCAAATATGTCACAGAGGGGGCATGGGGGCTCCGTCCCGCCGCTGGGCGATTTTTAGTAATTTTTTGGAAAAAATGGCTATTTTAATCCGATTTGGATCACATTTCGCACGTTTTCAGAGCCATTTGAAAGAACAGAATTTTTGATGTTTGAAAGCCAATTGAAAAAATCACTCTCATTACTTCAGCTCAAGTCCAAAACACGTTTAAAATTTTGAATTTTTGGGTTAAATTTTGTGACTTGGCCCAAGTCAGAGAAATCAAAGTACGTTGCTTTCTGCAACATTTTTAGCATTAAACAATGCCTTTGAAGATTTTTGTTTTGGTATAAAAATAACCAGTTAGGGGCCCAGGCACCCTCGATTCAAATTCAATAATTTATTCAATAAGCATTTCCTTTAACAAGGTTTTTTCAAAAGCATTTTGTCGCGTAAAAACTGACGAGATGGAGGTGGATTGTTATTTAAAGTTTGTACATTAGATGCCATAAATACTAAATAGTCACTAATCATGTTATTGAAATATAAAAGTTAGCTGGGGACCTAAAACATATCATTGCATAAACAAGTTAGATGAGTGCCTGAGGTTGCACCTTTTAGAACAAAAACGCTGAATTTCTCCCGGCTTGTACATTTAAATTGGTCGGCAAAAATTTTAATTGAGAGGGCATGGGCCCCCTGGTTGTCAATATTAATATTGAGTTATTACTAATTGCCGTTGTACGCATGTACTGCTGCTCTCCAAAAATGCTAAAAGAAACTGAATAAATAGGCTTTGTGTCATCATTTTTATCATTGGTAGCTTTTCAATTGGGGAGGGGGGAAGCAGAGGGCCCGGTCCTTCGGGCTATGCCTATGGTTTAATGATTACCGTACAAGTTTGCCCTCACTTCAACTAGAACACTTACCGTAATAGAAATACCAAGCTTTAACGCCAAAAAGAATTACTATAAGCTTAAAAACTAAAAATATAAATTTAAGCTGAAACGGGGATGAAATAGCAAATACGAGTTTTCGTGACGATGTAAGAAAACAAAATTTATGACTGGGCAAATTGTCAGCCTCAAAATAAAAAAAAAAATCAACAAGTCAAATCTATCAAGGTCGTCAACTGTAACATCAATGATGCAATTAAATTGCAATGCACTTACAATGATGCAATACGTACAGGGGCGCCGAGAGCCGAACGTAGGCCCGGGTCCAGCTACAATATGACGGATTTCCTGTTTTGTGAACTCCAAAACAGACGGAGAAAATGTCGCAGTTTTGTCCGAATTATGATGTGATTTCCAAAAAAAAAGGTCTTCAGGCCTCACATGCTGACTTCTCAGTGTCATTTCGATGGGACTCTCTCAAGCTTATGGGCCTTCTGCTGGGCCCGCTGAAGCCAACAGCCTACCTGAAGCCCGTGGGCCCCCTAAAGTCCATGGGCCCTGGGGCCATTGTACCCCCCTGCCCCATGCGTAGATATCGAAGTTGAATACTTCTGTGACGATATTGTTGATCAATACCCGACATCGGTATGTATTTTTCTGTAAATACAACGCACAAAATCTAGAATGGAATTGCTATGGAAGTATGGAAGATTGTCTTCCATTCCATTCTTGAACTTTTCCATTTCATTCTGGCATCTTCTATACTCCATAACAAAATTTCCGTTCCATTTCATTCCATTTTTCATTCCAATCCATACCATGCCCTGCCGGAAGTACGGAGTTTCTAGAGAGGTACAGTAGCTTGAGAGAGACAGTACCGGTATTGTAGAAAGTATTATTACTTGTAAGCAGTGTTGGGACTATTGCCACTTTCACGAGTCCGATTGCGAGTCCTTAAGCTACGAGTCCGAGTCTGAGTCCACCGAAACTCCAGATCACGAGTCCGAGTCCGAATGCCACGAGTTCGAGTCCGAGTCCATCGAAACTGAAGATCACGAGTCCGAATTCGAAAATTTAACAGGAAAGTGAAATCTAAAATTTGGCCAAAGTTATTTCAATACAGTCAACCCTCGATTTAACGGACCTCGATTTAACGGACTTCGGATTTAACGGACTTCGGATTTTACAGTTCCGTAAGCATAGACTGCTGTACATGTAATTGTTACAAGCGAAAATCAATTGCCGACGAAACGAGAAATCGTGCTACGTTGTCGCAGAGACATAATGATTCCCCGTTTACTTGCATTGTGATAAGCTATGTTAGCAGTTGAGGTGCACACAATTGTAACAGAGTGAGGAACACTGCGTTTTCGTTTAACGGACTTTTTCCAACAACGGACTGTCGTTGGTTCGCATTTGTCCGTTAAACCGAGGTTTGACTGTATGGACAAACGCTTTCAGAAATTGCGCAAGAAGACGTTTGCGCAACGTTTGCGCAACGTTTCTGCAAGCGTTGCACAGTCTTCTAACTAGACCCTTTACACACAGAAAAAATTTGCATTAGCGCTTTTGCGAGAACTCTTGCAAATAAAATTTAGTCGTCTACTTTAGCCTTAATTTACACCCGAGTTTGCAAAACTCCTCAGTCCTCATGGCTGAGAAAGTCGAAATTTGAGGTTTTCCTTCTTTTATACCTGTATATTTTATTCAGCCATTTCAGTTTTTGACAAAGTTTTTTCAGTGAAAGTATGCGAGTGACGTCACATGAAACTGTCTTATTGGAACGACCGACGCTCGCGTCGCATGTTCCTCTTTTTTTACTCGGCCATTTTCCAACTAACGAAAGCGAAATTTCAGACTTTTGCTTATAACTCGAGAACGTTTGGTCTAGCTACATGAAATTTGGACAGCAGTTTGAGATTAACGAGTTGTATGTTTGTACCAAATTTCGAGGCAATAGGTCACGTGACTTCGGTTTTAGAACCCGAAAACCGCCCCGCAAGTTTGGCGTAAAAAGCGGTCTCAGTCAAAAACGGCTTAAGCACGGCAAAAAATATTTCATAGGGTTATATGTCTCAAGATAGCCTTTCATCCCAACCAACCCACTTTTGGCCGCGATGAGGTTTATTTCTTTTTTTTTTCCTTTTTTTTCCTTTTTTTCCTTTCTTTTTCCTTTTTTTTTCCTTTTTTTCTTCCTAATTTTTGTACGCTCTTCTTCTCCTAAACCACAGAACATGTAAATCTAATTTTTGTGTAAAGTTGTTGAGCTGCAAATGCAATTTTCTCTCCCGAAAGTTTTTGGGGCAACTCCACCGGGAACCCCCCCAAAATGGGGCCCCAAAAAATCAAGTTTTTGAACGACTCAAGGTAGAGTTCTACTCACTTTTGGACGCGATGAGGTTTTTTTTCCATTGTTTTTCTTTTTTTTTTTTTTCTTCTCAAATCTTGTACGCTCTTCTCCTAAACCACAAAACATCGAAATCTAATTTTTTTGTAAAGTTGTTGAGTTGCAAACGCAATTTTTTCTCCTGAAATTTTTTGGGGCTACTCCCCTAGGAACCCTCCGAAATCGGGCCCAAAAACTGAAGTTTTTGAAAATGAACAAAAAGAAAACCGCTCAAACTAGGACGCTAGTTTTTTTGAGATCAGCAGATACTTAACAGACAAATATTTTGACATAGGCTACTTTGGGGGGTGCCACCCCTACGGGGACCCCCAAAAATTAATTTTTTGAAAAGCTTAACTTAAGGTGACAGTGTTTTTTGATATCAGTAGATGATTGATTGGTGCATCTTTATCGTCCTATTACGAGAAAGCGACGGTGCGCTATGCTCTGGACAAACCCGCACCCGCTTAGGAGTTGACCATTTTCCAAGCTTTCCTATTGACGCTTTGACTTCTTCCCACGTAAATTTGCTGCTTGTTCGAAGCCACCAAGCAGAGATAATCATCGTAAAGCGTCTTATCCAAGGACGCAACAACGTGACCAGGGTGCGGGTTGAACTCATGATCCTGCAATAAGAGTCGTCGTAAAAACGACGCCTTTACCCATTCGGCCACGCTGCCGACAAACACACAAATATTTTGACGTAGTTTGGGGGTACCAATCTCCCCAGGGACTCCCCCAATGGACCCTCCAAAAATGAATTTTTTGAACAGCTTAAGCTAGGGTACTAGTTTTTTATGATATCAGCAGCAAGGATGGCAGTACGATACGATACGTTCAGAATTTGCGTACTACGTACCTCGCACCTTGAACCGTACCGTACCCGCGTACCGTACTTCAGTTCAATGTTTGAAACGTACCGTACCAGTACCATTGCAAAAAAAGCGTACCGTACTTCTTAGCAAAAATTGAGGCGTACCGTACCATACTTACGCACCGTACCTTACTGCCATCCTTGCTTTTAACTACTCGCAACTTAACTGACATTGAAATCACTAACCTATAAATGAGCGATCTCAAGTCACACATTTAGCGTCGGTTTCAGCAGTTTTTTGCCTCTGTATACAAAGAGCCAGCGCAATGTGCGAAAAGTCTGGGGTTTTTAATTCAAAGAGCGTACCAACGTACCCTACCCGTACATTTACAAGAAAGGCGTACCGTACCAAGGTACCGTACCAGTACCATTGCAAAGAAAACGTACCGTACCAGCGTACCGTACTTCTTAGGAAAAATTGAGGCGTACCGTACCGTACTGCCATCCTTGATCAGCAGCTACTTAACAGGCAAATATTTTGACATAGTTTGGAGGTGCCACCTCTGGGGACCCCCCAAAATCAATTTTTTGAATGGCTTAAGCCAGGGGCGCCGCCAGCTTCGCGAGATCGGGTGGGCAAAATTAAAATCAGGGAGGCAAAGCTGAAAACCAGCGTTGTGCTTGACCCAAATTTTCATTATTCCATTTTAAGGCGAATTATTAGTGAAAAACAGGTGATCTCAAAAAAAAAAAAAAAAAAAAAGGTCTTCGCCGAAATCCGAAGACTTTTTCTGGCCGAAATCACAAATTTAAACGATTTTTACGGCCACGTACAGCAACTTTTTCTTCCCAAAAAAACACCGTGGGGGGCAAGAAATAAATCAGGGGGGGCAAAAAGGAAAATCGGGAGGGCAATGCCCCCCCGCTGGCGACGCGCCTGGCTTAAGCTAGGGCGCTTGTTTTTTTGAAATCTGTAGATTTTTGCGTCGGTCGTTCAAAGGGGTTGCTACTCAAAAAGCTCCCATCTAGTTCTTCACTGCAATTAATTATTTTTCGGGATATCAGATTAAGAAAATAATTTTAAACAAATCAAATCTTTCATTATATTCGTTCCCTTTTGAATTTTTGTTTTATACTCGTTGCATTACGCCGAAGTGTGCAAAGAGTTGGCACAGCCCATCTCCACGTCATTGCGCCCTGAGCAACACAGCTCCTTTTAAAAAAATTTCGTTACGGTGGCGAGCCGTTGGCAACAGTGAGTCCAATTTCACCGGCCCAAGATTTAAACCTCGGACCTCCCGCTCCAGAGGCGAACGCGTTACCGCTCAATCAGCAAAAGAGCTTATTTCAGTAGATTTGAAACAGCGTCCAATAAAAAGTAGAGCTTTATTAGAATTTTTAAGTTGCGTATTAATCAGTTAATCGACAAAAGCGTGCAAAAAAGTATATCTTTTCGGAAACTGGGCAGACTGGTGGTGCAATATTGCATTTGATTACTACTGAGGTAACCAAGTTTATGTACATTTTTTTCAGTAGTTTAACCACTTTTGGAAGTAATCTAAAGCCAAAAGTCGACCAGTTGAAGCTAAAAAATAAAAGGACCTTTATAATTTTCATCAGCTTAGGGACAAGGGTTGAGTATTATTAAGATTGCGATTAAGCGCGCAACCAGATTTTGCTGGGGGGGGGGGGCTTTGAGCTGTACGGTTATATAAACCCTTGAATTTTGAGGTTATATTTCTAAGTGATGTTGCGAAGGGAGGCTGAAGGCCCCTTAGCCCCTCCTGATTGCACCACTTGTCGCTATGGTTTGGTATCTTTTGTCGTTTCATAAATTATAACTAATAGGCTAGAATTGTTAATTTTATTTCAGAAGAACCTCAGTTTTAATTACATTTGTCATAATCTGTACGTAATTTACTGCATGCATTAGGCAATTAGGCAATTTTAGTTTTTATGGTTTATGAATAATTTGAAAAATGAAAGAATAGGTTTTTGCTGATTTGGCTGTATGCACCTGTTCATGTTTTAACCAACTAACTCACCAACAGAAACATTTTATTTTTTTGCAAAAACCTTAGAAAATTCAGGCCTAACCCGAGCCCATACACAGAAAAAGTTAACCAGCACTGCATTGCTGAGTAATCAAAAAAACACTTCATGCTTCATCATCAGGATACGGCAATTTTTGTCAATCACATTAGCAATTTTTTGAATGCAAGCTGATTCTTTTTAGGTTTTCATTCTCCATTATAACATTAAAAGGGCATTCAACCCGACTTTTGAAAAACGAAGAAAAAATCTTAAAAAATATGTTTACCAACATTTACCATTTTTACCATTTATTTATTTTTTTCATCAAGCACAGCGACTGAATTATGCGCATTACACAAGCAGTTATACAGTTTCGAGATAAATTATGTACATTAGACACAGTTCTTGATGAGGTGATGGCGAAGGACTAAATGTCATCGAGTCAACCATCACCTGCACTTCCGTCTCAAATACAGGTCTGGTATCGTTACTGTTATGATCTAGATAGGCCAATTCCTGAAAAGCAGTAGGGTTGGGTCTTTTGTTGGATCAATTAAGAAACTTGAAATATGACTTAAAAAAAATTTTTTTTCTAAAATTCGATGTGAAATGTAACTTAAATTTAATATTAGCGAAATTGAAGTTCCGAATTCGTACCGTAGTTTTTTGTACGCAAGAATTTCAAACTTGGAAAGCTTTGAATTTGATCAACCCTACTAAACATACAAGCAAGTATTCCAAACCAAAAGAAGACTAAAAACAAGAAAAGAAAAAAAACTTACACTAAATTCACTATTTACAGTTCAAGGATGCAGCAGCTATACTCGTATAGCAGAAGGTCATGACTATGTTACTAGTAGAAGCGATGAGGGATTTACATTGCCTGATCCTATTCTAACAAGGTCATGGAGTCTGTTAAAAAACCAAACATAAATAGAAAATATTATGAAACATTGCAATAACGATTACAATATATACCACGTACATTCAAGGATCTATAATACAGGGTGTCCATAAAGTCCTGCACACATTTAAAATTTTAATATCTCAAAAACCCCATATGGTAGAAACTTTAGATTTTCGACAGTGAATTATACCACCATAAAGTTTTTTTGTTATTTTTCACAGGTTATTTTATTGTTAAAGTGAGTCCGAATAAGTCATTTTTAATGAAGGAGTAAGGAGTAAGTTTGCAACAAATTATGAAAAATGTTGACCATTCAACAAAAAGCACAATGTGTTCTTTGGTACAATGAATTGAAATCACCAACTGCAGTACAACGTAAATTTAGAAATGAGTTTGTACAAGACCCTCCACACACTAACAGCATTAAGAGATGGTTTAAAAATTTTATGGAAACCGGCAGCATTTTGGATCGCAAACGATCAGGTAGGCCAAGCATTGATGAAGAGACTGTTAATGCTGTCCGTGTAGCATTTCATCGCAGCCCAAGGAAATCAATTCGTGCTGCATCAAATGAGCTTGCTATTCCTCGAAGCACATTTCACAAAGTTTTACATAAACGACTTCGGCTCCATGCTTACAAGTTACAAATTGTTCAAGCTTTTAAGCCGGATGATCGCCCTCGCCGAGCAGCTTTCGCTGAAGAAATTCTTCAGCGCATTGATGATGACAATGGCTACCTTAACAGTGTGTGTTTTTCCGACGAAGCAACTTTTCATGTATCCGGTAAAGTCAATAAGCACAACATTCGAATATGGGGTTCACAAAGATCTTGCGAGGTTTTAGAAAGAGAAAGAGACAGTCCCAAAATCAATGTTTGGTGTGGTTTAATGCACAACCAGATTATTGGTCCGTTCATTTTTGCTGAATCCACCATTACAGCAAACATTTATCTGGATATGCTAAAACATTACGTTGTTCCTCAATTAGAAGAGTTCCAGCCGAGGGTTGTGTTTCAGCAAGACGGTGCCCCTCCACACTGGGGTTTGATAGTTCGTGACTTTTTAAATGAAACCTTTCAAAACCGATGGATTGGAAGAAATGGCCCAACACCATGGCCGCCAAGATCTCAAGATATCGCCCCTTTAGACTTTTTTTTGTGGGGTTATGTAAAAGACAGAGTTTACAGAACGCCAGTACGTGACGTCGAAACATTGCAGTCACGAATAATTGAGGTTCTCACCACAATAAACGAAGAAATGCTGGAAAACACTTGGCGCGAAATTGAGTATCGCCTTGACATTTTGAGAGCAACAAATGGAGCACACGTTGAAGTCTATGAATAGCATGGAAAATTAAATTCTTGAAATATGGCTATTACTTAAACTGCTAGAAATTTTTATATGTAAAACTTTAATAAACAAACTTTACTTTGCAAAAAACTGTATGATTTTATCTGCTTTAGTTATTTAGCAATACAATTTTGAAAAGTGTTCAAGACTTTATGGACACCCTGTACAGTATAACAGAATGTTGTAAAGAATGGCTGGCGTTTTATGCACAATAAAAAATAAACAAAGAATAGCGATGACAGAAACGCAAAGCTTAATCCTATTCAAGCAAAGACAGTGGCGCTTGAAGGCAAACAAAGAAACTGTTACAAAGGTATGAATTCCCACTTTTATACAGAGTAGCTACAAAACATTTCAAAATAAACCGTATAGTAAGAATCTGGCAGCCACCGTAAGAACAAGCAAATAGTAAGAACATGACCCCATTGCGATTCTTGCAACTCATCCGGTTAAGAAAGTTTAAAAGAAAAAATTTTATGTTTTCCCCTTAGAATCAAAATTTCGGCCATCTTCTTCCAAGTAGATTGCGCAATATCTCTGGCCTGTCCCACCTTTTGGCTTTTATCATTCAAAAACTAATTTAACAGCAATGTTAACCACAACTTAAATTGTAAAATTTTGCATGGGGGACGCTTCTGCAGCTTGACCAACTTTACAAAATGTTTAGCGGAAATGAAGTATTTCCGTCGCCGAAATTGAATGAAGACCAAAAACAAGCAAAAAATCTTCGCCGGAAATTGAAGTCATTCTTCCCCGAAATCAGGTGAAGACCAAAAAAAAAAGGTCTTCGCCGCAATTTGCGACCATTTTCGGCAGGAAATTAGTAGGATCTTTTAGTCCTGGCTGGCTATTTTTCCTCTGCTCATTCAGCGCTCAACTCTTGTTGGGAGGACGCCTAAATCTCGATGGGAGGACGCTAAATCTCGATGGGGGACGCTAACTCTCGATGGGGGGATGCGTCCCCCCGCGTCACCCCTACAATTTAAGTACCGATGTTAACCATAATTAACCTGACAATCTGACATCAAATCAGTCCAATTCTTTTCTCTGATATAATTTTTTAATGCTTTAATTAGAGGGAAAGTAAACAAAATAAACTAAAAATGGGCCTACATAACTGTACAAAAGTTAGAGTTAATTTATACTGCCACCGCTGGGACATTTTTTCGAAGACTAAAGTAAAAGTAAAAGAGTAAGGTAAGCAGTAACATCAAAGTAAAGAGCAAAGTAGCTGTATTGTTCCAAAGGTAAGCCTAATTATAAAAAAAACTAACCGTAAATCGTGCGAGCTAAAAGTAACAAACAAAAATTTCAATGATTTGATTGTCTTTGTCTTCCACATACAGTTTAAACAAATTTAAAGCTAACAAAAAACTTAGGAAGTAAACGCAAAAGCAAATAACACAAATTTTTAACTCAACAATTATTTCATTGAAGATTTTGTGAGTGCTGGACTATTTTTTCTTAAGTGCAATTATTGTAAACAAACATAACAAAGAAATAGAAAAATGCTAACCGAACAGTTATTTGGTCGAGCGGTAGCGCGTTCACGTTTGGAGCGGGAGGTCTGAGGTTCAAATTTCGGGCCTGTTAAATCGGACGAAGTGTTGCCAACGGCTTGTCACCGTAGCAAAATTTTTTCCAAAGCTGTACTGCCAGGGCGCAATGACGCGGAGATGGGCCCTGCAAACTTGTTACACGCTTCGGCGTAATACAACGAGTATAATGAAAGATTTTGGTGTGATTTGATTTAAAATATAAATTCCAGAGATGGATTCCTTGAGGACGTCCTTGGCCTCGAGGATGTCCTCGAGGACACATTTTGAAGTCCTTGGCCTTGGCCTCGAAGCCTCAAGTCCTTGGCCTTGAAGCCTTAGGTCCACGAAAATAGCCCTGTCCTCGGCTCGAGGACAGCACTATTTTTTGAACCATTGAAATTTTGTTGGAAAACGACAGAAACCTCGCGGGAAATTTGCAAATACTTATTTTGTTTTCCGCAATTCGAGCATAGGCTAGGCCAGGCGGGCCTCCCCCCCAATTGAAATTTTACCAATGACAAAAATGTGACAAAAAAGCCTATTGTTTTTTCTATTTCAGTTTCTTTTTAGCGTTTTTCGCTTACACCAGTAGTCAACAACAATACTGAAGACCAGGGGCTCCAGGACCCCCTCAAATCAATTTTTGCCAGCCAATTTAAACGTAAACCTGGAAGAAATGGATAGTTTTTGTCCTAAAAGTTGCTATCTCAGGATCACATCTAGCCCTTTTATGAACGTAATGCATTAACCAAGGCCGGATTTACCACAACATGGCGCAGTACCAGCTAAGGGCCCTGCGCTCAAATCTTACGACTTTTTTAGCCTGTTTATATGTGTAGGAAAAGGCACCCAAATACATACCATCACTTTATCCAACGCGTCCATTGACGACTTTCGATACGTAAGGAAAAAAGGCAAGATTTATCGGAGCGCCTTAAATAGCGCTGCACGCACTAATTTGGATTTTGCTATGCTATTCTATTCTAAATTCGTAATTCTAAATTTCTTGATTCTAAATTTGATGATTCTGGATGGTTAATTATTGAGTCTAATTATTGATTATTGAACTATAATTGAACTATATTAATGCGATTGATTATTGAACTATATTAATGCGATTGATTCTGGATTATTCTAAATTTCGTAGTTTTAAATTTCTGAATTCCAAAATCTAAGATGCTATTTCTAATTCCAATTTATCCTGATTCTTTCCTCTAAATCGCATTAATATAGTTCCGTTAGTAGAAGATTAGTCTGGTTTTGCGCTGAACAAGAGAGACAAGAAGGTTAAATTACAAGAGCAAAGTTCACAAAAGGAAAGAAACATACAGACTCTACAGTAGAAAAGTTGTTGGGACAGTTAGTAACTCACTTCACGGCGAGGAGTTACAAACAGAATCCCACACATGTGCACTTTTGGAAACCAGTTCTTAATTCTAGTGCCTGAATTTTGCTGAGTCACACACAAAAAAGGTTTTCTGTGTGACTCAGCAAACCTTTTTTGCGTGTGACTCAGCAAAATTCAGGCACTAGAACTAAGAACTGGTTCCCAAAAGTTCACATGTAAACAAGCTATTTATGGTCTTCACCTACATTTGGCAGAAAGATGTTGAGAAAATCTCGAAAATGCCAGGGGCCCAGCGCGATGTAAATCCTGCCCGGCAATAACATGATTAGTAAGCGTAACCATCTATTGTATTATTTTTCAGTAGCAATTCATTAATTCACTTCCTCCTCGCCAGTTTTTACGCACAAAAGACTTTTAAAAAAATTTGCCATGGAAAATGCTGATTGAACAAATCGTTGAACTTCAATTGAGGGGGCCTGGGCCCCCTGGCCAAACATGCACATTTATAACTGGTTATTTTCATGACAAAACAAAAATCTCTGAGGAAAATCTTCGAGTGGGTGTTCATTTATTGCGAAAATGTTGCACGAGACAATGCACCTTACTTCCCCCTACCTGGACCAAATCACATACCATTAAAATTTAACACCAAAATGCAAGATGTTCAACGTGTGTTGGACTTAAATTGCAACTAGAAGAAGGATTAAACAATTTAATTTTTTTAATTGGCTTTTAAATGTCAAAAATCTAGGGCTTTCAAATGGCTCTAAACACGCGCGAAATGCATAGGTGGGCAAGTTAATGCAAAACGTTAGCTTCGTTAACCACTAGTCCGTTAACAAACTTCACACCTCCGTTAACGTTAATCCGTTATTTTCAGCTTTGATTAACGGAAGTTGATAAAGCCCGCTAACCCGTTAACATTTTGTGTGTAATTTACATTTCGTTTTATTCACTCGTTTCTAAAACACGTATTGACGCTGTTGAGCTGATTGTAAGGAAATATTTATTGCTATGGTGGTCTTTTTGTGTTTTGAAAGTTACATTTTACAGTCTAATCCAATTTCAAGATAAAGACAAGTTCAAATGCACAACGAAGCTGCAAGATATTAACGATAAAAACCTTAACGGAAGTTAACAGAACTTAACGGAAGTTACTTTAGTCCGTTAACAGCACTTAACGGAAGTCAATTTAGTCCGTTAACATGAAAAAAGTTTTTAACGGATTAACGAGTTAATGAAAAAGTTAGCTTCGTTATTAACGGATTAACGATTAACGAACTTGTGCCCACCTACGGCGAAATGTAATTCAATGGCATTAAAATAGCTTTTTTTTCCAAAAAATTGCCCAACAGCTGGGGGCCCCGCAAAGCCTCCGGTCTGTGATATGTTTGAGTTACACAGGCTTTATCAAAACGTCTCCAAAGTTGCGTATTTGCACTTTTGAACAATATTAGTTTAAGCCCTCTTTCTTTTAGGCCTTGTTGCGGTGTCCAAAATTGTGTTGCATCGTGATACCCATCGAGGTACCTCTTGAAAAATTTTTTACAAATAGATTTTTAATGCCTGATTAATGATTGAAATGTCTTCTGTTACAATCAGGTGCCGTTTTTAGGATATACCGCTTTTAATCGTACGCGGATGAATATTTTAAAATCATATGCTTGAATAATTTTTTTTACTATTAGTGTTGCCGTGAAATAATTCACAAATTTCAACAAAGATATTTTTTATCTTTGTTTGAATGTAAAAATTCAAAATATGATAATTTAAACTAAATAATTAATCATGGGTAAGTTTTTTGCTAAAAAGTTTGCATGATTAAAGTTTTAGCTTGAGTTTTTTGTAGTGAATTCTAAAACATGGAAACTTGCTTTGAAGTCACGTGACCGTCGTCACTTGGCAGCTGATCAATATGAATGCAAAACTTCAACACAATTTTTCCAGATGAAGTACCGGTAACCATTAATAAAGAAATTGTTTCTTGCAAAACGTCGAAAAATAAACGAACTACCTTATGAATTACGCTACGTGTTTGTTATGATGATAGCCTACCACAAAAAGCAGCCTAATACAATAACTGCTTCGAAGAATACCGATAAGCTTCGAGGAATATCGATAGCCTACGGCATTCGGTAGCTATTAGGGATATACCGGTCATCAGTCCATAACGCTTATTCCAATCGAACAAAAGCACATCGTCAATTCTAATAAATCATTCAGCAACAACGTTTTAAGACTACAGTAGTTTACTGCGAAGTTTCAACATAAAGCAATAGGCCTACACTTTCGGAAATATTGAAAAATAAGGCATAAATAATCTGTTCTCCTTTTCACAATTTCACGAGAGTCATCTCTTATTTTGGATTATTTGTTGCTTAACTCCGGTGATTGTTTCAAGTGCTTAAGTGTGACAGAACAGACATTCGAGAGTTGATAAGCCAACCAGCTAGGGCTAGGCTAGTTAGTTTCGAGGAGTGAAAGCTTATCGGTATCCATAGGTGGGCACAAGTTCGTTAATCCGTAAATAACGAAGCTAACTTTTTCATTAACTCGTTAATCCGTTAAAAACTTTTTTCATGTTAACGGACTAAATTAACTTCCGTTAAGTGCTGTTAACGGACTAAAGTAACTTTCGTTAAGTTCTGTTAACTTTTATTAAGAATTTTATCGTTAATATTTTGCAGCTTCGTTGTGCATTTGAACTTGTTTATATCTTGAAATTAGATTAGACTGTAAAATGTAACTTTCAAAACACAAAAAGACCACCATAGCAATAAATATTTCCTTACAATCAGCTCAACAGCGTCAATACGTGTTTTAGAAACGAGTGAATAAAACGAAATGTAAATTACACACAAAATGTTAACGGATTAACGGACTTTATCAACTTCCGTTAATCAAAGCTGAAAATAACGGATTAACGTTAACGGAGGTGTGAAGTTTGTTAACGGACTAGTGTTTAACGAAGCTAACGTTTTGCATTAACTTGCTCACGTATGTCGGTATCCCTCAAAGCAGTTATTGTATTAGGCTACTTTTTGTGGGTAGACTATCATCATAACAGACATATGGTGTAATTCACGAGGTGCGGTACTTCATTTGCTTTTCGACTTTTAACACGTAATAATTTCTTTATTAATTCTTAAGGATACCAGTATTAAATCATGAGAAATTATTTCAAAGTTTTGTATTCGCAACGATCAGCTGCCAAGTGACGACGGTCACGTGACTTCAAAGCAAGTTTCCACCTTTAAAATTCACCACAAAAAAACTCAAGCTAAAACATTAAATATGCAAACTTTTTAACTAAAACTAACCCATGATTAATTATTTAGTTTAAATTATCATATTTTGAATTTTTACATTCAAACAAAGATAAAAAATATTTTTGTTGAAATTTGTGAATTATTTCACGGCAACACTAATAGTAAAAAAAATTATTCAAGCGTATGATTTTAAAATATTCATCCGCGTTCGATTAATAGTGGTATATCTTAAAGGCGGTGAATCATCCAGCCAATTCCAGTGGTTTGCAATAGCTAAAGTTGAACTATAATTTTTGATATTTTTTGTTTTAATTTTGGGACTGCGGTTGCAAAGATATTCAACAAATACAATAAGATGTCCCCCCGAAAAAAGTTTTTGGAAACGCTGAGTTTTGTTCTTCCCGCCAAAACCACAGTAGGCCTAGTGGTTTAGAGAACTGTGGTAGGCCTAATAGTTTAGAGATAGTTTATTTCTAAATAGTTTAGGCCTAACTATCTCTAAACTATTAGGCCTAATAGTTTAGAGATAGTTAGGCCTAATAGTTTAATAAGAATACAGTAGGCCTAATAGTTTAAAGAACCGTGGTTTTGGCGGAAAGATCAAAACTCAGAGTTTCCAAAAACTTTTTTCGGGGGGACATCTTTTTGTATTTGTTAAATATCCTTGCAAACGCAACCCCAAAATCAAAACAAAAAATATCAAAAATTATAGTTCAATTTGAGCTATTGTAAACCACCGGAATTGGCTGGATGATTCACCGCCTTTAAAAACGGCACCTGATTGCAACCGAAGACATTTCAATCACTAATCAGGCATTAAAAATCTATTTGTAAAAAATTTTTCAAGAGGTACCTCGATGGGTATCACGAGATCTCTTTTCTAGACGTTTTTTCTGCTAGCGTAACAAGGCCTATTTGAAAAATCCTGGTTACTTGCTAACTGGCAAATTTTTGATGACGTCATTGCATGTGATTTGTGGTTTAGGCCTCTCCAATCAAAAATTCTGGCTAGGCCTATAAATTGGAGATTGCCCGAAAAACTTTTTAGAGGACCTTCTTTTTTTTTCGGAGAACACTTGCGTCTGTGTCCTTGGTCCTTGGCCTTGGCCTCGAGCATTCCTGTCTTTGGCCTCGAGAGGGTCTGTCCTAGGAAAGGCTGTCCTTGGCCTTGGCCTCGGATTTTTTTTGTGTTCTTGGCCTTGGCCTCGGATTTTTTTTTGTGTTCTTGGCCTTGGCCTCGAGCCTTGTGCCCTCGACTCCACCTCTGATAAATTCTAGTTCGGTGCTGAACAAGCAGGCGTGACTATCGGTAGTTTACTCCAAGTACGACTATCCAAGTTATTCAGGCTAACTGTGAGTTAAGTTGGTTGTTATCCGGGCTAACGGTGAGTTTCCCTGGCTTGTTTGCGTATTTTACTCCTTTTAGTCTAACTCAATGTATTTTCTTGTTTTTTCATAAATTTTTTAAGATTTTACCGTTGCACTATTGTGCTGGACCGGTACATCATTAGTGTTAGGCCTATTATATATTATTTTGGACCGCTTTGCCAACGTTCAATACCTAGCCTTAGCTTGCGACCTGGCCTGAACTTACAGAACTCGGTTATTACCCAATTTTGTATTATATACTAAAAAAGCAGTTTTTATCCAAATATAGTAAATGAAAGTAGGCTATGATTGCGATTAGTTACTACGTTCTCGATATAGCCTACTCTACATCCTGTTATCTTTACCACCGAAAACTACTTAACCGTTACTCCATACATTACTTCATCACTGTTAAAAACAATAAAGTTTTTGTTATGTCACTGTGCTTTTGCTGATCAGCTGATAAAAAGACAGCCCAAAGCATCACTAACAGACAGAAAATTTCTGTTCAAAGACGAAGTTTGATTGCAAAATTGGTGTTTTGCTTGCACAGACTTTTGTAGACTTATGGTGTGTGATTCAGTACAGCTAACACTACGTAAAATTGTCAAGATCAACAATTAAGGAGCGTTTTTGGTTGTATTCTGACGGTAGATTAAATAGGCAGTAGGTTAAACGTGGACTAATGGACAAAAAATGGACAAACGATTTTGACCCCTTATTCCCGTTAAAACAACAGTTTTGACACCTCCACATGACTCAGCATCGAATTCTCCACACACCCAGTGGGTTGCCATGGTGGCATAGGCCGTCGCTATGGCAACAATGACGTCATAAAACCATGGCCAAGCGATTTTGACCCCCTATTCCCCATTGTGCCACCATTTTAACACTGTCACATGACTCAGCATCGCATTCTCCACACACCCAGTGGGTTGCCATGGTGGCACAGGCCGTTGCTATGGCAACAATGATGTCATAAAACCATGGCCAAGCGATTTTGACCCCCTATTCCCCATTGTGCCACTGTTTCAACACTGTCACATGACTCAGCATCGCATTCTCCACACACCCAGTGAGTTGCCATGGTGGCACAGGCCGTTGCTATGGCAACAATGACAACATGTTTTGTCCAAAAACCATGGCCAAACCCCTATTCCCCATTGTGCCACCGTTTCAACACTGTCACATGACTCAGCATCGCATTCTCCACACACCCAGTGGGTTGCCATGGTGGCACAGGCCGTCGCTATGGCAACAATGACGTCATGTTTTGTCCAAAAATCATGGCCAAGCGATTTTGACCCCCTATTTCCCATTGTGCCACCGTTTCAACATTTTAACAACAATATGATGTGATATATCCAGTAAATTTTGTAATGATAAGGCCAAGCTGTACAGTTTTTGATTTTCGTCCGTTTCTTGCTTAGGTTTTTACTTTTGTTTGAAAATTAATGTACTTTTCTGCATTTTTATAAGTCCATATCTTTGCTAAGTATACTGCAACAAAATCATAAAGGTTTTGCTCAAAAACTGTCGTTTCAAAACAGAGTGTTACTTCTTGACAAAAAATGTTTTCGGAAAGCTTTTGTCCAGCGTATGACAGTCTCGAGTGTGCGGATATGGACATATTAAAATGCAAAGGTAATTAAACATAGCCTATTTTTTCATGCAGAAGAAAAAACGTACAAATGCAAGCCAAAACCCGATATAATGTAAATTTACCTATAGTATTGTAGTCAGAATTATGACTATCGAGCATTGTTGCTTTTTGTGTGCAAGGCAAAAGGCATGTTGGATCAAAAATGGAAGTGGATTGCAGTTCTCATCGATTGTGCAAGTGACATTTCTGTTTCGGTAGAAAGAATTTAAACAGAATTGGTTCAACTTGAAGAAATTCATTGGTAAAAAAAATGGTGGCTCTTAGAATAAAGAGCTATCAAAGACAGGCGGTGGTCCTCGCAAAACGGTGAATTCTGCCAAATCTGGATTAGTTTCGCCCTCTAATAAACTAAAATGGGTTTTCTTCATCCCAAAATTTCTCTCCTCATTCATAAGTTCCTACAACAAAGCCATGATGAATCAGGCAATAATGCGTGGCATGCTTTTTTTCCTATACTTCCTACCAACAACTTGCGAAACAAGTGTAATTGTCAGCAAAAAAACTTCGGTAGATTCTACAAGTGGTCAGAGTATCAGTGATTCTTTCCGAAGATTCGGGCTACTTCACAAACAATTTGAGCCATTTTCAGTTTTTTTTTCTGAAGAAGACAAACGTTTGCACGAACAAAAATGTTAGTACCGAACAAAAAAAATTTTCAGCCGAAAAAAAATTTTTGAAAAAAAATTCAAAATCTCCGTAAAAATTTCCAAATAAAAAAATCTTCGGCGGAACAAAAAAATTTTCGGCCGAAGATTTTTTGTAAAATATTTACGAATATTCGGAAAAGACAAAAGTCTTCAAAACGAAGATTCGTAAATTTTATTCGTCACGAAGACCACAGCATGCTAATTTCAGAAAACACGAACGTTCGTGTTTTTTCGGAGACCATGGTATGTGGCCCCTAATGTAGTTTTAGAACATGTTTGTTAAATCACAGTAGTATTTTGCGCCATACTTAATAAAAATTTAATTCAAAAGTAGCATGTAAAAAAAAAAGTTGCATTCTTAAAATTCCACTGGGTGTGTAGAGAATTCCCACTGGGTGGATAATTTTCGTGTGCGATATGGTGTTTTTATAAAAGTAGCATGTCGCTCTTTGAAGCTATAATTGCAACGATTTACTTGACAGCTTTTGTTTTGATTGTGACGTTATGCGGAACGAAGCGAAATCGTATTACAGCATTGGGAAAATACTGCGGGTAAACTGGGTTCGTATTTTGTTGTGATACTAACTAACTTCTGACGACCCAAAATACGCATCATTAAGCGAACGCAGCTGCTTTCTATAACTAACCTCCGCTTTGATGGTGTCCAATAATTCCAAGTTACGAAATCTGTTATAGCCAATCGCAGCTCTCCTTTTGGGAAAAGGCCACGCCCGATTATTTATTTTAGAAAAAAGTTCTTAAAACTTAATTGTCATTTATAAGTCGTGAATCTCGAAATTTTTATCATTCCAACATGTAAACTGTCAACTTTGTGTATTGGTGAGTTTCGGGCACATTGTGTAGGCTTGAAGTAATAATATTCGCAACCGATTCTTATTTGTCGAAATGACTTGCTGTTCAATCTGTTTGCCGCTTTTGCAGTAAACTCTAAGGTTTTGAGTTCTTAGTGCTGTGCTAAAGAAGACGACAGTTAGCTCACAAGTAAGAAGAGGTTCCTGGGTTCAACACTCATTTGAATCCAGACCCACACGCGACTTCTAGCGGAACGCTAGGAGTAACTTTCCATTCTAGACAGTTTGGAGAAGAATTGTCTAGAAATATTGCGAATATTTCTTTTCGCCTTGCCTAAGTTCTTGGCTTTGTTATAGTGGCAAAGCCGAACGTTGTTTCTGGACTTCTGGACTGTGTGTGACATCCAGAAGGTTAGCTGCACAATTTTGGAATCAAATTCTCTAAAGCAGCAAGAGGTTTAGTGCCTCGTTCTTTGCTCTGATAGAAGAGAGAAGACTTCAGAAGAGCTAATTCTTAGTACGTAGAGGAAGACTCAACGATACGAGCAAAGCCATTGCAAGTTCAGCGATAATAACAAGTGACGCAATCATCGCTAGAAGACGTCAGAGGGGTGGAAACCCTACAACGACTCAAAAGAGAATCAATACTATTGTGAACGGTACCGTAAAATCATTATTTGTGTGTTTTGTTTTTTCCCAATTCAGTGTCTTGATTATAACATCTTTACTCAGTAATTTGGCCTCTGTTATAGCTTTTAAGTCATCGGGCATTTAGTAATACTTTTGAACTTACGCTGTTAAATTATGTCACGTTTTGATGAGATGAGTGGCACTATGGCGCATTCTAGTGGTCCTGAGTGTGTGAGTGAAAGCGCCGACACCTCCGCACTAGGCAATATGGGAGGGCAAACAGAAGCTCAAATGCAATTCGACCCCTTTGGTAACGCGGGTAAAAGTTTGAGAGCGTGCCGACATTTGAAAAGAGAGCTTCTGTCCCAAATCAACAATTTACACTTGGCGTTGCAAAAGGCTGTTGATCACGATGATTTTGAACTACAGGACAAATTTGCTTATTTGGAACGCGAGGTGGGCCGCTTTGACAATTATTTAAATGAAAACGTTGCTTTGGAACATCAGGAGGGTTTTCGCGAGCAGGTGTTTAAGGAATTCGAAAACTTAAAATGCAAATTTGAACAAGTCGACGAACTATCCAACTGCCAAATTAACCCAGAGGATAGTGTTTCAAATGTCACTGAGAACACTAGACTGACCAGCAGTTCGTCGATTGCCCTTGCCCAAGTTGATTTACAATTGGAAAAAAAGAAATTAGCTATTAAAGCCCAGATGGAGCTCGAAGAAGCTCGGTTAGAAGCTAAGCTGGAAAAGCTTAAAATCCTATCTCGCTCCCGTGAGGGTTCAAAAACGGATTCGAGGTTTGAAACCAAGTCCAGTGGCACTTCAACCAAAAGCCGAGATTCCCTTTATAGTTTCGCCTTAAGTTCTTCTTCGCCTCAAATGGCTAAGAAATCCCAGGTTCGTGGTAGCGACCCAAGAAGTACTGATCCGCTCTCGCATGGCAATGCGGGCTCTGTCTTGTAGGAGGGTTAGGGGGCCGCCGTTGAAACCGATTTTCCTACTAATTGGGAAGCGAAGGCAGGCTTCCAAAGACGCCCCGATGTTGGTCGCGAGGCCGCAGCAAAAGGTCACTCCAAAGACCACCAGGGTATGGATAGTGACGGTCTTCTCAGACAAAAACCCAATCCTGTTACTGAGCTTCGAGACCATCGATTTAATAGCGCACCCGAGTCCCGGCTTGATAAGGTTTTGCCCCGCGAAAATGTTAAATTACCAGCGAGGTCTGCAATGTTGCGAAACAAACTCGGCTCTCGATTGATTGAGTGTGATGAACCGAGTGCTAGAAATTGTTCAAGTAAAAATGATTGTTGCATAGTTTCTCCTGTAAATTCTGTCAGTAATGGCCAGCAAGAGATTTTCTTCGAAAATCAGAATAACAAGATTTTCTTAGATAAGGCGGCGCTTATACAATATGATGGCTCTAACATGGCGTTTATCTTTTTCAAGAACCGCATTGAGGCGTTAATTAATGAGTGCCCCAGTAAAGGAATGAAGTTGATGTTGTTGGAGACCGCGTGTGTCAAGTCAGCGTCGCAAATTATTATTAACCTTGTTGCTGATAATCCTAATCTTTCCGAGTTAGAAAGAGTTGATATGTCTCTTCGTAGGCTAGAGTTGCGCTTTGGAACGAAAGGAGGTTTTCTGGGTGAACCCGACGTAAGAAGATATCGTTATGGCCCTAAGCTAACTTCCGGTTCGGCTGATGCGATACGAAGATTTAAGGTTGATTTGGATAATTGTGCTCTTTATGCTAGCGCGTATAAAAAAACTGAAAAGCTCGAAGGTCGTTTTGTTCTCGATTTAGCTAAACGACTCCCCCCGGATGTTAGGCAAAGGTATCTTGATTTTTTGCTGCATCACTTTGAAAGCACTAACGAGCCCAGCTTTCAGAGTTTGGTTGACTTTGTAAATAGAGAGGAAACTCTGATGTCAACAGAATTTGGTTTTATGCTATTGAGTCAGAGCATAAAAGAAATGGTGATAAGGCACCCGTCTATAGAGTTAGACAAACTGTTGCAAGTTCCGATTTGCCTTCTAAGGCTTCTAGTAATGTTTCGTACGGTCGTCGTGACTACCGTGGTCCTCCGGAACGTGATAGATATAAGGAGTTAGACCCATTGTGTATTTTCTGTGAGACACAAGGTCGTAATGTGCGGCATGTTTTGTCAAAATGCAGTGAATTTTTGAAACTCTCTGTTGATAATCGAAAGAAGGTTGTGGTCGAGTCAGGGCGCTGTTTGAATTGTCTTGGTAATCATTTGCTTCGAGACTGTAGCCGCCCTAACAATTGTCGTAAGTGTGGCCCTGATCACCGTTCGAAACATTATTTTCTTTTGCATGACCACTACGTAAAACCTGACAAGAAGAATAACTCCCTGGTGACATCTCGTGGCATGCATGTCGAGCGTATTAAAGCCGCTTACAATCGAGTTACCGCCACCCGAATCTTTAACCCTGTCACAGGTAAAGATAAGCTTGTGTACTTTCAGCATGACCCGGGATCGCAATTAACCTTTATCTCAAGTGATTTAGCGACCGAATTGGGCCTTAAGCCGTTTGATAGCGCATGCTTTAAGCTTGATACACTGATCGGTACCGAAAACCGTTCTGCTGATTTGGTTAAGTTTAGTGTACAGTCGCTTGAGTTTAATGCTTTGTTTTGTGACTTAACCGGAGTCGTTCACGCACCGTGGTCCGATGATGAGGAAGGATTGCCCCATAGACAGGTGTTAAATGGTTTAAAGCATTTTGAGGACGTCAATATTTTTGGCATTGATAACTGTACCTCTGTTGATGTAATCATTGGTAACGATAATGCTCGTCTTATGCAAGTGGTAGAGGAACGTAACGGAGATATCCCTGAGGAACCGCATGCCGTACACACTAGCTTAGGGTGGCTGGCTTGTGGTGGAAAATTTGATTTTGGAGGTAATAATGTTAGGAGTTTCCGTTTGCAGACTGTCGGTGAAGGTGGTGAAATCATGTCTCGTCTGAAAAAGGAGTTGTGGTCAAAGGATAGTGAAATCGTAGAGCTCAGGGAGAAAGTTAGAGAGTTGTTGCTTGAAAACGAGGAAATCGGTCAATCCCGAAGTGATTTGTTGGCCAGTGACATGGTTGAGCCGAATATTAAGATGAAGGGAGGCCATTATGAAGTCCCAGTTCCGCTGAAAGCAAATGTAAACTTACCTAATAATTTTGTGCTGGCTGCAGAAAGAATGGAAGGTCTCCGAAAAAAGGCCTTGAAGCAGCCTGATGCTTATGAGTTCCTTGTGGAGAGCATTCGGGAGCTCAAAAATGCTGGATACGTTGAACCTGTTGTTAATGTTGACGCTAGTTTGGGTAAGACTTGGTATTTGCCGTACTTTATAACTTCTCAAGTCAAGAAACGCATTGTGTACGACGGCAAAAGTCAATACAAGGGCACCTGCGTAAATGACGTCATTTTGTCTGGTCCTGATTTGTTGAACTCACTTGTTAAAATTCTAGTTCGTTTCAGGCGTGGGGAGTTTGCTATGATGGCTTACGTCCAAAAATGTTATTTTCAAATAGGAGTACCGGAGGAACAGCGGGATTTGTTCCGGATTTTGTGGTTTGATAATGATGATGTTAAGCACGGCCAGCTAGTTCCGTACAGGTTTTGTGTACACCCTTGGGGTTTAAAGTCGTCATCATTTGTTACCTGCTTAGCAATTAGAAAGATGGTCGAAGAAAATCCTTGCAACGCCAGCGACTTGACCCGATCAAATGTCTTGGAAAACATGTACATGGACGATTTTATTTGTTCTGTAGACGATCTAGATGAGGCTAGCAAAGTGGCTGCTGAGTCAATCGAGTTGTTTAAGAGTCGTGGTTTTAATCTTGTCAAATGGTCTGCTAACAAGCAAGCCCTTAGTGTTTTGAGTGACATGGATAGCGAACTTTTGGCTCCCGCCATCCGTGATCTCGATCTAGAACGCGACAATAATGTTGTTTTACCAGCGTCGAAGACTTTAGGTTGTGTTTGGGACACCGAATCCGATCACTTGCGCATTCAGTGTAATTTGAATCCCCTTGCAAACTACACTCGAAGGAATATGCTGAGTCAAGTAGGGCAAAACTGGGACCCCTTAGGTACCTGTGGGCCGTATTTTTTTACAGGCTCGTTTGATGTTGCAGCAACTGGCAATCGAGAAATTTGATTGGGACCAAGAAGTACCTGAGAGCTTTGTTAAAACTTGGAATAAGTGGCTGTGTTCGTTAGAGAGTTTGAAGCATTTTGCATTACCTAGATGGTTTTTTGCTAATTCTATTCATCGTAAGCCCTCCGATAACGTAATTTATGAATTGCATGCTTTCTCCGACGCGTCTAACCAGGCGTTCTGTTCTGTAGTGTATTTGCGAAGACTTGTTAATGGGTCAATTTGTGTATCATTTGTTCTGGGAAAGTGCACTATTGTCTTAGCAAATCAATCTTCATGGCCTATAGCTAGGAAAGAGCTCGTGGCGGCTGTCAACACCACGAAGTTAATGAATTCAGCCTTCGATGCTTTGAAAGTATTTGCGTGTCGTAAGTTCTTTTGGTGTGATTCTCGTACTGTTTTACAGTGGATTAAAAACCCTGATTTGCGTTTGAATAGATTCATTTCACGCAGAGTGGCACACATTTTGCTCTTGTCACTGGAATCAGAATGGCATTACTGCTCGAGTAGCATGAACGCTGCCGATGTGGGTACGCGACCAGGTCTCATTAGGAAGGTAGAGGCGCGTGACTTGTGGTTTAAAGGTCCATCTTTTTTACAGGAAAACGTTGAATTTAATTTCACCGACGATAAGGCGAGGAATGTGACAGTGCGTAAGATTGATTGCTCACCCGAGGTTGACGGCCTTGACAAGTTGATTGAAAGGGCACCCTCGCTGTATGTGCTACAAAAAAGAGTGGCATATATTATGGCTTTTTGTGAATATTTTCGTTGCAAGGCAAAGAGGTGTGCCTTTGTGAAACCAACTTTGAATGCTGAGTATTTGAGCATGGCCCTGAACTTGATAGCTAGATACGTACAAACCAAGGCGTATGGGCATGCCATAAAGCTGTTACGTGAAAAATCCCCCGATGCTATTGATGACATAATTAAAAGTCTTGATAGATCTGAGAGTAACAAATGGCGTGTTAAGGAGTTGCGCAGTTTGAAAAAGTTTAGACCTTGTGTCGATGAATTTGGAAATTTGCGTATTGAGGGACGATTAAGCAAATCCCCTGAATTGTCTTTTGATTCCAAACATCCTATTGTTTTGCCCTCTAAACACCCATTGACTAGACTAGTAGTTTTACATTATCACTGCCAAGATGAGCACTGCGGTGTTCAACACACTTTGCTGTCGATTAGGGCTAGATTTTGGATTGTTAGCGGAAACGCTTCCGTCAAGGCTTACATGCGTGATTGTGGTTTTTGTAACATAAGAAAAGCGAGGAAAATAGAAACTCTGATGTCGGACCTGCCATTGTGTCGAACCAGTGCACACAAGAAGCCTTTTGCCGACTGTGGGCTCGACTATTTTGGACCATTAATGTTTAGAGAAGGACGTAGTCTCAGAAAGGTTTGGGGACTATTGTTCACTTGTATGGCATGCAGGGCTATTCATGTCGAGCTTGTTTTATCCCTCTCGCTAGATGAGTTTTTGCTTGCTTTTACCAGGTTTGTGGATTTGAGAGGGTGTGTGAATAATTTGTACTCGGATAATGGTAGCACGTTCCAAGCTGCGTCCAAGAAGTTGCCACAGTTGCTCGATTCCAAGGAGTTTCAGAATTCTCTAAGACGCAAAGGCATTAATTGGCATTTCATTCCGCCTTACGCTCCGCAGCAAGGAGGTGCTTGGGAGAGCTTAATAAAGCAGTTTAAAAACGTGTTGTCTAGCGTATTGGAGAAGTCGAGGCACAAGCCTAATTTCAATGAACTCGTGACCTACACGGGAAGTGCGGTACGCATTGTCAAAAAAACGGCCAATTTCCGCTCTAAGCGATGACCCACGCGATTTTTCGGCGATTACTCCTGCCTCGTTGTTGACCCCATTTTTTGATCCGTATTCCACGGTTGGACAACCCCATGATCGAGACATGCTCAGAAGGGACTATCGATTTAATTTGGGTCTGTCACTGGCATTTTGGGAGAAATGGATTTCCTGCTATTTGCCCCTGCTTCACGTTCGTAATAAATGGCACAAAAAAACTGAGAATCTAAAACCAGGGCAATTGGTCGTGTTGGGAGCACCAATAGACATTGCTAAAAAGGGAAATTATCAGCTTGGTCGGGTCCACGAAGTGATCCCCCAAAATCGAAACGGAAAGCCGATTGTACGCCGGGCCAAAATAGCTGTAGCTAAATATGACGAGGGTGGGAACTTAAAAATTGACTACGTCCTGAGGGATATTTCTTGCCTAAGTATTGTGGGGAGTGGCGCTGACCACTCATAAACTCGGACTAAGCGTTCTGGTCGTGGTGACTTCTCATCTCACCAAACTCTGTCATTATTCGCGCAAGCTATATGTATGCTGTATTTTCCTGTGTTATATTTTGATTGTGGTATTTTCCGCTTCCTACAATTTGCTGTGTTTTTTATTGTGCTATGCCCACTCAAATCATCCCGTATAATTTTTTAATTATTTCATGTGAGAAATAATTAGAAGCCGCATTTCTGGATAATTTTCGTGTGCGATATGGTGTTTTTATAAAAGCAGCATGTCGCTCTTTGAAGCTATAATTGCAACGATTTACTTGACAGCTTTTGTTTTGATTGTGACGTTATGCGGAACGAAGCGAAATCGTACTACATCATTGGGAAAATACTGCGGGTAAACTGGGTTCGTATTTTGTTGTGATACTAACTAACTTCTGACGACCCAAAATACGCATCATTAAGCGAACGCAGCTGCTTTCTATAACTAACCTCCGCTTTGATGGTGTCCAATAATTCCAAGTTACGAAATCTGTTATAGCCAATCGCAGCTCTCCTTTTGGGAAAAGGCCACGCCCGATTATTTATTTTAGAAAAAAGTTCTTAAAACTTAATTGTCATTTATAAGTCGTGAATCTCGAAATTTTTATCATTCCAACATGTAAACTGTCAACTTTGTGTATTGGTGAGTTTCGGGCACATGTGTAGGCTTGAAGTAATAATATTCGCAACCGATTCTTATTTGTCGAAATGACTTGCTGTTCAATCTGTTTGCCGCTTTTGCAGTAAACTCTAAGGTTTTGAGTTCTTAGTGCTGTGCTAAAGAAGACGACAGTTAGCTCACAAGTAAGAAGAGGTTCCTGGGTTCAACACTCATTTGAATCCAGACCCACACGCGACTTCTAGCGGAACGCTAGGAGTAACTTTCCATTCTAGACAGTTTGGAGAAGAATTGTCTACTGGGTGTGTGGAGAATGCGATACTGAGTCATGTGACAGTGTTGAAACGGTGGCACAATGGGGAATAGGGGGTCAAAATTGCTTGGCCATGATTTTTGGACAAAACATGACGTCATTGTTGCCACAGCGACGGCCTGTGCCACCATGGCAACTCACTGGGTGTGTGGAGAATGCGATGCTGAGTCATGTGACAGTGTTGAAACGGTGGCACAATGGGGAATAGGGGGTCAAAATCGCTTGGCCATCGTTTTATGACGTCATTGTTGCCATAGCGACGGCCTGTGCCACCATGGCAACCCACTGGGTTTGTGGAGAATTCGATGCTGAGTCATGTGGAGGTGTCAAAACTGTTGTTTTAACGGGAATAAGGGGTCAAAATCGTTTGTCCATTTTTTGTGCATTAGTCCACGTTTAACCCACTGCCGATTAAATACTGCTTTTTATATATAGACGCACAAGGCTGGTTGAAGTTTCGACAAATTATAGCTACACAAAATTTATGCTAAATGTTACTGCTTCTAAACTGATTAGTCCTAACTCAAAAAAAACATCGTTGATTTTGGAAATCAGTTTAAATTTTGAGAAAACAGCAAGTATTTTTTAGGTTATAAAACTTTTACATATTATATTGTTTCCAAATTTTTTTGCATGCCAAACGTAGGATATCGCAAAAATTTGCACCTTCGCCATTTTAAAAGTCGAAAAACTTATGCTAAACTTAGTTTTTTTCGTTTGAAATTTTGATAATTCCATAGAAAACAACATTAGCTTTTATGATCAATTTGAATTTTGAAAAAAGGTTAACTACGTTTCAAGAAATTCAATTTTTTGTAACACTTCAATTTTTTTGTAATATTTTCCATTATAAAAGATTGGAGATGGGAGAAATTTTGGACACATTTTTGCCTACATGAACGCTTAACAATGGAACGAATGATCCGCTCAACTTATTTGTTAGTTAAGGTGACTTTAACATGACCCACCCAAAAAAGTCCTCATGACGCAACACAGACAAAAAAATGCTGGACATTTTTGACAATGGAGTGAACATACTGTGTTGTTAATATACTGTGCCAGTAGCCTACTGTAGCCTAGTCCTGAGTCTACTCCCTAATCCAATCCTACTTTATACTAAATGGGCCCAAAAGAAAATAGAGTACTGTTGCATACCGTAGTCTATTTGCGAGTTGCTTGCTCCCTTAATAATGGGGGAGTTGTTTTGGGGATCAGGTTATTTAACATACCAGATTGTTGGCTGTTTACACTCATCTAGTTAGGCCTACACTCCAGGGATACCTAAACAAAACCGCAATGCGAAACTTCAAAAATTGTGTGTTAGCTGTAGGGCTATTTACGAAATCATAAATTAGTGCAAAATGTCTCTGGCAATGCTACATTTTTGCGTTTTGGTAATTTTTTAGCAGACTAACAGTTCTGCAAGCCAATTTACAATAGATAACGCAGTTAAGTGTGCTACAATAGACTATTTTATTAAACTACGATGAAATTACGACATAATTAATGTTTAACAAATCAACGATATTAGATAGCACTTTGCGCAAAGTAGAAGAACAATTTGGAATTTATCGACGCTAAACGACTGCAAAAAATTACAAAAAATGCTCCAATATGAACCAAAGTCGTTGTCAAAATGATTAGCCTGTCTATTTTGCTACGTAAGAGTCCCTAGTTATTTTGTGAAAATTCAATAGTGATTTCCACCAGGATTTTTCGCAAAATTATACGTAGGTCTGCAAACTGCAATGAATAATGCAATTGCTGCAAATTTTATGGCTCTAGAGCTGCTAAGTGATCCTTTCTTAAAAGTTTCTCCAGTTTATGAGCTCTAAGACAACCAACCAAAGTGATAGTACAATAGAAGTAATAAGTGAGCTCGAAAGTGGACTAAAATGATGAGCGAAGTGCTTCACAGTGAATTTCAGTGCTTTGGCTTCTCTTGTTTGATATCTGTGTCTGTTAGAAGCCGAAAAATACAAGTAATTCACATTAACTTCAAGCTTTTGTTGATAAGTTTTCAGACTTTTTGAGATGGTCAAGGGACTAGGATCTTCACATTTAGGAGTATTCAAACACTTTAGATCGAATTCTTTTTTTAGCAGAACAGTCAAACACAGTTTGAACAATGAGGCAAAATCATTATATCTATGAGTAAAAATTTGATTCACAGCACTCTAGTTTGTCATGGTTAGTATCGCTTGCACGAATGCATGAGCCAAGTCAACTGACTGTGACAAACTGATCGCAAACAAACTGAATGCAAACCAACGATTTCATCACAGTGGTTTTGTCACAAAGTGAGGGTTTGAGCAAGATGGCTCTGGGGATAGTAAAATATTTTTATGATCACGCCTCTCGGCCAATTAGCCTCATTCGATTCACGGCCAGTTTGTGGTGGTCAGTTGTCGTGGATTCCGAATGCCAAGCACTGATTTCAACAAGCAAAGAGTTTCGATTTTCTTTAATCACGGGAAAGAGTAATAGTAATGCACTGTGAAAGTGAGACAACAAAAATCAGTTGTCTGAGCATGGCCAATTGGCCATTTCAATTGGCTGAGTGAAACAAAACTCAGTAGCTAAGTAAAATCAAAACTCAGTTGGCTGAGTGAAATCCAAACTTTTCATGCAAATATTAGGCAGAACAGATACTGCAGACATTGTCTGAATGCAAGCCAGGAAGGTTTGGTCAGTAAGTCCAGATTCTTTCCTATTCTTGAAAATATTTGTAGTCTTTTTGAGATTGCATTTAAAGTTGGCTGTTCTGTTTCTGAAAGAAATGTCAATGGCATACACATGTCATCTTTCTTTTCAATCCCTAAACACAGTACATATTTAATAATTATGACATATAAACTTTAATGCAAAAACCAACTTACCTCAAAATTATTGTTATAAACTAATAAAAATCTTAAGCAAATTAAGGGCTGGATGAGGGTAGCTCTCATAATCAATTAAGTTTAACAACCATGATAATATTCCAATAACATCTGTTATTAATGACTGCATGCTATAACAACATATTACTGCTGTTGCTATTTCATTTTTCTGGAGTAAAAGCACTACTACTACTACTAGTTAACTTTGCTGAAACACCAATATACCATAAACACAATCAGACAATTTATCATTTTACTACATACTAAAAGTAAACACCCGGTGCATTGTTATTATTTATAAGTGTTTTGCATTTAGCATCCACTAATACCTTTCTTTGGAGTTGTAACAGACATAATTTTCCATATGTTTGAAATAAACTTCACAAACTTGGATGTGCCGATAAACCCAGGAATTTTTTCAGCATCATATTCTATAGAGCATGAGCAGTTGATTTATTAAATTCATCTAAAATAGCAACGTTTTGGTGGTTTATTTGGCAAATCCTTTGAGAGGTTGGGAAAAATACTGGTAATTGCAGATAGTTTTAGACAAACTCTTCAACTCAACAGATTCATTTCTACTTTCTATTATTTTCCAAGAATTGGTAGTAATAGTTTCAATGTCTGCCTCAACAAAATGCTTGGCACAAATTCTGCATAAATTGTTCACATTCAATTTCTTTCAAGGAATTGCTCTACATAACCCAGTTTTGGCATAAAGCTGGGTCTGAAGGAAATCTTTTAAACTCAGTTTCTTTTTTTTTCTTTGCAATTTTTGCTTTAGATTCATTTTCTTTAATACATAAGAACAAAATTCAGTTTTGCAGTTTGGGGCACATCAGGTATACCACGTTTTTAAAACTGTTGAGATGATACTCACAAATGTGAAAAATGGCACAACAATACAAATAAAGAGCCATGAAAACTGATATACTCTGATACTGGTACCTCAAAACTAAAATTTTATCTAATGTTTAAAATACCTGAAAAATACGAGATTAAAAATATCATTTGCTCATTGCTGTTAGTGTTACAGGGTTACAGTAAGGTTAGCATTTTACTGGGGCACTGGACAATACAACTGACTAGCTTGTGAGAGAAATTACTGTCATACTTCGAACTAGAGTAATTTTACATGAGGCAACTGTAAGGGAAATTTTTCTTATTAATTTAGAGTCTTGAATTCTGAATGGTGATTTGTGACTAGACATGACCTTTATTACACTAGTACTTTAAATCAGTTTTTAACGTACACCCAATATACATTAACAGCTGATTTTTAATTTTATAGCCTACACCATTAACACATAATTGAATAAATGAATTTCCAACATCCTGACACCTAAGGATAAATTAATCTAATGAACAAATTTTTAATTGGGCCAATGCCAGTACGCATAAAGTACCCAAAATTAACAACCAGTACCAGACTCATCTAGCACTCAGGCAGTATAAAGCTGCAAGTTGACAAGAAATGTTCACTTAACTGCAAGTCTGAATTGTGCAAACAGCACAGCAATAGGTAGATGCGAGATCCGCAGTAGAGTAGCACTAGCCTAGTCGTGACTTCTACAAGTAAGCTATAAGTTATAACTTATGAGCAATACCTTAGCTCAGCAATAAAAAGATATGAGATAGGCTACACATTAGAGTGGCCCTAGTGTAGTCATGACATCTACAGTATAAGTCAGTAAGTAGGCAATAACTTTTGAGTAATACCTTACAAGCAAGCCAGGCTAAACAACCACACCTTACTTGAATAATCTCCAACTACCTTTTACGTACTGCCTATGCACTACATCTATAAAAGGCCAATCTATACCTCCTAAACTAAACTAAACCGTTTTCAATTCTCGAATGCTGCAATTCTTATATTAGAAGCTAAGAGCTTAGAAAAATACTGTTTCGGCAATAGCCCTACTGTTTGCACGAAGTCGCATGGAGCAAAGCGGAGCTTCACATCGCGGTTTTGTTTAGGTATCCCTGCTACACTCATCTAGTTAGACCTACACTGTTAGTGTTAAGGGTAGGCTTACTAGTACTAGCTTACTATACAGTGTGCTGTACTGCTGGGTAGAGAAGCATTGATGTAGAATTAAGTGGCACTGAGTTAATCAGTTATTGCTTGTTTGTTGTTGACTGAATGCTTTACTGTGACTTTTTGGTTGACTGAAGGTCTTTTGGGACGAGCACTAAGTCTTTCAGTTTTAAATTTGAACTGTTATGTCTGAAAAAACAGGTATGTAAGATTATAATGCAACCTTGTCAAAACTCTCCATCATCATTAAAATACTGGTAGACCTCTACACCAGATTAAATATCACATGGAGACAAAATTAAAATTTAGACCTCAAAATGTTGTGAAATGTACAAGCACAGTTGTAGAAATGAAATGTTGAAATGAAATACACAGTTGGAAATTCAGTATTGGCTAAGCCCAGTGGTTAAACTGCATGACCACCTTTATTGCAATGTGAGGATATTTTACTGTACATGCCGGTACACCAAATATTAAATACTGTAGCTGCTGATTAACCCTGAAGCTACAGTACTTCTTTTTTTTCAGTGTTTTGAAATGCTGCTGAAGTAACAGATCAGCAAATATCATCAAGAATTAGTTTCTAGGCAATGAATCCAGTTGATTTCTCTTCAAATAGGTCTGTTCCTCCTAGAAATGTAAACCAATCTACCAGACCTGCCCAGTACAAAACAAAATACCAAAGACCTTGCCACCATTCAAATGAAAGTTACTTCAGACATCCTCCTCCTGAAAACAACTGCATGCAAGCACCCTCATATAGACCTAGAACAAGAGGACATTTTCACTTTCAGCAGTTGAATTATTCTGATAGACCAAAGAGTCCGAATTTCATGCCAAATCAATGGAAATCACCTGGAGATAGGAAATTTCACCAAAGACCAAGATGCCCTAGTTCCTATAACTACATGCATTCAAGAGATCACTGTAGTCCTGCGCCTGAATCAAGTTCAAGACTGTATTCTTCACAATGTTCACAACATCAACAATTTGTTAGACCGCCTGTTTCAAGAGATTCAGCACCTAGCCAAGGACAAAGCTATAATAACTTGAATCAAAAACACTATCGATTTTCAAAATCTCTCAATGAAATTGAAAAGTCGTCACTAAAAAAATGTTTATTTGTTATCAGAGGTGCACCTGGAAGTGGAAAATCTACATTGGCTCTAAGTCTAAAAGGTGCATTTAGTTTTGGAAAAATCTGTTTCACCAGAAATGTTTATATATTTTTTTATTACCATTATAGGAGTGACTATTTTACTGGAAATTGTTAAGTTAAAGAGAATAAAGCAAAAAAAAGTAATCATCCACATTTTTTTCATTTAAATTTTTTAAGGGTAAAAATTAAGTTTAAGGTTAGGCTTTGGTTTAGTTTTGGGGTGAGATTTGAGTTTGAGTTGGGTCTAGGTTTTTTTTTTCAAAATCTGGTTTCGGTCATTTGACCGTTTTGCCAGATATTTTTTCGGTCTTTTGAATTATTTTTTGGTCATTTTCTTATCAAAGTAAAATGAACAATATTTCGCTTCATTGAGCTTTTATTAAAAGAATACAAACACAAAACAAAATTTGCAAAACACGGTCATAAAAACAAAGCATTTTAGATCAAATTACTTCAAGCATTTTCAGCTATATTGATGCTACGCTCTGCAGCGGGTATGATGTAAACAGACACTGCAGTGATGCAAAAAGGCTTCAAAAAAAAGCTTTAGTTAGCATAATCAAGTTACAAAATTCACTAAGTAATTCCGAGTTAATATGATTTAACGATCGCCGAATGATCCTTCTTTAACTAAAACTAACCTATAAAAGACTCAGGATGAACGACACAAGGTTGCAGTTTTGATCTTTCACAATGTGAGAACAACTAGAAAAACATTACCTGTAGTCATATTTTTTTAATTATCAGAACAAACGAAAACTTATTTGCGGGTAAAAACTTGCAACACAAAATTACAACTTTAAAAAAGCGTTAAACTTAAGGCAGTGTCTGCTGCACCGGCCCAGTTCCCAACATCTAATCGCTGCTGCACCGGTGGCGGCGGTCGTTTTCTTTTGTTGTTCAATATACTATCTCTCAGGTTGGCATCGCTGCCCAAACCCTAACTCTAATAAGAAGATTTTAGAGAAAAAAAAGATGTAGGATCCGAAGTTGCTCTCTAGCGCTATATTTAAAAAGCGTGTCCTGCAGGAATTGATACCCCAACCCTCTGCATTGCAGGCAAGCGTACTAACCACTATGCCATCAGGGCTTCGAATTCGATATGTCAAAGTGCTGTATTTAAATTGAATCAATGCAAAAAACGCAATCCGGTTCAGCAGCGATTTGATGTCGGAAACCGGGACGGTGCACTAGGCACTACCTAAACTTAAGCAAACGGAGAAAAAACAATCCTGCACAAAATATGTCCCTCAAAATTTAGCCGTCCATATTTATTCTTCTTCAGCCGTTGGCATGTTGGGCTGTGAAGAAAAAGTGCTGGAACCCCTGCTCTTGCGTTTTACCTGGACCGCTTTGTAGATCGTAACCAATGGTTGTATGCATAGGTGGGCACAAGTCCGTTAATAACGTAGCCAACTTTTTCATTAACTCGGTAATCCGTTAAAAAGTTTTTTCATGTTAACGGACTAAATTAACTTCCGTTAAGTTCTGTTAACTTCTGTTAAGGTTTTTATCGTTAAGATCTTGCACCATCTCATTCATCGTACCGGTACAAACCAGTTTGCACTGGTAACACTTGTTGCGTGCTAGCACGAGTTTTATAGAAAAGCGAAGAAAGGAGCTCTGTTTTGTGGCAAATAATAAGCTGCAGCCTCATCAAATCAAATTCTGTTCGCAATTTCCAAAGATTTTCCGATTGCAGCTTTGCTAGTGCATTTGATCCTATTTTTATCTTAAAAACTAGATTAGATTGTAAACTGTAACTTCCGAAACACAAAAAGACATACCACCATAGCAATAAATATTTCCTTACAATCAAGCTCAACAGCGTCAATACATGTTGTAGAAGCGAGTGAATGAAAAGAAATGTAAATTATATGCAAAACATTAACAGATTGACGGACTTCATTAACTTCGGTCAGTTAAAGCTGAAAATAACGAATTAGCGCTAACGGAGATGTGAAGTTTGTTAACGGACTAGTGGTTAACAAAGCTAACATTTTACATTAACTTGCCCACCTATGGTTGTATGCCAAACTGTAATCGCAAGTTTTGTACGATTCTGCATTCAAGCGTAGTCGCATCAGTTGTCACAAGTGAATGGTAGTCAACGATTTCTTGGGGGCGTTTTTAGTCTAGCCAAAGGACTAAAACCTCATTCTACAGTTGCGTTTTCAGCATTAAAACTAAGTATTGCTCTGGCAATTGTGGAAAGAGCGGGCCAATCCAATTTCTGTTCTGCAGCGATTGTCAAAACCGTTCGCCAATTGTCATCAGCATAACAACAATTCCGTAAAACTTCAAACTTAAAACTGTGCCATTCATCTTCTAGCACTTCATTTTCGATAGGGTCAGGGCTAATTTTGTAAAACTTAGCTAGGGCAATGACTTCCTTTTCAAATTTTCTTCATGCAAGCTGGATTTTAGGTTTACTGCTTGTTTTTAACAACACTTAATTGAACTCGAAAAATTGGACATCTTTGCCAAACTTGAGAAAGAATAAAAATAAGAATCTTAGAACTTGAACTAGCATAAAAAATGAAACGAGTTCGTAGCTGTTGTTACTGCATAATGTTATTTCTCTTCAATGCATTGTGCAGCGGTATGAACTTAAATTACATTGTTAAGTGCGTGATTCACAACTTAAATAAAAACATTAAAGAATTTGCTTAGGGTGAACCTTGCTCTATTTCTTCATCATATAGTCTAGAGTGACCATGGACATCGGCAACGGGGAGCCATGGTCCCCCTGGATTTTCACACACTCTCTCTAAAACCTTGCAAAATTCAAAAATTATTTTGTTTTTAGTAGTTAATACTAGCTCAATTTGTATTGCCCCCCTCCCCTTGAAAAATTTTCTGCCAACGCTCTTGAGAGTGACCATTAAAATCGAATTGCTATTGTCTTCTACAACGCGCACCGTTAAACTTGAAGACAAACTAGATTTGGCTTTGAAGACATCTTCTCTACTTGGTGATTTAAAAAAATGAACTCAAGTTTGACTGCTATCTGCAAAATTTTGTTTTTTTTCTGGGCTCCAGTTGCTCTCTTTTAGTAGAACCACTCAGCATACTCCTGTCAGTTGAGATGCAATCTTGTTCTGACTTTTAGAACTAAAAAGAGTGAACTGATCTGAATAACCTCGGGGTTAAAATTGTTGTCAACCGCTCCACAAGTTTGTATTATTTTTCGTTTTATCACTTACCTTTATGTAGCAATTCACTTTGTATTTATCGTTCTGCTTTATTCATCAACGAGTATGATGAAGTAATAACTGTTTTTCGATGAAAATCGTATGTTTTTTTGATTTCTGCTCTTTCAACGTGTAGGCCTACCACATCAATTCCAACATTCGCGGCATGCACAGATAAGAAAAGTGCTTTAAAGCAATAGTTGTTTTGAGAAAAGAACTACCAACAGCTAGTTTTGTTTCTTGACATTCGCTCGTAATGCTACAAACTTGCGAATATTGTGTTGGCCGTGGTGAAAAAGTTTTCAGTTATTATGACCGAACAGACCAAAAATATTGCGGTCGTTGCGCAAAAAAATCGGTCAATGACTGACAAATGACCAAAAAAAAACAAACTTAGAGTTGGATTAAATAAAAGACTAGATAAAAATTTCTTTTAAAGTAATCTCTTTCTTATATTAATTCTAACTTCAATTTAGCTCTAAGTCAAATCCTTATTCTAAAACTAACCCCCTAACCTAAACCTTAACTCAAATCGCTATCTCAACTATAAAAAGGTAAATGAAAAATGCTCCAAACAATATTTCTTATTTTTGTTTTAATCTCTTCAGCCTATAATTTTCTGGTGAAATAGTTAATCTCTTAATTGGTAAAATAAAAATTAGTTTGTTGCTACCACATGTTAATTGCTATCACTTAAGTTTTAATTGTATTCAAATGTTCTTGAATGATTTTCAACAAAGTGCCATTAGTTTTTAGTAAGTTTTGGCGGTGGAACTGATCCTGGAGATGATATCTGATATAGTTTTTGGTTCAAATTGTCACTGCTTGATGATATGGTTTTTGTACTTCCCTTGACAATAAGCTTCCCCATGAACTTATGGCTGTCTTCAAAACTGATAGTAAATACCTTAGTTGTTACAGTTAATATCAAATTAACACTGAGTGTTTCAAGTGTTTGTTTAATGGTTGAAGGCAGTTTTTTTTTTCAAAGGTGAATATTTTTATCTGTACTAGCTGCTGTATTTATTTCTAGATGTAATGTTTTTTGAACAAACCATAATTTTGTACTTTAAATTAAAAAAGAAAAAAATATGATCCTTTGATACATAAGTAAGTGTTTGTTTTTTGTTAGGTAGAAATGGCATGATCCTCAGTACAGATAATTATTTCACCACCCCAAAAGGATATTTCTTCGATGCCAAAATGTTATCTAAAGCTCATGATTGGAACAAAAGAGAAACTGAGAAATGCCTAAGAAGAGGTTAGTTGCTTTGTTATTAATATTTGTATTCTGAAATTTGTAGATCAATCCACATTTTTCTTCTGCTCAAAAGGAAGAAGTGGTGGTGCTTATGAACAAATTTACACCCAGTCGGTGGTTGCTATTAAGATTTCAAAAAGTGCTCGATACTGAAGAGTTGGATCAAATATCTCAGTAGATTACCAAAGTATTAAAACATGAAAAACTAAAACCTATAAAACCAATCAGTCTGTTCCATCCAGTAAGTAGAATCATCAGAAGTAAATCTTTTTCAAATAAAATCATAAAAAGTTTTAATTTTTTAAACGAGGACTAAAGCAAAAATCATTGAAGGTATCTAAAGTTAGGCCAATCATGTAAGACTACATTGGTGTTGATTCCATCCTTCTTGACCCAGCCGTTTTAGAGATAATCTACCTTAAACATGGCATAGGGGCTTCTAATGTTTTAATTTTTATTGGCAACCCTGATGTTGATAGCCTTGGCATTGTTGGTGACGCCATCCCAGTTCTAATCTAAAGCTACGGCACTTTTAGGCTACTGCATTGAGTCATTTCAATGCGCACTAGTCAGGTTGATCAATTTGGCAGAACAGATCCAAGCTGGAAAAAAAAGTAGACTGTTTGGTAAACTAGTAGACTGTTTGTTTGAAAAAAAATTAGACTGTTTGGTAAACTTGTGTGGTAGATATGTGCAGACAAGTAGTACCTTTGTACTTTGGGCAGCCGCTCATGTAGTGTTATGTGAGGCTTAAATACTCTGGTCTTGCTGCAAATACCAATTCACATATAGGTCCTAGTCCCACCACACGGTAATGGCCTCGGTTGGTCGGCTAAACTATGTCAGCATAGTTTTGTACCATGTTGGAAAACTGTGGGAGAGACTTGCGTCTCGAGACCACTCATGTCTTAAAACTGAGGTTGGAGGTAAGCTAGGGCATGCTCTCCATAGAAATTTTGCTCCAAAAATGTATGGTCCAATGAAAAATAAAAAAGTAAAAGATAACAGCGTAGAAGAGAGTCGGCCCCTTGGGCAGGCTGTTTCGCTCGGTTGGTTGAGTAGTCACTCCAGGGTTACCACTGATCGTCAATCTGCAACCTGGAGCGCTCGAGCTTTAGGCAGAGGGGCTTGTTCGAAAAATCAGTGACATTCTCCTATTAGACTTGGAAGTTGGAACGTTGGAAGTCTTTGTGGAAGAGGTGTGGAGGTACGTGAAGAGTTGAGGAAGAGGAAAGTAGTTGTGTGTGGCTTACAAGAAGTAAGGTGGAAGAATGAAGGTACTCAATTTCTTGGAGTTTTCGGACAAAGGTATAAATTGTGGTGGTCTGGAAACAGCTCTGGTATTGGAGGGGTTGGAATTTTAGTAAAAGAAGATATATGTGAGAAAGTGGTAGATGTCTGGAGAAAAAATGACAGAGTTATGGTGGTTGTGTTAGCGTTTGGAAAGCTAGTGATACGAGTAATATCAGCGTATGGACCACAAGCAGGGAGGCCACTTGAAGAAAAGCACAGGTTCTATGACGAATTGGCAGGCGAATACGAGCTACAAAATCCTAGTGAAGTGGTATTTGGACTGGGAGATTTTAATGGACATGTTGGTGAAGAGATAGAAGGCTTTGAGGGTGTTCATGGTGGAAATGGAATAGGTCAGAGAAATGCCGAAGAAAGAATGCTACTTGAGTTTTGTGACGAAAGAGAATTATGTGTGGCAAACACGTGGTTTAAGAAGACGGACAAAAGAAAGATAACGTTTAAATCTGGCAATAATGAATCTGAAATTGATTTTATTTTAGTTAGTAAAGAAAACAGAAAATTTGTGAAAGACGTAAAGGTAATTCCATGGGAATTGCAACATCGACTTCTAGTTGCCGATGTGGATAAAAGAAAACTGAATAATAAAGTTATCAAGAAAGGATCAAGGGTAGAGCGCATGGTTTGGAAATTAAAAGAAAGGAAAATGCAAGAAAAATTTGAAAGAAGAGTTGAGGAGTTAGTTGATGTTGAAACAACAAATTTGTGGTAATCTTTTAGAGGTGGAGTTCTGATGGCATGTGATGAGCTATGTGGGAAGAAGAAAGTCAGAAAGAATGGAGGAAATAAATGGTGGTGGAATGAAGAAGTGAGGAATGCTATAGCAAGGAAAAAGGAAGCATTCAAAAGGTTTTGCAAAACTGGCCTGGAAGAACAAGAAATATTCTATAGGAAAATGAGAATTCAAACCAAGAAAGTTGATTGCTAAAGCAATGAAGATGGAAGCTGAAAAGGAAATGGAAGAATTACGTGAGAAACCAAACAAGATTTTCAAATTTGTAAAATTTATGAAAAGGGATGGAAAAGATGTTGAAGGAGGAAAATGAATTAAGGGTAGAGATGGAAGAATTAGTTTCAGTCAAGAAGATCAATGTAAAATATAGAAGGAACATATGGAGAAAATTATGAATGAGAAAAATGCTTGGGACCACAAGGTGGACGCTGCTATGGTTGAGGGGCCAGTAGAGAAAGTTTTTCGCAAAGAAGTGAGAGAAGCGATCAGGAAAATGAACGGGAAAAGGTTGCAGGGCGCTCTGAAGTAACAACAGAAATGATTGTTGCAGGCAGCAGAATTGCAGAGGAAGAGATGTTAGAGCTTAGCCAACGAGTTTTGGATGGAAAGGGAATCCCGAATGAATGTAAAAGCAGCGTTGTGGTACCAATTTTTAAGGGAAAAGGAGATGTGATGAACTGTGGTTCATATAGAGGAGTGAAGTTGCTTGAACACGGCATGAAGATTATTGAAAGAGTGTTGGAGAGAAGAATACGAGCAATAGTTGATTTTGATGAAGCACAGTTTGGTTTCATGCCTGGAAAGGGAACAATTGATGCCTTATTCTTAGTACCAAGGTTGCAAGAAGAACATCGAGCGAAAGACAAAAGAATGTACATGTGTTTTGTCGATTTGGAAAAGGCATTTGACAGAGTACCTAGAAAAGTGATGGAATGGGCAATGAGAAAGAAAGGTTTGCCTGAAATCCTGGTCAAGGCGGTGATGAGTCTTTGTGAAGGAGCAGAAACGAAAGTTAGAGTTGGATCGGGTTTGTCGGAAGAATTTTCTGTGAAAGTTGGTGTACATCAAGGATCTGTGTTGTCACCTTTGTTGTTTGTAATGGTAATAGATGAAGTAACGGAAAATGCAAGGAAAGGATGGATGAAGCAAATTCTTTATGCAGACGATTTGGTCCTAATGTGGGAGACTATGGAAGAATTGAGAGAGAACTTTGATGAATGGAGAGAGGCGTTTGAAAGCAAAGGGATGAGAGTCAATCTTGGAAAGACAAAGTTGATGGTGAGTGGTATGGAGGAAGAAGCTTTCGACAGTAAGATAGATTCTTGTGGTATGTGTAGAACATGAGTTATGTCTAACTCGGTGTTATGTAGAGCATGTGGTAAGTGGGTCCACGCAAGATGCACAGAGAAGAAGAAAGTTTCAGTTTATGTGAACAAAAACTTTGTTAGTAAGAAATGTAGAAGAGTGGTAAATAACTTTAAGGGATCAGCAGATGAAAAATTGTGTGATGGTGTGGAAACTATGAGCAAGTTCACTTATCTAGGTGACTGATTGAATGCAACTGGTGGGTGCAAAACGGCAGTAACAGCTAGATCAAGAATTGGTTGGATGAAGTTCAGGGAACGCAGCAAAATACTTAAAGGCAGACGGTTTTCATTAAAGATGAAAGGAAAGATTTACAAAAGTTGTGTAAGATCAGCTACGTTGTTTGGAAGTGAAGCATGGTGCTTGAGAGAAAAAGAGATGGCAATTTTGAGAAGAACCGAAAGAGCTATGATTCAAGCGATGTGTGGTGTGAAGATATTAGATCAAAGAAACAGCGAGGAGTTGATGGACATGTTGGGCATAAAGGAGTCTTTAGATAGGATGGCTAAAGCAAGCAGTATACGGTGGTACAGTCATGTTTTGAGGAAAGAAGATGAAAATGTGATAGTGAAGGCTTTGAAATTTGAAGTGAGTGGTTGTAGAGGAAGAGGAAGACCGAAACAAACCTGGAAAAAGCAGGTAGAGAATGAGATGAAGAAAAATGGACTGGGGAAAGAGGATGCATGTGATCGAACAAAATGGCAAGGAATAGTAAAGACAATGACCATACGAAATCCGGCCAACTCCGTCGACGGGGAAAATACCGGATCCAACATGTGATATGATGATATGATGTTTGGTAAACTAGGTAACAAACGTTTAAGAACAAACTAAAGTAAGGCTAGTAGAGTAGTAGGGCACTTAGTTGAAAGCAACACCGCTATTAGGCTACTGCATTGAATCATTTCGATGCACACTGAATCAGTTTGATCTATTCAGCAGTACAGATCTGAGCTGAAAAAAAAGTAAACTGTATGGCTGCCTAGGTAACAAACGTTTAAGAAGAAACAAACGTAAGGCTAATCGAGTAGTAGGCCATTATTTGCAACTTAGACGGAAAATATATTGTATCGTCACAAAATACTGTAAGCAAATATAATAGGCTAAGCTTACACAGGTACTGGTAGTCATATTATTATCAGGTATAAGATTGTATTTTTTAGCCTAGTAATAAATGCCTTATTGCTAGGCTAGGCTATGATTTATACCGAGATATATCAGCTTGATTTTATTGAGATCGCAAGGCTACCAAACAGTGTGCTCTTTTTATCAGCTCAGATTTGTTGTGCTGACAAGATCAAACTGATTAGTGTGCAGTAAAATAACTCAAAGCAGTACCAGTAACTTAATAGTGGTGTTGCTTTAGGTTAGAACTGGGATGCCATCACTAAGATCGCTAAGGCAATTAACATCAAGGTTGCCTATAAAACTTGTAACACTAGATGCCCCTACATCAAGTGTGAAGTAGAATATCTTTGGAGCAGCATGGTCAAGAAGAATGGAGTCCATAGGCATAGCCAGGAAGGCCCTAAGGGCCTGACCCCCCCCCCGATTAAAGTACCACCAATGATAAAAATGCAACCAAAAGGCCTATTGTTTCTTCAGTTTCTTTTAGCATTTTTTTGTGTACAACAGTAATTAACAATAATATTGACGACCACAGGCCCCGGCCCCCCCTCAATTTAATTTTTGCTGACCAATTTAAATGTATAACTCGGGAGCAATTTAAGGTTTTTTCCTAAAAGTTGCAATCTCAGGCCCTCATCTAACCTTTGTATGAACTTAATGCAATACCAGTAATTAGGGCCAGATTTACCATAATATGGCACAGTGCCACAGGCTCTGTGCAATGTAAATCTGACCTGGGCAATAACATGGTTAGTAGGCATATCCAACTATCCATTTATTGTATGATTTTTAAATAACAATCCACCTCGCCAGTTTTTAGGTGCAAACTACTTTTGAAAAAAAACTGGATGGGATTTTGCCAGCAAACCCAGTGAACGACCAACGCGTAGCTAATGCTGTGACGCTCAAAAGTACTTTTTGTCTAGCGTCAAATCAGCAATTATTCAAAAATATCAGATTATGGAACCTCCAGAAAAGTAGAGTCAAAATATTTGTCAGTTAAATATCTCTTGATATCACAAAACACTGACGCCCTAGCTTGGGCCGTTCAAAAAATTGATTTCTAGGGTCCATTTGGGGAGTTCCCGGGGGGTGGTACCCCCAGACAATGTCAAAATGTTTGTCTCTTAAATATCTGCTGATATCAATACAAACTGGCACCCTAAGTTGAGCCGTAGAAAAACTTGATTTTAAGGAGTTCATTTGGGGGAGTCCCCGAGGGGGGGTGGCACCCTTAAACTATGTCAAATTATTTGTTTGTTAAATATCTGCTGATTTAAAAACAGATTGGCACCCTAAGTTGAGGCGTTCAAAAAATTGATTTTTGGGGAGTCCATTTGGGGGGTCTCCAAGGGGGCGTGGCACCCCCAAACTATATCAAAATATTTGTTTGTTAAATATCTGCTGATATCAATACAAACTGGCACCCTAGCTTGAGCCATTCAAAAAATTAATTTTTTGGGGTCCTTGGGAGCATGGCACCCTCAAACTATGTCAAAATATTTGTCTGTTAAATATCTACTGATACCATAAAACACTGGCATTCTAAGTTAAGCCATTCAAAAAATTGATTTTTTGGGGGAGTCCCCAGGGAAGATGGCATCCCCAAACTATGTCAAAATATTTGTCTGTTAAACATCTGCTGATATCATAACAAACTGGCACTCTAAGTTGAGGCGTTCAAAAAATTGATTTGTTTTTTGGTTTGTTTGGGGGGGCCCTCGAGAGGGTGGCACCCCCAAACTATGTCAAAATGTTTGTCTCTTAAATATCTACTGATACCATAAAACACTGGCACTCTAAGTTAAGCCATTCAAAAATTGATTTTCATGGGTCCATTTGGGGGGGTTCCTGGGAAAATGGCACCCCCAAACTCTGTCAGAATATTTGTCTGTTAAACATCTGCTGATATCATAAAACACTGGCACTCTAAATTAAGCTGTTCAAAAAATTGATTTTTTTTTGGTCTATTTGGGGGGTCCCCAGGGGGAGTTACACCCCCAAACTATGTCAAAATATTTATCTGTTAAGTATCTACTGATATCAAAAAAAAGTAGCACTCTAGCTTAGCCGTTCAAAAAATGGATTTTTTGGAGCCCCATTTCAGGGGATTTTCTGGTGGAGCTGCCCCAAAAAAATTCAGGAGAAAAAATTGCGTTTGCAGCTCAACAACTTCACACAAAAATTAGATTTCGATGTTTTGTGGTTTAGAAGAAGGAGCGTACAAAAATTGGGAAGAAAAAAAAAGGAAAAAATAAATAAATAAACCTCATCATGGCCAAAAGTGGGTTTGTTGGGTTAAGAGGGTATCTTAACACATACCACCACATGAAATATTTTTTGCCGTACTGAAGCCGTTTTTGACTGAGACCGCTTTTTACGCCAAACTTGCGCGGCAGTTTTTGGGTTCTAAAACTAAAGTCACGTGACCTATTGCCTCAAAATTTGGTACAAACATACAACTCATTAATCTCAAACTGCTGTCAAAATTTCATGTAGCTAGACCAAACCGTTCTCGAGTTATAAGCAAAAGTTTAAAATATTGCACTCGTTAGTTGGAAAATGGCTGAGTAAAAACAAAGGAACACACGACGCGAGCGTCGGTCGTTCCAATTAGCTAGGGGAAATGCTCATTTAACAAAGTATTGGATTTGAATTGAGGGGCATGGGCCCCCTGGTCGTACTTGTACTTCTACGGATGGTTATTTTTATGCCTAAATAAAAATCTGGTAAAAAAATCTTGGAGTGGATTGTTACTTACTGTAAAATATAGCAGGAGGCAATGAACATTACTTTCCCTTTCCTGGGCCAAATCACTTACAAAATTTAATCCCAAAATGCAAGATTTTAAACGTGTTTTGGACTTAAATTGTACAAAAAAGGAGGATTAAACAGTTTAATTTTTTATTTGGCTTTCAAATGTTGAAAATTTAGTTGTTTCAAATGGCTCTAAACATGTGTGAATTGTGATCCAATTGCATTAATGTAGCTATTTTTTCCAAAAACTTAAGAAAATCGCCCAGTGGCTGGGGGCTTTGCCCTCAGACCCTTGTCTGTGGTACGTTTGAGTTACACTAGTTTACTCAACACATCTCCCAATTGAGACATTTAAGTCCTCATTGTACAGCAAAATCCTGCTGTTTATGTGCCAAACACAGGCCACGGCTTTTGATCTTCAATCTACAACATCTTGGTCTCACAAAAAGTTCTTCTTTCGAAAATTTCTGGTGACGTCATTGTATGTGATTTGCGGTTTGCCTCCCCCTCCAATCAAAAATCCTGCCTATGCCTATAATGGAGTCAATGTCTATCTGGTAAATTTACTTAACTTTAAATATTCCCTCCGACATTGTCTTTAGTCCTCATTTATTTGAATAAGATTTATCCCTGACAATCCCATTTATCGGATAAAACAAACTTTGGGGTTTTATCGGTTTCAATGTTTCAATATGTACTGTGGTAATCTACAGTCAAATTTACACCAATATAATAGCTGACGATTTTTAAACTTTTTTCTTGATTTTTACTTCCTAGTTAATTATGCTGCTTGGTCACAGCCACCAGGCAGCAATAATTGTCATGAACTGCATTATCAGCTATCTAAGGTTGTAACAGAATGACCAAAGTTTAAGTTGAACCTAAACTGTGCCATCAAGGTATAATTAACATTATGAAATAGTGCTGTAGCCCTCTTTACCATTTTGTTGAATTTGTTTTTTGGTGTTTAAAATCTGAAATAGCAGTCTTAATTGCTTAAATAAAACCTCAGTTATAAATATTGATATAATAGTAGTCTGAAAACTAGTGGGGTTAGAAGAGATTTGGTCTCAATGAAACCAATGCGGGTATATGTCATGAAACTAATGGGGTTATGTTAGTGATAGTCCAATGCTTGCAAAGGTAGAGGACAGTTAGGACTACAAAAATTGGTTGCCAATTGTGGTTCTACAGAAATCAGAAATTTTCGATTGATGGACTTGCTCTACTAATGTGAAGTAAAAAATGAAAATTTTTGAATTTAGAAAAGTGGCTTGATATATGGCCCCAAATACCATATGAAATACTTCTATCACAATTTTGAGTTCTCGCACCCTCTAGTGGTTGTGCAATTTGATCGAACGAGCTTAAAATAGTCAATTTTGCCACATCTCATCAACCACATATGCTAGAAAGCTAGTTTTTAGCTAAAAGACGCAGAAACAGCACGTTTATATCTTCATTAAAAAGAACTTTGAAAGTTACAGCCAAATTATTGATTACAGATTTACTGATTATTGATGAGTTTTCAGTGCTCCACTTCAAACACATTGCAATTCACATTGGCATTGAAAATACGCCAGATGAAGTTTAAATTTATGTATATTTGTACTTTTAGTGTGCCATGTTGCCGTATCAGCTTCAAATAGTTTCTTTAATGGCAATTAGCCTTGCACAACTGGGCAATGTCCAGCATAGCATAGTAACAAATATTCAAAGTTTCATGTTATTGCATCATCCAGTATTGGTTGGCTTTTGCATCGTCATTTTATTTGTGCTAAACTTGAGGAATTATATTTGAATTCAAAAGCACTGAAAGATGCAAAAGTACAAAATTAGAACAATAAGAATTAGAACCGCAATTAGTAATTAGAAATGTTACATTTCTAAAAGGAAGAAAATTCGGCAATGTATTTAATGAACAATTTGATACCATTGTTTATTGCATTGTAGATACAGTATGTACTGTACTTGCTGGCATAAATTTCGCTGTTTCTGAAGCAGCATGCTAACTAAAAACCGATTCAAGTTTAATGTTACTTGTGAAAAGTTGTATGGTGGAGAAATTTTTCAAAGTTCTGATATTTCTGCCAAACATGTAGCCTTGGGTTCTGCTTTTTGATCTCCAAAAAAAGCATGATCATTGAATGTTATTCTCAAGCCATTTATAATTTCATATGGCTTTCTTTGTTTTGTATCATAGCAAAAAATATCAAAAGTTTATCAGCATCGTGCAAGAAATTAGTTTTAAGCTCGTTGTATCGATCTGATGTTTTAGATTTTTTCGGCTATCTAGTTAAACCATTGAAGTTTGGCATTAGTTGATGGATTCTTTGTCCAATACTCAGCTCATGAATAGAATAAACTTTACACCTAATCCATTTGTTCTTTTGCAACAATTCTAGCTGTATCCAACTTCCTGAAGTGCTTCAAGTTGAGTAAGCCCTCAAATCACTAGCTTCTTGGTTGGCAGCAACCCTACAGGAAAATTATCAGCACTTTGAAAAATTTCTTCATCATACAACTTTTTACATTAGACTTGGATCTTTTTTTAGGTAGCATGCCGCTTCAGAAGCAACAAAATTTATGCCAGCGAGTACAGTATTCGCTGTGTCTACAATACAATAAACAATGGTATCTAATTGTCATTAAATACATTACCGAATTTTCTTCCTTTTAGAGCTGTAGCTTTTCTAATTACTAATTGCGTTTTAAATTTTGTATTTTTGCATCTGTCAGTGCTTTTGAATTGAAGTGTACAATCTACATTTTTTTGAATTAACTAGATATAATTCCTCAAGTTCAGCATAAACAAGATGATGATGCTAGAGCCAACCAATACTGGATGATGCAATAACATGAAACTTTGAATATTTGTTACTATGCTACGCTGGACATTGCCCAGTTGTGCAAGGCTAATTGCCATTAAAGAAATATTTGAAGTTGATAAGGCAACATGGCACACTAAAAGTACAAATATACATAAATTTAAACTTCATCTGGCGTATTTTCAATGCCAACGTGAATTGCAATGTGTTTGAAGTTGAGCACTGAAAACTCATCAATAATCAGTAAATCTGTAATCAATAATTTGGCTGTAGCTTTTTTTCTGTACGTTTTTATGGCAAAGTTCTTTTTAATGGAGATATAAATGTGCTGTTTCTGCAACTTTTAAGCTAAAAACTAGCTTTCTAGCATATGTGGTTGATGAGATGTGGCAAAATTGACTAGTTTAAGCTCGTTCAATCAAATTGCACGACCACTAGAGGGTGCGAGAACTTAAAATTGTGATAGAAGTATTTCATATGGTATTTGGGGCCATATATCAAGACCACTTTTTCAAATTCAAAAATTTTCATTTTTCACTCCACCCTATTGCTCTACCTGCTGTTTTTTAAACAAGTTAGTATTGCAATTAAGTTTATATTGACATCTCTGTAATGTTTAGCGGTGTTGTATTGGAGCTGTGACTACTGTAATGCTTGCTTGCAACATTGTATACAGACATATTGGCTATCCCTATTTACAACATTAGATTACCAATGCACTGTAAAGTAAAATTGCAATCACTTGTAATCTTTGCTGAAATTACAATAGTTATTTATGTTCAGGACAAACCCCAGTGATTATCGACAATACCAACATGGAATCGTGGGAAATGATGCCATACATGTTAATGGCATTGAATTACCGATATGAAATCAACATTGTTGAACCTAATACTCCATGGAAATTTGATGGTAAATTGTTGAACTAGCATATCGCATTACTGGCTCAATGCTCATGCAGTAAACCTTTTGTGTGATATCAAGCATTGCTGGTTATAAAATATCCAGCAGTTGCTGTTGATCACTGTGACGACGGATCGGTCTGACCGAAGTATTTGCAAATTGAACTCAAAAAGTTCAATCAAATATAAAGGCGTCATTATTTGGAACAATATTTCTTCCAATGTAGGGAAGAACACTTCGAAAATTCAAAACTAATTACTAAGGTCAGCTAATTGGAAATTACTAATGATTACCGGTAACTGCAGATGATTTAGGTTGAATAATTTATGTTGATCTAAAACAAGTTTCTAGTGACATCTAAATGCTATTAGCTTTCATTCGAATTTAACTGGCAAATTGCCTGCCAATATAGGGTGGCTGCTTGACTTGAAAACCTAACGATCCCTTCGCAATCCCTTGTCCTTCCCTTGTTCATTTTGTACATTAATCGATTATGTATTGTGTGTTATTTAAGTGCTCGTGAATTGGGCGCAATAAATGCTGAGGTTAAACCCATGCGAAGAGCTTCATTCACTCGCTTGAATGAATTCCACAATCAAGTTGCTGAAATATTACCCTATATTCATGTATGTTCAACACCCCAACTAATGCCCCTTTTTTACTACTGTACGATAAGTGGCTTTCCAGCGTACCATTTTGATTAGACTGTAGAGTAGTTACTTTTTGAAGCTCATGCCAAATCTTTTTGTTGCAGCGACCAAATTGGCCCAACGAAATCTCCACAAAGTTTCGAAACATCAAATTGAAAAAATGCTTGCTAGGTATTTGAAATTAGAATAATTATGGAAATTATTTGGTAATCGTGATAAAGACAATATTTACTGGAGTTATTGTGGTGCTGTGGATGTGGAAAACTCCGCAGAGGTCCTGCATAAGCGCCCCAGCAGTACTTGAAAAGTATCGTATGTTGAATATACGTTTTCATGTAGCGTTTTGGTAGCTCTGTGATGTAAAGCATAGTGGCTATGCACTTTGCATTGTACACTCAGTTAAAGAGTCAGTTTTAACGGATTGCTTTATGCAAGTTATGACTCATTTACCTCGCTAATTTTGTATATGTAAACGGGCTAATATTTTCTGCTCACGTATAATTAAGACCATGTATACATTTACGGTGAGATAATTTTGATAAGTATCATAAAGCGTTAGTAACTAAAGCTGTTGTACCTCACTGAGCGAGAGGATAGAAAAGTGTTCAGATTTTGACGTCAGGATGTCCCTGGCACAAGAATTCCCAGGGTAAGTTATCCTGCATCAGGATGTTCTGGTTCTTATTTACAATTGCATAGCGTGTGTCTTAACATTGTAAGTGAAAATCGACCTCCGTAAATACGGAAGAAAAAAAAAATTTAGATGCTTTCATATGGTGCTGTTTGTGGTAATTCCAGCACAACTTTTAAAATGAAGCATTTCATTTTGCGTTACAAAAGTAACATTTCCGTGGAATCACAGGTACGAAGAGGGCGTCACTGTTGAAAGCGTGTTGGGAAGAGATTTGTATCATCAATATTTGGAAACTTGTGTGCAGTTACCTTCGACTAACAGAGGTATGATATTTTCTTTCCAGTAATTAACGGTTTTGGTGCATTTGTACAATTACCTTTGAACGATTACAATTAGTTAAGCTTGGCTTGAATTTATATCGGTTAGTTAGTTAATTTTGAACGAAAATACTATTATTTAATATTTTAAATGCATTCATCCTAGCTTTGGATTAGCTGACTTAAAGGGGCATTGAAGTCTAATTTTTGAATTTTAACACCAAATTTATAAAAAATAATTCATTAGCAACATTTTTGTCTCGTTTTTTCATGGTTTGAGGTTAACTAGCTTTAAAGGAAAAGATTTTGAAAGAAGGTAAAAAATTTTGCAGAGGCAACACTACATCAAATTTGCATAAGCGATTGCAAAACCAAGTTCGCCAAATTGTAGGTCTGGGAGTGACCATCTGCCTTTGGCAGGTTTTCTGCTGTGGCTTCGATTCTTAGATGAGTTTTTAAGGTGGAATTCATCTTAGTAGATTAAATTTGCATCTTTTAGCACAAGCATATTTGATTTAGTGCAGTTAGAAGAAAAAATGAAAAGTAGGCCTATTTTTGGCCTAGTTGTTCTTTGTAATTGGGTCATTCCATTATACTTCAACAAATGGTGAACACCCCTACCTTATAAAATTTGATTATGTTTTGATATTTTGTAATGTTTTTAAAACTAATCTCATATCAGTTGGAATTTTTTTGATATCTTTTTTTGTTTTTGAGATATCGGGATTCAAAAATTTGCATTGTTTCCACTAGTGGCGCTAGACCGCAAAGCAATTTTGGACTTTATATGTTACTCTTGATCAATTTTTTTGACCAAGTTGTTCATTTATATGTTTTGGGGGGCAAGGAATTCAAAAATGCAGTCAGATTTGCTGAAATATAAACAGAAAAAAAGTTAGGGGTAAAAATCATGTTGCAAGTTCGGAACCTCCGCATCACTTCATGATTCAACATTTTTGATTCTGATTTGTTGAAATGTGTAGTGTGTATATCTAACTTGCTTGCCTTAAAATATCTTTTATGGAACTTTTTTGTGGAGCTCACTCAAAGTAATTTTGTGAAGATAGCCATGACTGAATTAGGCAAAAAGCATTTTAGCATATTATGCACTGGTTTCACAGATTCTTATGTTTTTACACAGAAATTTAACTCATAAATTTTGCCTCTAATTCAAATAACTATAAGGTGTGATTGGTAGCCATTAATATCATTTCTCCAATAGTAATCTCAAAAATATTAATTTTGGTAAAAAATTAACTTTAGTAAAAAATTAACTTTGCCATAATTTTGACATAAAATATTTGCCAAATTATATTATTGCAGTGATGTACAAAGCAACGCTACATTTTGCTCAAAATGATAACTCAATTTATGTTTAAACAAAAGTATTCACCAAGGATGAATACATTGATCTGCTTTTTCTGAATTTGTCATTAATTGGTCAACATAATCACTATTCATACACATTTAATGACTCAAAAAGAGCAAAAAAATACAAATTAGTTCGATCAGTCTTTAGTATGATTATTGATGTTCTATTCTAGTAGTTTGCAAATAGCTTTGAAGTCAAAATCAGAAAGTTGATAAGTATGTCCACATTGAGATGTTGCTGCAAGAGAATTTACGATTTACAGAATATTAGGAAAGGCAGGCCAGTAAAACGTTTTCGGTGGTCCATGTGAAGTCGTAAATTTCATTTTTGCTTCTGAAAAAATTTTGTCAATTGCCTAAACCAATCCACCAATGCCTACCATACAGAACTGCTGCATAATCTTGCATATGTAGTTGAACAGCTTTTCCAGGTTGTTTCAAAAAAGAGTAAGTACCAGATAATTATGGATCTTTAGCAGTTCGCTTGTAAAAAATTATGTCAAGTCCATTGGGGATAAACACATAGAAACTTCTGGTTCCAGATATAGTGGAAGCCCCATCATATCGCTGTTACAGTATAATTCTTGTTGATTCAAGAAGCTGTTCTACAATTTTCAAAATTCAACAGCATGGAAATTTTGCAGTGCAGTACTCAAATGCTTGTTTTGCAGTTATTATTGGGTTTTCTGTTATTCAGCATAAGCTTTCGCTAACAAGTTTTCTTTTCATGGTGCCCCCAGAACCATCACAAGAAGATATGCTATGACTTGTGGCATAGAAGTTCCAAGTCGCATCTGTTACGAAACCGTTACAAATCTAATTTGAAGATAGTGGTAACCCCGTGGGGAACCCAAGAGGTCTTCACTCCAAATTTCTATAACTGCCCAATCTGAAGAAGACCACAACTACAATCCGTCGATTAGATAAATATATTTAGGTATGGTGAGTAAAAATAATATCAGGGCAGCTTAAAACAAATAAAGCAAATTTTTAATAAAATCATCTCCGCTGACTTTCAACATTAAGGCAATAAAATGTTCAAAATAAATAGTGCGCACTGTTTAACACCAAATTAAAGAATGAGCTCAGTTTCAACATGTGAAACACTTGAAACAAGTTATCACGTGATGATGATCATGGAAATGCAACGATGAGAAGTGATTTACGCAAATTAGGATTAAAGGCAAACATGTGGAAAAGAAGCTTGTCAGATACGTCATAAATCAAACGAGAGGCACTTTGAATATGTGATTTCTAGAACACATCCAATCCAAAGTCATGATGATGAAATGTTAAATTCAAAAAGATTTTATAATTTTGTATTGAGAAGCATAGCCGTCTGAAAAGTATTGTAGTATGGTAAGGTGGTTAAACCTTTCATGCAAAAATTGATACAAAAATTTTTGCAATTGATAAACGAAAGCAGTGCCATGATGTAAATCATAAGAGAAGACTGCAAAAGACTTGATATAAAAGTGTTTCTGCTCATTGCTATACTAAAGAACCATGCACAGGATGAATCTTGCATAGCTGTTTGGTCCAAAGCCATACCTGGATAGCATCTTGAATTGTCAAAGAATTTTTTGCAAAATCTGCAACACTATGCATGTATCATGTGTTGAAGGAAGATTATCCTCAAGGGAAGTCAAATATTTCGATTGACATTTTGAAATGTAGAAATGAGAAGTGAAACAATCAATGTTTGAGAGACAATCACCCAATACACTGTTTATCTTCTGTTTAGTTTATTTCTGTCTTCCTTTTTCCAAACAATAATTACTAAGATCCACTTTCATTTATTTGTTAAACTTAAACATTTTTACACTTGTGGTACAATGCAATTTTACATCATGCTACATCACAGAAAAGATTATGATGCAATCAAAATGTAATTATATTTACCACAAATGTAACTGTTAGAACAATATATTTAAAAGAGATGAATTAATATAGCATGATAATATAAGTGGCTATCAATTAAATCTTAACGCCATGAAACTAAAGGTCAAAGTTTCATATGAATAATGTACAAATCTCGATGATTAACCTGAAAATATATGATATAAAGTAAATTAAATTCAGTTAAGGAGGTTCAAGACAAGAGCACTTGGGACTTTGTTTCACAAAATGAATAATGATTAATACAGTACATATTGCTTACTATTGTGTTCAGATATCACGACACCACACATCACTACATAATATGCTGAAATGCTCTTAGCTGAATGCAGTCATGGCTATCTTCACAAAATACCTTTGAGTGAGCTCCACAAAAAAGTTCCATAAAAGATATTTTAAGGCAAGCAAGTTAGATATACACACTACACATTTCAACAAATCAGAATCAAAAATGTTGAATCATGAAGTGATGCGGAGGTTCCGAACTTGCAACATGATTTTTACCCCTAACTTTTTTTCTGTTTATATTTCAGCAAATCTGACTGCATTTTTGAATTCCTTGCCCCCAAAAACATATAAATGGACAACTTGGTCAAAAAAATTGATCAAGAGTAACATATAACGTCCAAAATTGCTTTGCACTCTAGCGCCACTAGTGGAAACAATGCAAATTTTTGAATCCCAATATCTCAAAAACGAAAAAAGATATCAAAAAAATTCCAACTGATTTGAGGTTTGCTTCAAAAACACCACAACATATTAAAAAACAAAGAAATTCCAAGAGATAAGGGTTTGATTTTGCATCCAAATTTGTTGAATTATAATGGAATGACCCAATTATTAGGGTAAACCAACCTGTATAAATTGCTGTAGGTTAGACTAGACTTTACTGTTTTTTATAATTTCTTAATAGACTAGGCTTACATACCGTAAGTAATGAATAATGTCATCATTAATAGGCTAGGCTTACATACCGTAAGTAATAATTAATGTCAGCTAGCGTGTAGTAGCCCTAGTAACAGTAACAGCGACACCAAACGTAGACAGATTTTTAAAAAAGGGAAAGAAATTCTACGAAATAAGGGAAAATATAAATGCAATAATCTTTTGATGTAGTAATCGTAGAATTCTGAAGTTGAGCTCAAAAACTATTTCAAAAATACAAATTTTGTTTCAAATGCAATAATTCAATAAAACTTAGGCTTCAATGCCCCTTTAACGTCGTTGTGTCCTTGGGAATGATATCAACTCTTATTTCTCGTTGGCCCAAGCAGTCTACATGTCATGGCAGCCCAGCTGGACAAAAGACTTGCCAACTGAGCTTAAAAAAAGTGGTCTGTCTTAGAATGGTTTCACAAGGCATAGATTGCCTGGTTCTGGTTCGTACGAACGCACGGCCGGCTAGCAGTTTCTGTATATTCTTAGTTACCTCATAGAATATGCTTTCACATTGCTCGGTTACATTTTTAGCTTCTAGTCGTGATGCAGGATTAAGTTCAATGATGAAATCATTGAGTTTATCCGAAGTTGGTGGATCAGCCCATTCAAGCGGGAGATGGCAATCTTCAAGGTATAACAATCAGGAGATGACTTTGCATATGTCATGCAGACTATACAGTCATGTGATCTGTAATATAAATATAAAACCATTCCTTAATATGAATCCAGAATGTCAAATAAAAAAGTCAAGAATATGAAACCATTTTCGGCTTTGATTGGAATATATCAGCACTAATTCTTCCTTGTTTTGTTTTTCATGTTGTTGTACAATCACTGATTGAATTGCATTGTAAATATAGTTCATTACTGTTGCTGGGAAACAAATGAATATAACTATATAGATCTGAACCTGGAATGAATTGATGCTGTATCTGAAATCGAACAACAACCGATCCAACTTCTCTGTTATACATGATTAATTAATTGTCTGGCGTTGATTGCACGAAAAATAATTTTGCCTTGTACCTATTACATTATTTTTGTGATACGAGTTGTCGACACCGTTGCAACCTTGGCTCGAAAATGTTCCGCAAAGAAAAATTATCCTAGTCACAATCCGTTGGCAAGATTCAATAATGTACTCAAGTTTGGTTCCTAGGTTAAGAATTGAAACTTGTCCCTCACAGTTCTTGGACCTAATGCGGTAGACAAGATCTACATTGGTTCAATTAGCTTTGTTGAAACCATTGTGACCGATTGTGAAAAGTGCTAATTTTTATTCTCAATTCTGGTAGGTAGATCAGCTTATGAAAGGCAATTGCGAGTGAGATGTGAGCTAGAAAAGTAATCATTAAGAAGGTTAAGTCTCCGCAACAACCAAGATAACTTATGTTCTGGTATTGTTATAGTAGGTTTGTATGCTATCTAAGCCGTTCTCTTGATACAATGTCTGTAAATGAAAGACTATCCGGTGAATAAGTAAGTTAGTCTTGACACTTGACTTGAAGTTGATTAATGTATTTTTCCACAATTCCAATTTGGTGTTCTACTTTAGAAAATCAAGTTCATCACGGAGGGGGGAGTACTCGGAAAAAGATAGAAGGTAGTTTCATCGTTCGTTTTTGAAGATATATCTCTCACAACACAGCGATATCCAGAATTATTGCAGCGAATACGACAAATGAAACTTTTCGGTTGAGCCAAAGTAGTCAACACGCGGTAAAGCACCACATAAATGTTGTTTTGTTTATAAAGTTTTAATGAAAATGTTCATGATCATGAAGTTCAATTACCGTGTTCAGTTCTTTTAAATTATGTTAGCTATTCTTAGCTTGCTTTATGTTTTTTTTATAAGTTCTTCCACCGTTTCCGATGTGCGGGCAATTTTTGAGCTGCCAGTTGGCGGGTTTTTGTCCAACAACAGCGTATATTCACTGAATTTAGCTTTCTGCGATCCAACATTTTCGAGGTATTTTGTTTCAAACTTTGTATTTCTGCTGCAGTGTTGCCAACTGAAATTGAACTTCTGGAAATTATGCTCAACTAATTGCAATTATTTTGAAAACATGATTGCAAGACTTGGACTATAGATCAGGGTTGCAAAATTTAGTTCAGTTAGGCTGGAGTTCAATTTTTGAAACGTGGATTTTGACTGGCAACACATTAAATGAGATATCTCGAAAACGATAGGTCATAAAAAGCATATACGAGTGCTGTATGTTATCATCGTTTGGTCATAAATTCGTATGATTTTAGCTGGGCTTTAGAGCTTTGGCTTGCAACGTTAATTTTGTAGTTGTTACAAATTTGTGCCATGATCATTATTGTAGCGGCGGTATAGTGATTAATTGTTGTTCATGCGAGCGTGGAAATTTAGGTAATGCAAGCCGTGAGCGCTGAAAAGGCTGTTGGCTTTGGTGTTGTTAGAACTGGTTGATACGCATCAATGAATCATTATCATGTGTTGACCATGCTATACCGTATCTTAAACTTTCTGTGATTGTTGTGTTTTAGTTTAAAGCATTTTTTAGTGTTTACCTATGCCTTACGTTTCATGCAAACTTTTTAGAGATTATTGTTACTTATGCAACGAAGAATAGCTTGCTGCATAGAACCAGTACGATAAGCTACCGTATATAATAAGTTGCGATAACGTAAATCTTCAGTTTTGCACTGCTTTATGGATTCCATTTTGCAACGTATTGTTTGCAGTTTGTACATCTGCTTTAATTATGGTTTTTTGTTTTTATCTGCCACACTGTACCTGAATGTAATGTTACTAACTTTTAACTACAGTATTTTTTTATTTTTGTTTTACTGACGTCGTCTAATCGCCTATTTTCTCGTCAATCAGTAAAATAATTGCCTTTGAAGTCATTTTTTACCAAATCAAGTCTTTCGTATGAGTGGTATATAATATCTATGGTTGAAATTTTATCTTTTGACAACTTTTTGAAACTTTAGCTTCAACTGGTGGTGTTTTTTTTCTAATCTCAATAATTGAAATACTGATATTAGGCCTTGTTACCCTGCCCCAAATTGTGTTGTCTCGTGATACCCATCGAGATACCTCCTAAGAACTTTTTACAAATAAATTTTTAATGCCGGACTGATGATTGAAATGTCTTCGGTTGCAACCTGGTGCAGTTTTATAGATATACCACTCTTAATCGAGCGCGGATGAATATTTTAAAATCATGCGCTTGAATAGCTTTTTACTATTAGTGTTGCTGCTAAATAATTCACAAATTTTAATGAAGATATTTTTATCTTTCTTTAAATGTAAAAATTTAAAATACTATAAATTTAAACTAAATGATTAATCAAGGGTTAGTTTTTTACTGAAAAGTTTGCATATTTAGTGTTTTAGCTTGAATTTTCATGTGTTGAATTCTATAACATGCTTTGAAGTCACATGACCGTCGTCGCTTGGCAGCTGATCGTTATGAATGCAAAGCTTCAAAACAATTTTTCACGATAAAATACCGGTAACCATTAATAAAGAAATTATTTCATGTAGAAGGTCGAAAAATAAACGAACTACTTCACGAATTACACCACATGTTTGTTATGATGATAGTCTACCCACGAAAAGCAGTCTAATGCAATTACTGCTTCGTAGAGTACCGATAAGCTTCGACGAATATCAATAGCGTACGGCAGTCGGTAGCTATGGGTATACCGGTCATCAGGCCGTTAAGTTTATTCCGATCGAACGAAAGCACAGCTTCAATTCTAATTGGTTATTCAGCTACAATTTGTTAAGGCTACAGTAGTTTACTGCGAAGTTTCAACATAAAGCATGCACTTTCGCAAGTATCGCAAAATAAGGCTTGAATAAACTGTGCTCCATTTCCGCAGTTTCATCATAGCCATCTCTTTATTTTGGATTGTTTGTTGGTTTAACTCCTTTGATTGTTTCAAGTGCTTAAGTGTGGCGCAACAGACATTCGAGAGTTAATAAGCCAGCCAGCTAGGCTAGTTAGTTACCGGTATTCAATCTTGAAAAATTGTTTTGAAGTTTTGCATTCATAACGATTAGCTGCCAAGCGGCGACGGTCACGTGACTTCAAAACATGTTTCCATGTTATAGAATTTAACACAAAAAAATTCAGGCAAAAACACTAAATATGCAAACTTTTCAACAAAAACTAACCCTTGATTACTTATTGTTTAGAATTATGGTATTTTAAATTTTACATTGAAAGAAAGATAAAAAATATCCTTGATGTTATTTGTGGATTATTTAACGGCAACACTAATAGTAAAAAAATTATTCAAGCGTATTATTTTAAAATATTCATCCGCGCTCGATTAAAAGCGGTATATCTTTTTTTTTTTGAAGAACGCCTGAAAAATTTTTCTTAAAGACCTTTTTTTTGAGAACACTTGCGCCTGTGTCCTTAGTGTTTGGCCATGGCCTCGAGCATTCCTGTCCTTGGCCTCGAGAGGGTCTGTCGTCGGAAGGGCTCTCTTTGGCCTTGCCCTCGGAGTTTTTTTGTGTCCTTGGCCTAGGCCTCGAGCCTTATGTCGTCGACTCTACCTCTAGTGTTTAAAGCATCCCATTAAATGTTGTCAGAGTGTTAGTGTTGATTTCATATTCTGGTGGATTTGGTTGAACTTGGTGCCAAACGCTCTGATTGTTGTTCTTCACGAAAACTGATATTTGGGTCCGCATTGTGCAACGTTTACATAAAAAATAAATAAATTTAACAAACAGTAACACTAGTAGCCATGCCGAAAACTTCTGAAACTTAAGGAGGCTTATTTCTGGTTCAATTTTTAATAGACGAAAATAATGAAGAAATAGTGAGTGAAATGCGTGATTAAAATACAGTAGGAAGAAAAAAATGCTTGTAATGGCGTTGTCACACGGGCGATTTTTTCTTGCAACAATGTACGATTTTTATCTTACTATGTTGCGCATAGTCTAAACATGGTCGTAGACAGTCTTAGATTGTTGCGACTTATTCAAAATTTATTGTGGTTATTATGTGTTTCTGCCATGATGTTAAAGAATAAAAAAAAAACACAAATAGTGCATAATATTTAGCGTAATAATAATCCGGCGGAAAAAATAATTTTTTCAACCATTTATCTTGTAAAAATTCAAAACCAAGACCAATAAAAATCTAATCAAAGTTTTCAGTATACTGTGTAATCGCTGTAATAGGTCAAAGCGTTTAGCGGGGCTCTTTTTCGCGTCATTGCCCCCGAGCATCACAGCTTTTTTCGAAGTAATATCAGAGTGGTGTCGAGCCGAGCCTGTGTTTGATATAATGGGCCCGAGATTTGAACTTCAGATCTCCCGCCCCAGAGACAAATGCATTACCGCTCAATCAACTAGGTATAGTCATTAACAAGAAAATAAAAAAATCGATCTGGTCAAAATATAAATGGACAAATCTATACCCTCTTGTTTAGCAAATCTGTACCCTCTTTAAAGGGGACCTGTAATGGCACTTGGAAAAAATTTCAAAAATAGCGTTAATTCATTTGAACCCAGCAGCATAAGCATGACTCTAAAAACCCATTCGCTTTCGAAAAATCGCAAATTTAATGTTCCATTGTCTTGGTGACTATGACGACAATGAGCCTCTACTTTTTTGGTGGGTGTTCAGTTAGGCTGGGTTTCGCCATAAGAGCGAGAAAGTGTCAAGAAAAAAAGCGAATATAGAAGCAGAAAACAGCTTGCGCGATCGGTCATATTGCTGGCGAGTACTATCAGATCAAGTTCGGGTAAACAATATCGTTTTCGCGATTGTAGGCAATACTGGTATAGTTTTTTTTGAGGTGGCAATCTATAGGCCAGAATCGGCAGCTTATGCTTACCAGTACTGTTTACCTAGTACCGTATAGCCTACTGGTACAGTAGTTTCACTTTGCCAATTTTGCGTCCATGACTTGTAACTGATGGGCGCCGTTATTTTTTTTCCTGGCCGCCAATGCAAAGTCAGCATCCAAACTTTTCAACACTAAAGGCGCTAAAGTATTTTCGAGTGTTAAATTTTGTTTTTCGTTAAGTTACCTTCATCGCTAGTTTTCGCTTTGCCGATATGTCGCCATAATAGAGGCTCATAATGATATAGAGGCTCATTGTCGTCATAATCACCTAGACAATGAAACATTAAATTTGCGATTTTTCGAAAGCCAATGGATTTTTAGAATCATGCTTATGCTGCTGGGTTCAAAATATATTAACGCTATTTTTGAAATTTTTTCCAAGTGCCATTATAGCCCGCCTTTAACGACCTTGAATTAGCATCTTTTCGAGATATTGCTGAATTATGTGCTTATACATGAACGGAACTTTTTTTCCTTGATTGTTTTTAATTATTATTAAGCTTGAACAAAAGTACAATTATATCCTGGTTTTGAATTTTTCAAAACCATTTTTTCAAGGAAAAAGCAATGCATGACAGTGTGTCACTGCCTTCTCCAATGTACGATTTTACCAGTGAGACAGTAACATTTGGAAAATTAACAAAAAGTGAACAGACGAAGTTGAATATTATCGCCAGTGAGACACCACCACAATACACTGCGGCACCTAGTAACTTTTGACTTCCTAGAGCCCTAACAGCTAATGCAAAATTTGGCAATTTATTTTGGTAAGTTTAGTCAGTGGGTTAAAGTCATACTGCTCCAGATCGGTTTTATGGAAAAATGAGAGCTACTTGAGGTAACAAAGAGGTGCCGCAACCCTTGTTCCACTCTTCTCCGTAATCCTTATCTGCAAAAATGTTGATTTGATTAGTGCAGTGCTTTTCCGCTGTGGAACCACGCGTTGGTTACTTTATCATTGAGCTTCTCGCCGCTACCCATAAGGATGTACTGCCTGCTTTACAAAAAAGTTACGTGATTTATCAATTCTTATGCCACTGTGACAGTCGGTATGTAGGCCGTACCTCCCAAAGGCTGCAGGACAGAATTAAACAGCACGTCTCCAAATCTATCCGCTCTTGCTCTTGTTCCCAAAAACGCTTACTTCCAGCTCGTCGGTGTAAATCTTCCACCCAGTCTCTTGCTTCTGATTCAACCATTGAACTTCATCGTTTACAAAATCCTGTGTGTGCTCAACGCTAAGATGACAGTAGATTTTTTATTCTTGCCCAAGGCCACTACCCTTTCTATTTATCTGCTCTTCAAGCCATTTTCCTCAAAACTTTTAACCCCACTCTTCCGACAAAAAAATTCGTGTACACGTTAAAGATTCAGCATTAATGACGCTCTCTCATTCGTCGTTTTCTAGCCAATCACGAATCGGCTTTTTCCTATAAATTACCGATCCTTTTCCTGCGCTCTCTATTGGCCTGATTTTTCTTGACGAGTGTCAGACCAAAAGCTTTGAAGGTATGAACAATTTAATCAAAGCAATTCTCTAGTACTGTACCACCAATCAACTTTTCAAAAATAGATTTTGGCCTAATTCGTTTGACTCCGTACCACTGGCAATCCTGCGTTTTAAAATTTCGGGGCATCAGAAAAGGATTGATGACTGAGCAAAATTTCTTGCAGAATATCAAAAATCGTGTGGCTTATTCTACAAGAAATTTTGTATATTAGCAATTTCTTGCAGGCCGATTGGGCAGCGGTAACGCGTTCCTCTCTGAAATGGGAGGTCTGAAGTTCAAATCTCGGGCCGGTCAAATTGGACACAGTGTTGCCAACGGCTTGCCACCGCAGCAACATTTCTTTGAAAGGAGTTGTGTTGCTCGAACGCAATGACGCAGAGTTGGGTTCCGAAACTCGTTACACGCTTTGGCGTAATACAGCAAGACACTCTATACCTTATGATGAAAGATTTTTGATTTGGCAATTTTTTGCAGCCTTTTTCACGATCGTATGTATTTTTGGTTGCCAAGGTCTGTCACGTCGATGGCAACTCGATGCCAGTCTTTTTTTACAGCCAACTCTCCATACTCGATCCGGAGAGACGATGGATCAGTCGAATTGCACTGAGAACAGTTTCTTACTACGGCCCCAACGTCTTTTCTGGCGACATTGAAATGAGCCTCTCTGGCAAAATAAAGGATAATTTCAACCCCGTAATGATGCAAATCATGTATTTGTTTTGTGGACTCAAAACCTCCTGTTTGATCCTAAATTGCTTCTGAATCTTGGGAATAAAACAAGGCCATATAACCCGTGAATGGCAAAATAGCTAAATTATAAACGTAGAAATGGTAAATTTTAAGGCATTAATTTCATCAGTAAGGGCCCCGATGCAAACGTCTACTAATCATGAATCCCCATTTCTTTAGTATAGTTTCCTAAACGCATACCATATTGTTTGTTTAAACTATTTCTTTTCAGGAATCTTTTTGAAAAGTATTGTCCAATAATATTGCAAAATACTGTGAATTTATGTTTTCAAAGTCAATTGAGGTACCGTACTGAGTATGTTTGTAAGCTCAAAAGTTTTTGATACGGGGTTCTGGGGTGAGTGCGAAGTCCTTATATTTTTAGTAAATTTTTTTGGAAAAAATAGCAATTTCTGTGACTTTAAAAAAGATTACACGTTTAGGTTCTCAAAGCAATTTGAAAAGAAAACTCCGTAAATGCTACGCTAGAAAAACTTCAGTTTTCTCACAATTTCCCAACTCTAATTTTAAGCCTATCTTTTCTTTGCATTTCAGTGTATTTTGTCTTTTTCACGTCTAAGGGCCGGTCTACACTGTACGTAAAATCGTCAGCTTAAGAGCGTAACCTTAGTTTGTTTTAAAGGAAAATTCCGTAAGCCCAGGCGTACCACCTTACGGGCGTAGCACCTTACTAGAGTAAAATTCGGAGGTGGAGTCCTCGAGGACGTGCTTGGCCTCGAGGACACATTTTGAAGTCCTTGGCCTTGGCCTCGAAGCCTCCAGTCCTTGGCCTTGGCCTCCAAGCCTTAGGTCCTCGAAAATTGCCCTGTTCTCGGCTCGAGGACAGCACTATTTTCTTAACCGTTGAAATTTTGTTGGAAAACATTAAAAACCTGTCGAAAAATTTGCGAACACCTATTTTGTTTTTCTCAATTGGAGAATTGGCGTAGCCAGGGGGAGGCAGGGGGCCTAGGCCCCTCCCCAATCGAAATTTCGCCAATGACAAAAATGTGACAAAAAAGCCTATTGTTTCTTCAGTTTCAGTTTCTTTTTAGCATTTTTCGCTTACAACAGTAACTAACAACAATATTGAAGACCAGGGGCCCGGGCCCCCCTCAGTTCAATGTTTGCCAACCTATTTAAATGTATAACCCGAGTAAAATTAAGCGGACCGTGACTATTAGGCGCGGACGTTTAGGCGCGGGACGTTTAGGCGCCGCCGATTATGCGCAAGGACTTTTAGGCGCCTGGACTTTTAGGCGCCGAGACTTTTAGGCGCCAGAGGTAAAAAAAACAAGTTTTTTTCCAAAAAAAAGTTAATTTTTCCGTAGAAAAGTTTTTTTCTAAAAAACCTTTTTTTTCTATAAAAAACCTTTTTCTTCCCAAAAAAATTTTTTTTCTTCCAAATGACAGTCTTTTTTCAAATAAAAGCTTTTTTGAAAAAAAAAAACTTTTTCCAACAAAAAAATTTTACTTTGATTAAAATGTTAATATTTTCGAAGCTTTTTATCTGATGTTTGTCAAAAAGAATCGTCAGAATAGAGAGCGCAGGAAAAGGAGTGGCTATAGGAAAAAGTCGAGTAGTGGTTGGCTGGAAAAGGATTGCTGAGAGAGCGTTATTTGTGTACAACCTTTAAGCTGTTTAACTTCAAAAGTTCTTGACGCAATTCTAAAAAAGTTGACTTCGAGAATTTAACATTGTTTTTACTATAAGTGCATTTACAACAAGGTGTAAAGATTAAGCTTTAAAATATTGATTTAAACATTGCTTTTACTATATTTACAACAAGATGTACAGACCATAAATAGGAATCTGCCGAGAGATTAATCCTTAACTCCTGAAAAAGTTTGTACTGTATTGTTTGGTAGAGGTAGACTCAAAATAACCATGAAACGTCACACGGCTTGCTGCATGTGCCAATATTGCACAAGCAACTCGTGTCCGTACGCCGCAAAATTTAAGACCGCTGGCTGGAGATCGCATGCGTCTGGATTAGGTAAAAAAAACTTTGCAAGTAAGTAGTGGAAAACATTTTTTGTGATTGAAAAAAATGCATTAAGAAATCAATTTTTTGTAAAATTTTTTCCGCTCTGCTTCCATCTATCTGCTTCTGAAGTTACTTTTATCAAAACTTCTAACCCCGCCCTCTGCTGACAAAAAAATTATTGCACAGCTGAAAGGTTGTACACAAATCACGCTCTCTCAGCAATCCTTTTCCAGCCAATCACTGCTTGGCTTTTTCCTATAGCCACTTCTTTTCCTGCGCTCTCTATACTGATGATTCTTCTTGACAAACATCAGATAAAAAGCTTCGAAAATATCAACATTTTAATCAAAGTAAAACTTTTTTGTTGGAAAAAGTTTTTTTTTCAAAACAGCTTTTATTTGAAAAAAGACTGTCATTTGGAAGAAAAAAAATTTTTTTGGGAAGAAAAACGTATTTTATAGAAAAAAAAGATTTTTTTAAAAAAAAACTTTTTTTCGAAAAAATTACGTTTTTCTTGGAAAAAAACTTGTGTTTTTGAAAAAAGTTTTTTTTTCTTGAAAAAAAGCATAAAAATTATTTTTTGAAAAAAATTTTTTTTACCTCTGGCGCTTAAAAGTCTCGGCGCCTAAAAGTCCAGGCGCCTAAAAGTCCTTGCGCATAATCGGCGGCGCCTAAACGTCCCGCGCCTAAACGTCCCGCGCCTAAACGTCCGCGCCTTAAAGTCGTAGACCCAAATTAAGGGTTCTTTTCTTAAAAGTCGCTATCTAGGCCCTCATGTAACCTTTTTATAAACGTAATGCAACAACCAGAGCCGGATTTATTCTATGGCACAGTGCCAGGGCCTCGCGCTCAGATGTGGAGACTTTTTTTTTCTTCACCTTTATTCGGCACGAAGATCTTGCGAAAATCCCCAAAGTGTCAGGGGCCCAGCGCGATGTAAACCCGGCCCAGCGCGATGTAAACCCGGCCCAGCAGTAACATGGTTAGTCGGCGTAACCATCTATTGTATCATTTTTCAACAACAATTCAATAATTCACCTCCACTTCGCCAGTTTTTACGCACAAAATACTTTTTAAAAAATTAGCCACGGAAAATGCTGATTGAACAAACCATTGAACATCAATTGAGGGGGCCTGGGCCCCCTGGCTGAACAAATACTCCTATAACTGGTTACTTTCACGACAAAACAAAAATCTCTAAGGAAAATCTTCGAGTGGATTATTATTTACAGTCAAATGTAGCAAGAAAAAATGCGCCTTACTTTCCCCTACATGGACCAAATCACTTACAATTAAAATTTAACACAAGAATGCAAGATGTTAAACGTATTTTGGACTTAAATTGCAAGTAAAAGGAGCATTACGTAATTTCATCTTTTCAATTGGCTTTCAAATTTCAAAAATTTAGTACTTTCAATTGGCTCTGAACACGTGCGAAATGTGATTTAATGGCATTAAAATAGCTGTTTTTTCCAAAAAACTTACAAAAAATCGCCCAACAGCTGGGGGCTTTGCCCCCACACCTCCATAGCCTCTGGGGGCTCCACCCCCAGATCCCCGTCTGTGATACGTTTGAGATACGCTACCTTCCTCAACACGTCTCCAAAGTTAGATATTTGCACTTTTCAACTATTACTTAAAGCCCTCTCCCTTTAGTCCGGTAGAAATAGCTTTAACCCGGAAAAAATTTATAATAAGCTGAAATTTGGCACGATGACTCAGAACCATGTCCTGAGCCACCAAAAAAAATCTCCATGTTTTGGACATGGGACTTTCCCCTTTTTCGACCTTTAAAGTCTGCCATCTAGTGTCAAAGAGCCTTCACTATCCAACAGCCAATCCAAAAGTTGTAAAAGTGCCAAGTTATGAATAATAGTTGGTTTTTAACTTCAGGTGTAAGAAAATTTTCTTAGAAATTGACGACGTCATTGCCAAAGTTTTTGAAAAAATGACGTATTGATGGCTCGAATTGTAAGTGAAAGTTAGGTTTTTGGTTCCAAGTAAAAAATTGCTTAAATCAAAGTGATGACGTCACAAACGTTTGTGATGACGTCACAAACATTTTTGATGACGTCTTCTGTAACGAGTTTTGAGTTTAAATTTGAAACAGTGTTTGTCCAAGCGAAACATTGCAAACTTATATTTTCATTAGCTCTAAACTTAGGGAAAATTATATTGTGACTTCAGACGATTCAAAACTCTGATGTGTAGTCACGCAGATAAAATTTAGACCTCCAATGGGCAGTGGTGGGCAATAACGAATTAGTATAGTAACAAATTACGTTATAAGTAATTTTCACAGTAATGACACTACTTTTTCAAAAAAGTAACTTTGGTGGTAATTTTATTATTTTTCTGGAGGTGTCAAAATTACCAATTACTTTGCAAATATTATCATCCAGTAGAAACACTTGTCTGGCTACTTATTTTATACCTCCAGCCAATCAAAAAGTTGTTTTTGTTGAGAATGACGCAGGGTCGTATCATGGGCCGTATGTTTTTCTGCGTGCTAGAATGGTTGATACAGGCAGTGCTTGTTTCGTCTAAGACGATCGATCATTGATAGAGCTCAAAGAAATGCAACAAAATCGCAATAACGATAAAAAATATACGGTCAAGCTTTTTAGTTCCGCTGATTTCAAGGAGGAGATTTTGGTGGCGGTATTTTGTTGCCTGTTTGTTTAATTATAAACATGCCCAGGCTTTATTTACGAAAGTTTTGTTTTGTATCTTTGATTAACAGACATCGATCTGAATAATCTACCGTATTTTGGGTTAACATTATTATCTACCTTCGCGTAGTACCAAATTTCAATGTATAGTGCAAAAACCGAAAGTAGGTTTGCAATACCCTATTCATTCAAACGCCAATGAGTAAAATTTGTGTAATACCCACTACATCATTACAAAAAAAGACCAGTATTTTTCCAAAACAGTTAATATTTTTAAACATTTTGTGCGAAATAAATTTTTAGGACAAAAGCTAAAAACTACGGACTCTTTCCAAAGAATATCAAAAAAAAAGATTAGCGCATAATAAACACAGATAAATTTGCAAAAAGCGATTAAAATCACCAACCACCTCTGTATAAATCAAATCTTTCATTATACTCGCTGTATTACACCGAAGCATGTTACGAGTTTGCGGGCCCATCTCCGCGTCATTGCGCCAGGACAACACAGCTCCATTCGAAGAAATGTTGCAGCGGTGGCGAGTTGTTGGCAACACTGTGTTTGATTTCACCGGCCCAAGGTTTCAACCTCAGACCTCCCGCTCCTGAGACAAACACGTTACCGCTCGACCAATAACGCCAGGAGTGAGTTTTGACCTCAAGTCACTGATGTATTTTTGCGCTGTTCATAATAATTCATCCCCCGCACACTTACGCTGTTCATCGTACGTAATTCATCCCCCGTATACTCACACTGTTTTTCATGAAATCAAATCAAGTTTCATAATATTTTGAGTAACTAAAGGGAGGTGATACCAGTAGGCGGGACCAAATTTATTTTGTGCCGGACGCTTTACCACATTTTCTGCCTACAAAATTTGCTGACAAAAAAGTTTTTCACCGCTTACGAGTCACATCTTCCGTCGAAAACAGAGCGTAAACAACCTAAAAAAAAGCTTCGCCGACCAGGAGTCGCAATATTGCTTCAGGCACAGTGCCATCATCGACTCTTGATTACTGGGCTAGAAACAAACGTGCGAAGAAAAAGAGAAGAGCATTGAAAAAACAAGTTTGCCCGTATTGGAAAGGTTTTTGCGGTCACGCGTATTCGACTGATTTAATTAGACATATTCGTAGAAAGAGTGAACCGTGATGAAAAAAAGTCACGCTGATTGGACGAACTGGCATATTCTAGAACAAATGAACCACGAGGAAAAAAGACAAACTGTTAGTTTCCCGTTTAGTAATGTGTTGCGTGCCTTGTTTCCACACGGAAAACTAAGCTCCGCCGGTAAGTACTATTATGATAATAAATTGAAAAAATACTACCGGAACGTGATAGATCAAATCTTTCGTTATACTCGCTGTATTACGCGGAAGCGTTGAATAGGTTGGCGAGGCCCATCACAGCGTCATTGCGCCTGGGCAACACAGCATCTTTCAAAGAAATGTGGCAGCGGTGGCGAGCTGTTGGCAACACTGTGTTCGATTTGACGGCCCACGATTTGAACTTCGGACCTTCCGCTTCAGAGACGAACGCGTTGCTGCTCGACCAAGAAATAGATCAATCACGTAGGCTAGTATCTTTTTAATTTTTTATCTTAATAGTATTTTTCTGTCAGAGGTACCTTAAGCGTGTTATTTAGATTATTAGCGTATATTTAGCGACTTATTAGAAATTATTTATCAAAACCTGAGGCAGTGTAATAAATTTGGAGTTTATCACAGTATTAAATTTTTATTGCTCGATTTTGCTTTTTGAATTATAGCGTAATCGTAATCTGGCTTTAGCGCACCAGAAGCCGGCTTGTTATGATATGACGGAAATTCGAAACCCGCGTAGTTTTAAAACACTTCTGTACTCACTCAGACTACAGTGTCATTACTTTTATGCAGTAGTTTGCCCACCACTGCCAATACGGGGTTCAAATAAAATAATTCATTTTGCAGTTTGATCTGGAAAGCCCTTGAATGTTTCTTCTGCAATTGTAGTTTAAGAAGCAAGCTTTAGTAACGATACAAAAAATTATAAAGGCGGCAAATTGTCAAATATTAGCGTGGTTATTATAGATTAAGACAATAATATTGTCAGACATTGCAATAATATCACAAGTACGCAAAATAATGTCTAATAATATTTGTCGGACATTGTTTTGCGTAAGATAATAACATCGTCAGACATAGCAAAGCGGTAGAAATTTTCTTCTTATCGTATACATTATCGTGCTCGGCACATATTCGTATTAATTTACGTTTAATTACGCTAGTTATTATTTTTTTGAATCATTGCATATAGAAAGATCAAGGAAGACCTCTGCCAAGGACTCGAAGATGGCTTAGAACCTCAAAATGATGATGATGTTGATATTCCCAAAATGTTACAATGTTTCGCTTGGTCAAACACTCTTTTTCAAAATTACAATCAAAACTCTTGAGAGATGACGTCATCACAAACGTTTGTGACGTCATCACTTTGATTTTAGCAATTTTTGGTTTGGAACCAAACAGCTAATTCTCATTCACAATTTGAGTCATTAATACAGAATATAGTACGTCATTTAAAAAAAAAAATTGGCAATGACGTCACCAACAATGACGTCGTCAATTTCTAAGAAAATTTGTTTATACCTGCTCTTGAAAATCAATTACTATTCAAAATTCGGCTCTTCCCCAACTTTTGGATTGGCTGTTGGAAGGTAAAGGCTCTTTGCCACTAGATGGCAGACTTTAAAGGCCAAAAAAGGGGAAAGTCCCGTGTCCAAAACATGGGGATTTTTTTTGGTGGCTCAAGAAATGGTTCTGAGTCATCGTGCCAAATTTCAGCTTATTATAAATTTTTTCCGGGTTTCAATGTATTTTGTCGTATTTCTACCGGACTACTTTGCAAAATCCTGCTTAAATGCCAACCGGCAACGATTTCAGATCTTCCATCTTATGATATCTTTGTCCCACAAAAAGTTCCTCTTTTGAAAATCTTTGATGACGTCAGTGCATGTGATTTGTGGTTTGGGCCTCCCTACCAATCAAAAATTCTGGCCACGCCTATGAATTGGAGATCGCCTGAAAAAAAATTTTGAAGACCCTTTTTTTTGGAGAATACTTGCGGCTGTGTCCTTGGTCCTTGGCCTTGACCTCAAGCATTCTTGTCCTTGGCCTCGATAGGGTCTGTCCTCGAAAAGGCTGTCCTTGGCCTTGGCCTCGGAGTTTTTTTGTGTCCTTGGCCTTGGCCTCGAGCCTTGTGTCCTCGATTCCACCTCTGGTAAAATTGCAGCGAAAAAAATTTGCTAAAAGAGCAAATTTTTTTCGCCGGTACGCTCGTAAGCTCATGATTTGCGTGAAATTTTGAAAAACTGGTTTGCCAGGTCTCGGGGTAGGCTAAAATTAGGTTTATAAGTTTTGTTGAAAAAGTTGATTTTCAAAAGTGAAAGTATGCGTGTTGGTTTGAAATAGCCTAGTTCAACATGAAAATGGTCAATTTGCGGCTCTATGAGGAAAAACTTGCAAAAAAGAGGCTTAGCTGGATAGGCCCAAAAGTGAATTATAAATTGTTTGTTGTTAGGTAGCATTTGATTAGCCTATTCCAAGTAAAGAAATTTGAAAATTAAAACTGATGTGTGATGTGCATAGGTGGACAAGTTAATGCAAAACGTTAGCTTCGTTAACCATTAGTCCGTTAACCAACTTCACACCTCCGTTAACGTTAATCCGTTATTTTCAGCTTTAATTAACGGAAGTTAATAAAGTCCGTTAATCCGTTAACATTTTGCGTGTTATTTACATTTCTTTTTATTCACTCACTTCTGGGACACGTATTGACGTTGTTGAGCAGGTTGTAAGGAAATATTTATTGCTATTGTGGTCTTTTTGTGTTTTGGAAGTTACATTTTACAGTCTAATCTAATTTCAAGATAAAAATAAGTTCAAATGCACTCACGAAGCTGCGATGGGAAAATCGTTGGAAATTGTGAACAGCGATAAGTAATAGATCTATGAGGCTGCAGCTTATTATTTGCCACAAAAAAGACCTTCTTTTTTGTCTTTCTTCTATAACACGCAACAAGTTTTACCAATGCAAACTGGTTTGTACCGTTATAATGAATGAATGGTGCAAGATATTAACGATGAAAACATTAACACAAGTTAACAGAACTTAACGGAAGTTACTTTAGTCCGTTAACAGAACTTAACGGAAGTTAATTTAGTCCCTTAACATAAAAAAACTTTTTAACGGATTAACGAGTTAATGAAAAAGTTAGCTTCGTTATTAACGGATTAACGATTAACGGACTTGTGCCCACCTATGGTGATGTGGCAATGCAGATCACAGTCCTGACCAGGGGGACTAGCTTAGGCCAAAACCAGTAGGCCTACCAGTGTGGTACGATAGGTTTACGTCTTGGTGGTACTCGTACCTATCGTGTAATATACCACTTTGTTAAAGTAAACTGGTAATCCTAGCCTGATAGCTGCTGTAGGATAGTTTAGATGTTTACTTCAAAAGGTTTAACCTACTGGTGCACTTTGCAGGTGCAGTGATGCTGATTATACTGGTAAGAGATCCTACTGGTAAGCAAGCAACTTAATAGCCTAAGCTACTGTCAAAAACTATCGGTATGCAAAGTTATAAAATTAGTCTGACGATAAAATGTAGGCTCTGATTTCTTACATCAATGAAACTCAAAACTATTAGAGCTTACAGTATCAGTTAGCCTACAGTAATAAAAGCAGAATTAAAATGATACAATCTAGGTGTACCCTGGTACTATGATGAGCTGTGCAGTTACAGCTATATAGGCATGTAAAATTATTCTATTTCAAGATGTGCTCACTTATTATTCAGCAACTATCAGGTTTTAGACTTTTACAAATAGTTGAGTTGAATTGCAGACACTGCCAAGCCAATAGGTTTGTCTTACTGTCATGTCAATAAGATAGTGAAATCAAAAGTTTTTATATTCTGCAGTTGCTTTTCAGAATTGTAAATTAAGACTCTATTAGCAAGTATTTATTGTAATGAACAAAATATAGTAACTGTAAGAATTTGGAATTTAACAAATTTATCAATGATATGGTACTTTGGTCCAGACTCAAAGAGACTTATTGATGAATTTATGAAACAATGTTGATCTTTAATGCTCAAAGATTTCAAGAATGATGACCAATCTAACAGTAGCATTGTCAGGTTTTCAAGGTTAGTTATGTGTATTTCTAGATTAACAATCTTTACCAGCCTTATTGAGCTTTTATTAAAAAAAAAAAAACTTCAGGCGTTTTCATAATAAAATTAAAAAAACAAACTTGGAAGTTTTATCTAAATCATTTGCTTTTAGTTAAAATAATCATTTAAAATTAGCTGTGGACCAAAGAAAATTTGTCACTTGTAAAGTTTTTTCTAATGTGATGGTGTGACAAGACAGTATTTACATCATTGCAACTTAAAGGCGGTGAATCATCCAGCCAATTCCGGTGGTTTACAATAGCTAAAATTGAACTATAATTTTTGATATTTTTTGTTTTGATTTTGGGGTTGCGTTTGCAAGGATATTTAACAAATACAAAAAGATGTCCCCCCGAAAAAAGTTTTTGGAAACTCTGAGTTTTGATCTTTCCGCCAAAACCACGGTTCTCTAAACTATTAGGCCTACTGTATTCTTATTAAACTATTAGGCCTAACTATCTCTAAACTATTAGGCCTAATAGTTTAGAGATAGTTAGGCCGAAACTATTTAGAAATAAACTATCTCTAAACTATTAGGCCTACCACAGTTCTCTAAACCATTAGGCCTACTGTGGTTTTGGCGGGAAGAACAAAACTCAGCGTTTCCAAAAACTTTTTTCGGGGGGACATCTTATTGTATTTGTTGAATATCTTTGCAACCGCAGTCCCAAAATTAAAACAAAAAATATCAAAAATTATAGTTCAACTTTAGCTATTGCAAACCACTGGAATTGGCTGGATGATTCACCGCCTTTAACTACACAATTTCAAGTTTCTTGTAACATATGAGTAGCATTGCTTGTTTTTCTTAGGTGCAACTAAGATTTTAAAAGAGTCATATTTTTTAAACCATAAGGTGCACCAATGATACTTAAAGTTTTTAAGAAATCCAACTTGTGCCTTATACTCTGATGCATTTAATCTATACTTCCGGTTGTGCTCTCTTACGGCCAGTTGATCAAGTGGTAATGCATTCGTCTCTGGAGTAGAGGTCTGAGATTTAAATCAGTCTGATCAAATCAAACACAGCATTGCCAGTGGCTTTGTATCGCTGCGACATTTCTTTTAAGGCAGCTATGTTGCTCGGGTGCGATGATGCTGTGGTGGGCCCTGCCAACTTTATGCGCTTCGATGTATTACAGCATGTATAATGAAAGACTTGATTTTATTCCATAATTTTATTCAGAGTTAAACCATTAAGATTTTTTGTAAGTTTTTTGAGTTTAATAAATTTAATGTAATGTAGTGCATCTTCTAGTTTGGTGCACTTTGTGCCAAAAAACAAAGGCTATAGAAGCCATTTGGTGCGCTTTATGCTAGAAAATAATAATTATAGAAGCCATTTATTATTGATACTACGACAGCGCGCCAATAAACAATTGTATGTTCCAGTTTGCTGCACCTTATGGTCTAAAAAATGCTGTAGTGATATCTTCGCTAGAATTAATTTTGATAGAATAAAGTATTCTTTGTTTAGTTTTTAAAAAAAGTTTTTTTTGCTTTAATTTTGCTAACTTGATTTGATAGCTTTGTTCTGTAATGTAGTACTGGCGCTTTTTTGAGATTTAATGTGACTGGTTTGATGCAAGAAAATTTGACGCCGCAGCGATATGGTTAGGGTTTTGCGTCAAACATCTTTCGGGTCTGGTTCGGACTAAGATTAAAGTTGGACAAGTTAATCGTCTTTTATCAACTGGTTGTCTCTAAAAATTTTGGACTCTTCTCTGAGTGTAACTGTTTTATGCTTAATTGGTCCGTTTTTTTGATATGTCTAGTTGTCTACTGCTCATGACGCTTTTGGACACTTTGCAGAATTTTGACCTTTTTTTGGCAGGAGTAATTGGAACGACCGACGCTCGCTTCGCGTGTTCCTCTGTTTTTACTCGGCCATTTTCCAACTAACGAGTGCGAAATTTCAGACTTTTGCTTATAACTCAAGAACGGTTGGGTCTTATATAACTCAAGAACGGTTGGCAGTTCGCAGTTGCAGTAGTCGAGAACAGACGTGTTTTTTGTTGCTCATTGCGAAATAGAAAATTGCGAAATATAGGCTTACCACGGAATGACACGTGGTAAATCTAACAACTCAAGTTGCAGCTTCAATGAAGAGGATAGGGAACTATTGCAGAACATAAATAAAACAATAAAAGACCTAAAAGAAGAAATTAAATCATTACGTGATGAGCTTAACAAAAGTAAGAAGATCTAAAAATGACTCAAAGTGAAAATCAAAGGCTAAAACAAGCTCTAAATCTAACCATCTTTAAACTTGATGAATTAGAGCAATATGGCAGAACTAGAGAAAACATACGCATTCATAATATTTCCGAATCTGAAAATGAAAATGACGATGGTGCAGATGTCCTATTTAAAGTAGCTGACGCCCTTAAAATTGAACTTGACGAACGTGACATACAACGTGTTCATAGAATTGGAGCAAAGAAAACCTCAAAAAATGCGAAACCACGCCCCGTTATTGCACGTTTTGTTTCCTTTCAAAAACGAAACCAATTTTGTTTGAAAAAAGCAAGCTTAAAGGAAGTCGATATTTAAGCAATGCATTTATTACTGAAGACTTGACTCCTCTACGATCTAAACTGCTTAATTACATTAAATATGAATGCAATGATGAATTTGTGCTATGCCATTCATATAACGGCAAAATACGCATGAAAAAATCATCGATAAAAGCAGGTTTGCCACTAGACAAGAATGGCTAGGACCAAGGGACAGGAAAATAGCTTACTGTATCATCAATTGATGATCTATTCAAGTATAATGTCGACATCGATTTTGAAAAACTGAACTATTTGCCTCTTAAATACCACAATAATTTGGCTACTGATCAGTCTGATAGCGAGAGTGATAGTAAGGCTATTTAATAATATACATAATATTTTAATTGCGTGTAGTTTTTTTGTCAGATATTGATATTACTCAACATAAAATGACTTCCTCATCTATCGAATTTGTTTGCAAAACTTGTTCTAATTTTGGTGTACTAAATGATAGCATTGTATGTGTCAATTGCCGATTACGTAATCATGTGACCTGTTCTACTCAAATTGATCAATTCCCAGATTTAGCCGCTCGATTTAAATGCAATGCTTGTTACAGTATCGAAGGTTACTTGGGGTCAACTTGGCATTGTTCTAGTGCTACCTCTAACATTTCAAACACTGCTCATGATAATGCATCAACTAAAAGCCTTATCGATAATGAATACCAAGACGTGCTATTTAACGAATGTAAATATTTTACCACTTACTCCCTAAATAATGCGCTTCGCTATCGACTTGGTGACGTTTTAATAGTTCACTTTAATATTTGAAGTTTGCAAAAAAATATTGATAAAATGTCACAATATCTCAGTGAGCTTGAAAAACAACCGGAAATAATAGCTCTAACTGAAACTAAATTGAAAGAAATTTATATCAGTGGTAATATTGAGCTATCAGGTTATAAATTCATTCATGTGAATAGTTCGACGCTCGCTGGAGGTGTAGGGTTTTACATCAAAGAAAAAATCAAGTTTTCGATTCTCGAAGAATTTTCAATTAATGTAGATGCTGTAGAGAACATGTGGATAAGAATCGAGACAAAAAAAAAGCCTTTAGTACTGGGAGTTGTATACAGACATCCTGTTAGCACCGTGGAGCATATTAACTTATTTTCCGCTCAACTAACTAACACGTTTCATAAACTTAATCTTCAAAAACTTGAGTATTACGCAGTCGGTGATTTTAATATTGACCTGCTTCAATTAGAACAAAAACATCACGTAAGAATGTATGCTGATAGTTTAATAGGTTGCTCAGTAAAATGCACAATAAACAAACCAACTAGGATAACAGCTTGTAGTGAAACTCTTTTAGACCACGTTTACACCAACAACCCAAACAACAAGTATTTATCTGGTATAACTCTCAGCGCAGATATATCAGATCACCTTGGTACTTTCATTACTGTACCTACAAAAAAATTAGATATCATCCACAAGGAACCCATGTTAATTCGAGACATGTCTAAATTTGATGCTAAATTTTTTCTAGGAGATTTAAGTGCTGCGCTGGATATGCTGTATTTTAATGAGAAAGTTTGTGTAAATGAAAACTTTGAAAAATTTGTCTCGGTGTTTACCGAGACAATAAATAACCATGCACCTATGAAAAGAGCCAGTAGAAAAGAAAAGAAAATTAAATCAAAACCTTGGCTGTCATCGAGTTTATTAAAATCTATTCTTAAAAAAAATCAATTGTTTCAAAAATACTTAAAAACCAAAAATAATTTGGTGAGCTCTGAATACAAAGCGTATCGTAATACATTAAATCGAACTATAAATGGTGCCAAACAAATGCATTATCATCAGTTGTTGAAAGATAACAAAGGTCATAGCAATAAAATATGGAAAATTGTGAACGAACTGGCAAGTATTAAAACAAAAGCTCGAGTTGACTCTACTGAGCTGATAACCGAAAACGGAAAAATCCTTACCAACTCTGATGAAATTGCGGAAAGTTTGAATGAGCGCTTTGTTAATATCGGTCCCAAGATGGCAGAGTCGATATCCTCGGCTGATCTTGATGGCATATCATATACAAAATCATTTACCAGGACAAAAATAAACAACTCATTCTTCTTAGCACCATCTACTACCAATGAAATTATAAACATTATAGATTCTCTTTCTGCTAAAAAGGCAACTAGATCTAAGGATGTAGAGACAAAATTCCTTAAATTAAGCAAAGTAATTATTGCACCAATACTTAGCAAACTTTTTAATATGTGCTTTAAATCTGGTGTATTTCCTAATTGTTTAAAAGTTGCTGAGGTTGTTCCCATATTCAAAAAAGGAGATCAATCAAAAGCAACTAACTATAGATCAATATCGCTATTGTCTCAATTTGATAAAATATTGGAAAAAATTAGTTACCATCGTTTAATACATTTTTTGGAAAAATATCATCTTCTAAATAAAAATCAATTCGGGTTTAGACAAAATTCATCCACAATACATGCAATTAGTAAAATATGCGACCAACTACTTCAAAATATTGATAAAGATTTATACACTTGTTGCATATTTCTTGATTTATCTAAAGCCTTCGATACTGTTAATCATACTATATTACTTGAAAAACTATATCGCTCATTTGGCATTAGAGGTGTTGCTCATGAACTCTTTCGGAGTTGATTAACAGATAGACTTCAATGTACTGTTGTTTCTAATTCTGTTTCATGTAATAGACCAGTTAGGTGTGGGATTCCACAAGGATCATGTTTAGGGCCTTTATTGTTTTTGTTATAGGTAAATGATCTTCCCAATATATCTCAATTCCATACGACTCTATTTGCGACGACACACTTTTGATGCTTGCTGATAAAAATTTAGAAACACTTGAAACAAAGGTAAATGAGCAAATTCGACATGTTGATTATTGGCTTTGCAAAAACAAATTGTTTTTAAATTATTCAAAAACGAATTATCTGTTGATACATAAACAACCAAAAAAAACGGTGCATGAAAACTTCGTGATCCATCTAAATGACAAAACATTGAAACGTTCCTCTACGGTTAAATATTTAGGCTTGTTTATAGATGACACTTTAAACTGGTCTTCCCATGTTAATTACTTATCTCATCAGCTTGCTCGTTTTTCTGGAATTTTTTACAGGTTGCGCAATTACGTAAACAAAGAAACTCTTTGCATGCTTTATTATAGTCTTGTATACAGCAGAATTCAATACGGCATTATTGTAAGGGGGACAGCTGACAAAACTCGTATAGAATGTCTACGAGTAAGATTAAATAGAATTCTAAGGATAATTTTATCATGTGGTATTGAAACCCCAACTACAAAATTATACAGCGCCTTACAATTTTTAAAAATTGATGAAATATACGAATTTGAACTTCACAAATTTATGTATCAATTACATCATGGTAAATTACCCGAAGTATTTTACAATTCGTTTACAAATAATAACTGTATACATGTTCACGATACAAGATTCAAAGATTCCGCTACGTATTTTCTACCTCATGTTAATAAAAATTTTTGCAAAAACCAACTTTCATACAGATCAGGAAACAAATTATGGAGTGAATTGAACAGTAACTATAAAAGTATGCATTGGGTTTCTTCTAAAAATAAATTCAAAAAAATCTTCTAAATCGTTATTAACTATTATTTGTTTTTTTTGTTTTTTTTATCTCGTCGATTTATTTATTTTCCTTTGATTTATTAATGTTCTAAATTAACTGTTGACTGCATCTACATCAGGGAGCATCTTGACTTGATAACCTAACGGTTTTTTCGGTGCTTCCTGCCATTATGCACATTTAGTTTATTGTTTATTCATTTCGTGTTTTATGTTTGTGATAATTGGCAAAAATAAATACTTCTTCTTCTTCTAGAAACATGAAATTTGGACAGCAGTTTGAGATTAATGAGTTCTATGTTTGTACACAATTTCGAGGCAATAGGTCACGCGACTTCGGTTTTAGAACCCGAAAACCACTCCGCAAGTTTGGTGTAAAAAGTGGTCTCAGTCAAAAACGGCTTAAGTATGGCAAAAAATATTTCATAGGGTTGTATGTCTCAAGACACCCTTTCATCCCAACCAACCCACTTTTGGCCGCGATGAGGTCTTTTTTTTTTTTTCCTTTTTGTTCCTTTTTTTCTTCCTAATTTTTGTACGCTCTTCTTCTCCTAAACCACAACACATCGAAATATAATTTTTGTGTAAAGTTGTTGAGCTGCCAATGCAATTTTTTCTCCCGAAATATTTTGGGGCAACTCGACCGGGAACCCTCCCAAAATGGGGCCCCAAAAAATCAATTTTTTGAACGGCTGAAGCTAGGGTGCTAGTTGTTTTTGATATCAGCAGATATTCAACAGACAAATATTTTAACATAGTTTTGGGGGTGCTACCCCCCAGGAACCCCCCAAATGGACCCCCAAAAATCAATATTTGAACGGCCCAAGCTAGGGTGCCAGTGTTTTATGATATCAGGAGATATTCAACAGACAAATATTTTGACTTTACTTTTCTGGAGGTTTCATAATCAGATATTTTTGAATAATTGCTGATTTTACAATAGACAAAAAGTATTTTTGAGCGTCACAGCATTAGCTATGCATCGGTTGTTCACTGGGTTTGCTGGCAAACTCCCATCTAGTTATTATTTGTTTTACTCTAGGCCCTACAACGAGTAGAAGATAATTGGAAAATTGTTGGAACCGCATGATTGAAAACCAGAAGCCATCAAGTTCAATCAATGTTTGTTGTGTATTTCTACAACATGCTTCATGGTCATCACAATCTACTGGAAATTGATCATGATTTGGGTTAAGCGCTGTTGACTAACAATGAGACATTTTCTCCGTTAGTGATAAGAGTGAAAAGCAGAAGTAAAGCCATCAAATTTCATTAATGTTTGTTCTGTATTTCTTCAACATGCCTCATGGTCAACACATCGTAATGAAAATTGCTCATGGCTTGGGTTAAGTGCTGTTGGCTGAATTTGTGACATTTTCTTTTCCCACCATGAAATCAATCGAGACATTGGTGATTATTAATGCTTCATAGAGTTGCTGCTTGACTTCCAGGATCCAGGCATAACTCAATTTCAAGTTTTAAAATCAAAATATTGGTGATGTAACAGGGTGTCCCAAAAGTAACCGAACCGCAAACTTTAATAAAAATAAGTTGTCAAAAGATGTCGTGATTGTATTGCAGTTGAAGGTAGACAATTTGGACATTTGTAAACAATTAATACAGCTACCGGTATTATGTTTGTTGTTTCGTAATTAAATTTGTTGTTTCTGATTAATATTTTTTATTAAAGTTTGCGGTTCGGATATTTTTGGGACACCCTGTATATTAAAATATTTGCTTTCTCAGACTGATTGGACATTGGCATCATTTTTAATCCTCTGGTTATTTTTTCCTACAAGTTTTGATTAAACCTATGAGACAGTTTTTGCTTCAAGCAAAAACTCTGGAGATGAACTTTCCTACAAGTTTTGATTAAAAATCCGAGGTAGCTTTCGCTTTGCACTTGTTTATACATCAATACTATCAATAATAATATGTGCTTGTCTAATCTGCGCTGATATTTACGTGAAGCGACAAGCAGATGGAGAGTTCCTCACTCCTTCCGAAACATTACAATCGTAAGAGTTGCCCGATGTGTTACTCTCTGAAATATTAACTGCTTTGCGCTTAAATTTTTGTACTTTTGCTCAGTGGCGTACGCAAGATTTTTCAATGGGAAGGGGGGTTTCAAAAGTGACATCAAAAATTTTTTCGCGATCTATACTTTGGCGAATAAATAACTTGGCATAATGTAACAAGATGGAGTCAAAGTCACACAGCGCGTAATGCAAATAAAACTTTTCAAACAAAAAACAATTAAGCATACATCTATAGTTCACATTAGGTTTGCAACTGAACGACGAAGAAAAAATTGTTCAAAACAAAAGCTACGAAAAGCCATAGGATTATAAACAGGGGCAAAGCGTGGTAGGCACGTAGCCAGAAATTCGCAATTGAGGGGGCTGTTTTGGGAGGTCTGAGAGCGGAGCCCTTAGGCGGCGGAGGCTATTGGGGGTCTGGGGGCAAAGCCCCCAGCTACCGGAGGCACGGGGGTTTGGGGGCGGTGCCCCCAGCGCTTGAAAACTTTGCATTTTTTTTTCAAAAATAACTTAACTTTAGGGCTATATTGATGAAAAATATTGCTTTTAAAACGTGGCATAGAAATTGGTAGTGCAAACCTGATTAAACTGTTTGCATGAATAAGCTATGTGGAAGATGGCTAATGGTAAAACTTTAGCTCTCTTGTTTACATGCTGGTAAATTATAAAATCCTATAGTTCAAGAAAACTCACACAGAGTAATCTTTTTCGTCTATATTTTATAAAGAAAAATAATTGATGGGGGGGCTAACGGAAAAAATTTTGAGACAAGTGATTGGTAATTAACTAATACTAAATAGCCCCCAACCCCCTATTCCTAAGTTTATAATATGTTCGCTGATGAAACCTATGTTTAGCATTTTTACACTAGCGATCAAATTTGATTGCTTTGGTTTGGCCATTTTTCAAAGTTTTCATTGATTTGTGGGTTTTATTTTTGACAAATTGGCCCCCCTTCCCTAAATTTACGTTTCAAAAGATGTTTTAAATCACTTTTTAGTCCATTTCAGCACAAAAAACAGTCTCAGAAGTGCTAAAAATGTGTTGCTGTTCTTTTTATTCTGCATTTTGGTTGAAAGGCCAATGGGGGGTCTATAACCCCTTCCCTCCCCCGCCTACGCTACTTAAAGTTACTCTGACTCGTAACACGACATTCCATAGTTTCAGTATTACACTTAGTCGCTTACAATGTTGCAATAAATGACAAAAAAATTATTTACTGTAATTAAATATTTCGTATGAATATGAGAGTAAAGAAGAAGCTTGTTTGTTTTGCGCAATAAAGCGATATTTTGAATGATATACGTCGGATCAATAGGGAGGATGGTTTAAACCCCCACCCCCCCGTGTACGCCTTTGCCCATAAATGAGCTATGTGGGCGGTGGCTAATGGTAACAATTCAGTCCTGTAATTTACAAGCCGGTAAATCATAAAATCATAATTTGAAAAAACTCACGAGCATTTATATTTGGTAGTTTATAGGGTGAAACAGTTGGAGAAAGGGGGGTGGAGGGGGGCGAATGGAACGAGATTTGAGTGGATTAATAATTAACTAATACTGAAACCCCATCTCCATATTTTTGACGAAGCCAATGTTAAGCATTTTTAGCGGTTAAGTTTGCTAATTTTGGCAATTTTTTGAAGTTGTTATTGATTTATAAGCCATATCTTTGACAAATTAACCCCCCTAAGAAACTCTGAATACTTCAAAAGTTGCTTTAAATCATGTTGGAGTCCGTGTCATTGCAAAAAAACAGGCTTAGAAGTGCTAAAAACGTGATATTTTTTTTACTGTGCATTTTAGTCGACAGACCAATGAGGGGGATTTGAACCCCCAACGCCCCTGCGTACGCCCTTGCTTTTGCTTTCAACAAATTTAGTTTATTGAGTTTTTGAAAACATTGAATACAGTTGTATCTCAAAAGTTGCCATATCTGTCTTATTGAGAGAATTCAAAAGTTCCTCCTCGGAGTACAGTAAACTTATTGAATGCTCTAATCGCACAATCAATTTTCTGCAGTTTAAGTGGTAATAATATTACTGCAGTATAGGGTAATTGAAATGTTTTAGCTACCATAGTTCGCCCTATTTTCGTTTTGTGTTTTATGAAAGTGCAAGTAGCTGGACATCTGTGAGATTTCTCTCAATCTTCGGCTAATGTTAGGACAAGCATTTCTCCGAATAAGTTTAGGTTTAGCGGGTAAGGGATTGAATCCCAAACTTTTTTTATCAAATTCTTGTGCATTACTGTGATACACAACTACCAGAGTGGTAGTAAAAAAAAAGCATTCAGTAGAAGCGTTTGTTTGAAAAAAGAAAAGATGAATACTGCAATAAGCATGTCAACTAAAATTTAAGTTATAAAATCACGAGTCATTATGCAATTCAATGTGATTGATTACAAGGAGTTAACTCAAACCGCTTGGGGGGAAGAGTCAATGCAATGATGATAAAATGCGTGTTGTTTTTGCAGAAGGGATTAAATGCGGAAAAGATTGTAGTTTAATGTGTCGCGCACTCAAACCGTTCGACAATTCGAGAGGATAACCTACACCTGCATGCTACGCATCATGCACCGTCGATTGTGTTTTCAGGGGTGGACTGGATAAAGTTTGTATAAAAGCTGAAATGGGAGAGAGCGAAAGACGCTCAACATTTGGTTTAAACGGACATGGGACAGAGGTGGAGCTGAGGGCACAAGGCTCGAGGCCAAGGACACAAAAAAATTTCCGAGGCCAAAGACAGCCTTTTCGAGGACAGACCCTTTCTAGGGCAAGGACACAGGTGCAAGTGTTCTCCAAAAAAATAATAATAATAAGGTCTTCAAAAATTATTTTTCAGGTGTTCTTAAAAAAACAAAATCAAAAAACCTCCAAAAAAACAAGTTTTTTTACGAAAAACGATCTACCAACTTTTAAGGATTCCAAAAATTCTGCTGTTCTCGAGCCGAGGACAGGGCAATTTTCGAGGACTTGAAGCTTCGAGGCCAAGGACTTCAAAATGTGTCCTCGAGGACTCCACCTCTGTAAACGGAATGTATCAGTAGAACTGAAAAACAGTTGAAAGCTGAAAACAAAATGTACCATGCAAAACATTGTGATCAGATCTTTCCACTGAGTCACCCTCCGCTAAGAGGAATTCAAAAGAGGAAGAACCGTACCTTTGAAACCAGCCTCTAGTGCCCATCAGTGCAGGCCCGGCGCCACGAGGGGGCATTCCGGGGCCGTGCCCCGCCAAATGACTGCTAGTGTGCCACAAGCGAGGACTGTGCTCCGAAGAAATTAACAGGCTCGGGGCTACTAGAGTGCAAATCGAGGCCTAAGACACCCAAATTGGTGCTTATCACCTTAGAATTTGCGAGCAAGAACTGTTTTTTCGTAGTTTTTGTGAACTCACACCGGATTTCATGAAACTTTGGGGACGACGACCTTTTTTTTTTGGTCTTCACTTCAGAATTTGCAAAAAATTGCAAAATTTTGAGATGGAAACCAGAGTTTGTGAAAATTTTTGAACTGAAGACCTTTTTTTTTATGTCTTCACCTTTTTCGTTTGCTCCACACTCTTAAATTCACGTAAATAAACTTCTCGTGCTCCCCAAAAATTTATTTCTGCCCCCCTAGTCACGCTATCCTGATGCCGGGCCTGCATCAGTGGCATATAAGTTAATTTTTGTAATTTTCTTGTATCACCAAGTTGCTTTGGCCGGCAGACAGCAAAGAAGCCTTTTGGTCTTCGAGTTAAGCTGCCACGTTTTGTCTACCATACACTGTGGAGTCTTCACGGTGTCCCTTTTTATCGCTGAACGCTAAGCAAGAAATCGAACCCAGATCTAGCTTTTCAGTAACAGACACTCGATCACTGATTGGCCGTACGTTATATTTTTTTGTGAGAAAGGTAGAAAAAAATTCACATTTAAATTATCAAAAGAGATAATACTTCTCGTGATGCATAATCTGATCCAAATTTAACCGAAACAACAGAGAATTGTAATAAATCTGTGATTTCCGTCTTCCAATTCAGTATATAATATTATGTCCCCCACAGAATACGCTGTTAAGCTGTTACGCTCGTAAGCGCCGTTTTGTACAGTGTAGACACCCTTGACATACGAGCGTAAAAAATTTTGAAATTTTGTACGCACAGTGTAGACCGGCCCTTAAGCGTGCGAGAAATCTTTTTGGTTCAGAAATTTAATGGCGAAATGTTGAAAACTTCTAACTCAATGCGAATTTTTGCTGAAAATTAATTCAAATCGTTGCCATGTTTGCTATTAGACTGCTAAAAAAAGCGAATTGCATTGAGAACCATTTGCTGTTTCGATTGATAAAGAAATGCTAAGTAGTGCAAGTTGACAAAAAAAATAGTAACACACTCCTTTTATAAGAACGATTTTCTAAAACACGAGGCTCATTTTTGCTCAAAATTTAAGAACAAGTTAAAAACACTGCCAGCCTCGGCAGCAAAACAAACCAAAAAAAAAATTTCAAACTAATCGAACAAACTAAAATTTATGCTGATTCAAAACGATAAAATTTCAGTGATTTTCTTGTGTTTGCAAGCAAAATTGTAACTTTCAAGGTTATAAAGCTCTGTTGCTCTGCGCAAGCAATTGAGAAATTTTTTCGGCACGTTGTTCAACTTGAAAAAAGCTTGCTTTTTGCTTTTGCAATTTTACGAAGCTGCAAAAGCAAGAAAACAGCCTTCACTTAAGTCTTAAGCAGACAGAGCTATAGGAATCAAACAGTGTTTGAAACATGCCTGCTGAAATTGACATCGAGGCTCTCAAAATTTTTACAAAATCAAGAACAAATGAGACTGAATATTGGCAAAAAATTAAAAACAGCCAGTCTAAACTCAAGATTTACCGGTTCTAAAAAGCAAGTGTACTTCGACTTGCTCACTTTTGAAAAATTTTGAAACCTTAAGACCTAAAGTTACTGTTAGCATATGAGTTTACCCACCAACAACCTCAAGGGCGCTTTACTTCATTTAAAAAATTATAGTATGGAAAAAGTTGTTCTTATTTTACATTGATCCAAAAATATAATTAACTTCTCTCGTTCATTTACAAAATGTTATCAGTTGAAGAATTTGCTTGGGTAGAATAATCACGCATAGCTTAAAGTATCTTTTTCCATAACAATACAGTACATACAGTAGCGTAGCCAGGGGGGGCTCGAGCCCCCCCATTGGCTTGTGAAGTATGCAAAATCGCTCGTTTTTGGTGCTTTTGAGGCCGATTTTTGGTGAAAAATTGAAAACAGCCCCCCCTCCCAAAGGAAATTGGGTGCCGAAGTTGTGAAGTAGATCTCGTGATGCGGTACGAAAAAGCATATGAATTTCCGATTTTGGCCGAAAAATCAGTCTCAATTTCGGTGAAGACCTTTTTTTTTCCTTTTTTTTTTTTTTTTTGAAGACCACCTGTTTTTGGGCTGAAAAAACGTTTGATTTCCGAGCTTTTCGTGTGAAACTGATTCAAGAACAATAAAAATTCGGGTCAAGGTCGTTTGCACTTTTCTCACTCTTTCAAAAAAGCCCCCCCCCCCCTTTTCCAAATCCTGGCTACGCGCCTGAGTACATACAATACGCTTGAACGCATTAATTATTTTGAAGTAGAAATGCATCTGACGTCGTCACAATCAGGTATTTATTACGTACTAACACAAGTTACAAACATCTCGCAAAGAAATTCGAGCAAGCCGTTTTAACGTGTGTTGGGCGAGACGGCTCAGAAATGGCAGTTAGTCTACAAAGATTTTTTGCTCGTTAGCGCTTTTTAGCGAGCGAGAATGGCCTTTACGAGCTCGCTAGCACGTTCTATCATGTCGCCCCTGATGACATAACTACCAAATAAGTTAAACAATCGTGAAATGGAGGATAAATCACCAGTCTCCTTAATTTAAGACGATCATTTAACTTCGTTTATCGATTGAAAAAAACGCCGGTACATTTTAAAACGGTTTTGTAGCTGTGTAGAAATATTGTATTGTTTCATTATTTGTGACGTCATTATGTAGTTTTACTTTGGCTTTTGTGGTTAGCATTTGCGACATTCAGTAGAAAAGTGGTTGGTTGTATAACGGCAGTAAATTGATTGAAAGTAAAGAGTTGGTTTGATGAATAATGTGGCGCATAAAAAGAGAAAACGCTGCAAATGGCGAGCACGCCAGGACTTTTGGTAAGAGAGAGACAGTATCCGCGATGTCACCTTCACCATCTGAAGTCAATTAGATTCTACGCGAGCTTAGTAAACCTACCGGATTCAATTCCCAGTCGGAAGTCAAGCTAGAAACTTTTTTCCTGGAAGATCGGTAGAGACATGGGACCAGTATAGAAAGCATTTTGAAAATGTTGCTGAGGTAATTGGGTGGGACACTTACACTCGAGGTATTAAGTTGGCTGCCAGACTTCGAGGTGAGGCAATTGAAGTACAGACTAATTTGCCCTTGGAAGAACAGTTTGATTATGCGTCGTTGGTGGAAGCTTTGAATAGGCGTTATAAACGCGAAAATTCTTTACAAGCACGAAATCTGTTTCGTGCGGCTAAGAAAACCCGGCCCGAATCCGACTTTGAGTTTTCCTATCGATTACGAAAGCTTGCTCGAGAAGCTTATCCTAAACTGCCCACGGAATACCTCGAAGACCTGTTGGTGCAACGATTTGCCGAAGGCTTGGATGACATTTCTATACAAAGACATATTAGTGATGAGTACTCCACAAACAATGCAAAAAGCTGTCGACGTGGCTGAAAAGTTGCGCTCTTGTGGCCCCCTCGAAGATCGCGGTACCAAAGCCGGCTTTTGAGGAACCAAGCTCGTCACGTATTTTTAACGAAGACGTTCTACGGGCAATCAAAGACCTTCGCTTAGAACTTAAATCTGCAGAAAAACCGGATCGACATACGTCTTCATTCCCGATACTGATTAGGCGTGGTGCGTGCTTTCGTTGCGGAGAAAATGGACGTATTTCACGGGAGTGCACTTCCCGAAGTTTTGGAGAAAATAAATCTCGTGAAGGACAGTCAAACTAGTTCCGACTGGTGCCAATTTGGCCTACGCATCAGTCGGAGAATTACATCAGGACTTGGTGGCCAATGGTTTTGACAAACAATGGTATGTCAGTTGTAAAGTGTACGATAACAATGTTAATTTGTTATTTGATAGTGGAGCTAGTGTATGTTTTCTTGATTATGATGTATATTTAGCTATTACCAATGTTAAGCGACCTAAACTTGACAAAACTTTTTGTGATGTTAGCATGGTAAATGGGGAAAAATTCGATATGCAGGTCGATGTGAGATGCTGTTCAATTTTAATGGGGTTGAGGTATCGCATAATGTTTTGGTTGGCCACTTGGCGGGGTGTGAAGGCCTTTTAGGTATTGACTTTCTAAGCAGGTACAGATGCAACTTGGACCGCTCACGCGGTTTTCTCGAGATAAAACAAAAGTTGGTGGCTCTTTCTCATCGACCATTGTTCGAAAAAGTTGTAGTTCGAAGCCCTGAGATGCTGCCCGAATATTTACAGATTTTGTTAGACGACATAAAGGACTTGACGGAGGAGCAGCAACAACAGGTACGTGGTGTTTTGCTTGAGTATGCTGACGTGTTTGTTGGTGATGATGGTGTGCTAGTCCGAACGTCAATGGCTCGTCATAGTATTGATACTGGAGGCACTCTTCCTGTTAAGCAATCTCCGCGTCGTATGCCTCCTGCAAAACGGCTAATTGCGGCTGACGGAAGTAGATAAAATGTTAAGACAGGGAATCATCGAACCTAGTAACAGTCCCTGGTCTTCCCCTATTGTTTTAGTGGACAAAAAAGGTGATACATACAGATTCTGAGTTGATTTTCGCAAATTAAATGAAGCTACTAGGAAAGATGCTTATCCTCTTCCTAGGACGGATGATTTGCTAGACGAACTCGGGGGAAATAAGTGGTTTTCCACACTGGATTTAGCGAGTGGTTATTGGCAAGTAGAAATGGATCCGATTGATAAAGAGAAGACTGCGTTCACATTGCAAGGAAAAGGATTGTTTCGTTTTAACGTAATGTGCTTCGGCTTGACAAATGCACCGGCAATTTTTGAGCGTCTCATAGAAAGAGTGTTACTGGGCCTTTTGTGGAAAGCTTGTGTAGTGTATCTCGATGACATTATTTGCTATGACAACAGCTTTGATTCAGCGTTAATTAATTTTAAGGCAATCTTTCAACGATTGCGTGAGGCAGATCTTCGACTAAAACCCAAAAAGGGCAAACTTTTACAGCAATCTGTCAGATTTCTTGGGCGTGTCGTTTCTGCACATGGTGTGGCCCCTGACCCCGACAAGATACAAGCTGTTCGAGATTGGTCTGTTCCTCAAACAGTGAAAGAAGTTCGTGGCTTCGTGGGGTTTACGTTATACTACAGGAAGTTCATAAACAACTTTGCCCAAATAATGCACCCGATTGCTGAACTCACAGAAAAAAAGAAGTTTGTTTGGACCTCCGAGTGCCAGCTTGCATTCGAAAAGGTTAAGTTCCTACTAACTTCTCCTCCTTTGTTAGTATATCCTCAGGGTGATTCCTGTTTCATCCTTGATACGGACGCAAGTTCACATGGATTGGGTGGAGTTCTTTCACAGGTCCAGGGCGGAGAGGAGCGAGAAATTGCTTTCGCAAGCACAGCGCTTCCTAACGCCCAAAGCCGGTATTGCACCACATATCGGGAGTTGTTGGCATTGGTTGTTTTCTTCAAGCATTTCCGGCAGTATCTATTGGGTAGGCATTTCAAAGTGAGGACTGACCATGCTGCTCTCAAATGGCTTTTAACTTTCCATGAACCGGAAGGAATGTTGGCTCGTTGGCTGTCCGTGATCGCAACGTACGACTTTGAAGTGGAACATAGAAAAGATATGGATCACTCTTAATGCTGATGGACTGCCAAGGCTGCGTTGCAAAAGTTTCAATTGCCCAAGTTGCGATGAATTTAGTGGTATAGACAAGAAAGATGATGGGTGTCAAGACAAACCTGAAAAAGTAACTCAAGTGAATGCGTTGACTGGTTGTCCTAGCAGTACCGATACTGAACCGACTGACTGGATGGATATTTGGGGGCAGACCAATTGAGACGTTGGCAGAATGAAGATCCCGCTATTTGCACAATGCTACAAATGAAAGCGTTCAGTCAATACAAACCAGCCGATTTGAGTCGGTAAAATGTGAATGCGACCTGCCAAAGATTAATCAACGATTGGGATTTATTGGAGATCGATGGTGGAATACTATACCGACAATGGGTTGTTGAAGACAAGCGTTCTCCTTTATGGCTGATTGTTGCTCCAGAAGCATTACGTAGAACCCTGTTTTATCATCTGCATGAAGCCAGAACTGCCGGTCACTTGGGCACCACCCAAACACTTAAAGAAATGCGCCGACGCTTTTATTGGCCTGGTCTCGAAAGAGACGTAAGAAATTGGTGCAAATGGTGCCTTACTTGTGCCAAGCGCAAACCACCTCATGGTAAAAAGAAGGGGTACTTGAAACAAACGTTTGCTAATGACCCAAGGGAACGAGTGGCAATGGATGTTGTGGGTCCACTTCCTCGCACAGCCAGTGAAAATGAATACATATTAGTCGTTTGTGATTATTTCACCAAATGGGTAGAGTGCTATGCTCTTCCGGACCATCAAGCTCAGACGGTTGCAGATGCTGTGGTAAGCAATTTTGTTTCTCGGTTTGGGGTACCCTCCGTAATCCAATCGGACCAGGGTTGCGAGTTTGAGTCACGTTAATTTGAAGAAGTGTGCCAACTGTTGGGAATCGAGAAAACTAGAACAACGCCATACCATCCTCAGTCTGACGGTTTGGTTGAGCGATTCAATCGCACTCTCCAGCAGATGTTAAGCGCTTTCGTCAATAAGGAAAGAGATGACTGGGATGAACACTTGCCTTATGTGACAATGGCTTATAGAGCAACTGTTCATGAGTCGACAAAGTTTAGCCCAAATCGTTTGATGCTGGGTCGCAAGACGAATTTGCCTTTAGACTTAATGGTTGGTCCACCTCCAAATTCTAAAAAAATGATTGCTATGGAGAGTATGTGGAGTGGCTTAAAAGGACGATGGAGAATTCTTGCGTGGAAGCACAAAATTTCATGAAACGAGCAGCGTTACGTCAGCAAAGAAATCATGACAAATCGGTCGTTCCGTATAAGTTTCAAAGAGGAGATTGGGTGTGGTATTTCTATCCTCTTTAAAGCAAAACAAAAATTAGGTCAAGGATGGACGGGGCCGTTCTTGGTTGTTGGAAGTCTCAATAATCTTCTATATCGGATACAACGGACTTCAAGTGAAGGTGTGAAAGTAGTACATGTGGACAATTTGAGAAAATTTGAAGCAAAAACTATGCCTTCCAGCTGGTTAAAAACGTCGTCGTCCCTTCCGCCGTCCACGGATGGAAATCAACACAGCGACTACTTTTCAACGAGCGAAGAAGTCGACAGTCGAGGTAAGTCGGAGGAGGGGGCTTGTTTATCCCAGGGCAGCAAAATATTTCGACTTTTGGTAGGGTACGACATCGACCTGCGTATCTTAATGATTATTGCTCGTAATTTAATCTTTTTGGTGGCTAATCTTGTTATTTGGGGGGAGTGGTGTAGTAAATATTGTATTGTTTCATTATTTGTGATGCCATTATGTACTTTCACTTTGGCTTTTGTGGTTAGCATTTGCGACATTCAGCAGAAAAGTGGTTGGTTGTATAACGGCAGTAAGTTGATTGAAAGTAAAGAGTTGGTTTGATGAATAATGTGGCGCATAAAAAGAGAAAACGCTACAGCTGTAGGCGTAAAAGGCAATCAGGGCCTACGAGAGGGGGGGTCAGGGGGACAATGACCCCGGGGCCCATCCAGTGGCGGATTTAGGGGGGGATGCATCCCCCCCACCAGCCAAAACATAACGTGCATATGCATAATATTAAACATTTGAAAAAAAAGCAATAAGTGAATACTCGATACGCCGGGTGGCTGCGATATAATTTCTGAAGCCATTGGGGGGATAAGGTAGGGTGGGGGAGAAAAAAGTTATTTTTACAGCAAACTTTTTACAAAGCAGAAATTAGTTTTTTACAGGTCCGATTGATTTGAAAGCGCAAAACTAGCAAAATTCACAACTCGCACTTTTCACCGATAAAGGCATAACACAACAGAAGTTCAATTTCGGCGCATTTTTGCTCAAACCTTACGCAATACAGTAGTGCGGTTTCGCCAAAAAGTGTGTCGATTTGATAGAACATCAAGTAAAATGTCTTTTGGAATGTAGTTTTATTACATTGTTAGTTACGGTATGCTGAAAGAACACTTGAACAAAATAGACTTTTGGCAATAGAAATATCAAAGTCCGATGCAGATAGTTTTTACTCATTCTGTGTGAATAGCGCAGCCAAGGGAGGGCGCTCCCCCATTGGCCTGTCGACCAAAATGCAGAATAAGAAAAATACTACGTTTTTAGCACTTATGAGACTGGTTTTTGGACTAGAATGGACTAAAACGTGATTTAAAGCATCTTTTGAACCATATATTCAGGGGGGCTAATTTGTCAAAAATAAAACTCACAAATCAATAAAAACTTTGAAAATGGCCAAAAATAAGCAAGCAAATTTAATAGCTCTTTGAAAATGCTTAACATAGTTTTTATCAACAAAAATATTATAAACTCACGAACAGGGGGGGGATCTATTCAGTATTAGTTAATTACTAATCACCTCTCGTAAATACCTTTCCATTACCCCCCCCTTCAATTATTTTTTTCAATAAAATGTAGTCAAAATAGATTACTCCGTGCGAGTTTCATTACACTGTAGGATCTTATGATCTACCAGCATGTAAACAAGAGAAAATTTTACCACTAGCCACTTCTCACATAGCCCATTTATGCAACCGGTTTAATCATGTTTGCACTGCCGATTGCTATGCCACGTTTTAAAAGCATTATTTTTTATCAAAATAGCCCTAAAATTTAGTTATTTTTGCAAAAGATGCAAAATTTTCGATCGCTGGGGGCTCCGCCCCCAGACCCCCTTGCTTCCGGCGGCTGGAGGCTCTGTCCCCAGACCCCCAAAGCAGCTCCCTCATTGCAAATTTTGGGCAACACGCCTGTTCTGTGTAGATGCAGACAATTATGTTGGCGAAAGTTAATAAATACGATTTTTGAAGCAGGAAAGACGAAAAGAGCGTTTTATGTTATTAATTTAATTTGAATTGGATAAATCAATGAGTTTTATGTCATTGGTTAATTAAAAAAAAATATGGTATGTACTGGTAACGTTTTTGGAATGGGACGGATCAAAAATATCCCCAACAAGTTTGCGCGAGGTCAAGAACATTAATCATAAACATCCAAAATTTTGAGATTATACACAATTGGTGCTCTTAAATTTTATCATCCCCCCCCCACCAAAATTTTCTAGATCCGCCACTGGGCCCATCCAAATGACATTGATAAGTGAAAGGCCCATCGAAGTCGCATGTGAACAGCTTTATTTCTTTTGGAGATCACTTGAAAAACCTTTGAAATTTCGGAGAAGACCTTTTTTTTTCTTTGGAGATCATTTGATTTTGACCGGAAAAACCATTGAAATTTGAAGAAGACCTTTTTTTTTTTGAAATCACACCATTTTTCGGACCGAAGAGCAGCATTTTCTCCGTCTGTTTTGGACTTTACAAAACCACAATTCCGTCACATTTGAGCTGGTCCCGGGCCCACGTTCGGCTCTTGGCGCCCCTGAAGGCAAGTGAAGAAAGCAGTTTAAATGAAAAGGTGAAGATATGACTAGATTGGTTAGTTTGTATAAAGTTAGTTAATAGGCCTATTTAGCTTACAGGCCTATATTGTACTGTTAGTGTGAGGCTTTTTTATTGGCAGATTTTCATTATGCAGTCAGTTTTCCAGGCTTACATGGCCTTCTAATAGGACGCCTTGCAGACTACTCTTTGTCTTAGTCTTATCGAGAGTTCATTGATTATTACATTCACTCTTTCACCCGTTTCAAGATTCACTATTTCACACGTTTCTTTGATTATGATAAAATTATATAGAGGCTGGGAGTTGGTTAATAACACTGCTCGATCATCACTCTATGATGCGCAGCACGCGCTGTTGCTTTTGATGTCATTGGTGTGTCGTAAGCTTTTGTTGCATCGGTTTTCAAATTCTAAGCATTAAGGTGTCCCGGAAAGGTTAAACGCAAAGTTGGCAACCCTAGTTTCGACTGATTTGACTGCAATTATTATCCATCATAAGTCATAACAAGGTTTTGCTTGCAGGTTTCAGCTGATTTTATATCACGTAGAAGGAGTCTAGATCAACGCGTTCGTGTGTGATGTCATAATGCATTTACGTTTGATCATAATAATTTGCTTACTGCTTCACCATAATTATGGGACGCCGTTTGGAAAAATATTATTTATTTTAACTAAAAATTAGCAGCAATTTAGAATCAATAAAAATTTTATTTAATGATTGTCAACCTAAAACTATAGGTTTTCATGTTTCGACCAGTAACTTAGGCCATCTTCACGGCTAGCATTTAGAAGCATAAGTTATTCATCTATACAATTTATTATTGCAATATACAGTGCGAATGAGCTATCGCGACGCGTTTCGAACTTGCTCAAGGGTCTCATCAGGCAAAAAGAATAACACATTTAAACATGCAATGATATAAAACTGCAACTAAAAATTTGGAAGCAAACATTAGCATCAATTTAGAATCATTAAACTTTCAAACATGCAATAATACAAATCTGCATTTACCAAATTTGGAAATAAAAATTGCACCGATAAACACATCTGCTTTGTCTATGCAAATTTTATAATGACGTCAAACAACTTATGACATGTTCATATAAAAATCACAGGGAGAGCACGAGCTAAATGCATGTGCGACACATTGCTTAGCGAATAAACACTTAACTAAAAATTAGCAGCAATTTAGAATCAATAAAAATTTTATTTAATGATTGTCAACCTAAAACTATAGGTTTTCATGTTTCGACCAGTAACTTAGGCCATCTTCACGGCTAGCATTTAGAAGCATAAGTTATTCATCTATACAATTTATTATTGCAATATACAGTGCAAATGAGCTATCGCGACGCGTTTCGAGCTCATTCGCAATGAGCTCATTCGCACAGTATATTGCAATAATAAATTGTATAGATTAATAACTTATGCTTTTAAATGCTAGCCGTGAAGATGGCCTAAGTTACTGGTCGAAACATGAAAACCTATAGTTTTAGGTTGACAATCATTAAATAAAATTTTTATTGATTATTTATTTTGTTACACCACTTTTTTGAGCTTATTTACAATGAAATTTGTCCGATATGCATATCGTAAATTTCCGATATTTATCGGAAATTTACGATATATATATATGCGATAAAATACACTCTAAGTTGGGGCAAAAAAAGCCTGCAAAATATATCGTAAATTTCCGATATGTATTGGAAATTTCCGATATATATTCTACAAAATGCACTCTTAAGTTGGAACAAAAAACGCTGACGAAATAAGTCGGAAATTTTCGATATATATCGGAAGTTTCCGATTTTTATATACGACAAAATACACTGTAAGTTGGAACAAAAAATGCTTACAAGATAAGTCGGAAATTTCCGACTTTTTTTGTAAGCTTTTTTGTTTCAACTTAAAGTGTAGTTGTCGCAAGATGTTACAAAAAATGATTTTTTCCAAACGGCATCGCGCACTCGCCGTTTGGAAAAATATTGTTTAGTTTGTGACACTTCACGACAAATACGCAGTAAGTTGGAACAAAAAAGCCTATAGTAAATTTCCAACTTATTTCGCAAATTTCTTTGTTCCAACTTACTGCGTATTTGTCGTGAAGTGTAACAAAATAAACAATATTTTTTCAAACGGCGTGTGCGCGACGCCGTTTGGAATTTTTTTTGTAACATCTTGCGACAACTACACTGTAAGTTGAAACAAAAAAGCTAACAAAATAAGTCGGAAATTTCCGATTTATTTTGTCAGCGTTTTTTGTTCCAACTTAAGAGTGTGTTTTGTTGTATATATATCGGAAACTTCCGATATATATCGGAAATTTACGATATATTTTGCAGGCTTTTTTTGCCCCAACTTAGAGTGTACTTTGTTGTATATATATATCGTAAATTTCCGATACATATCGGAAATTTACGATATACATATCGGACAAATTTCATTGTAAATAAGCTCAAAAAAGTGGTGTAACAAAAAAATAATATTGTTCCAAACGGCGCCCCATACGTAATTCATAACTTATCATTATTTTAATTTGTATACAACAGTAATAAATACATAATCAGGGGTGCCGAACCCGGGGAGGATATATCCCCCAATAATTTGACTGTATCCCCCCTAATAGTTTGACTGAGTATGGTCTACATATGCATCCCCCAATAATTTGACTCTGGTGTGCATCTGAGTGTAGGTGTCCTCTTGAATTTGGGGGACAAAGTGTTCCGTTTTTTAGAAAGACCTTTTTTTTGGTCTTCACTTAATTTGTTCACCTGAACAAAATTGTGGTCGAGGCTCATCCCCCCCCCAATGTTGAAAATACGGCAAAATTGAGATAAAATTGCAAATTATTCCCCCCAATGCTCAGCAAAGACTGGCACCTCTGTACATAATGTCATCTATTGGTAAGCAAGATCTATAAATAAAGCTAGCTATCACTGATCAGGAGGCTATAAACAGTGATGGAGTACTCGAGTACAGAACTCGTACTCGAGTACAACTCCAGTACCATTTTTTGAGCACTCATTCTCGGAACCCCAGGTACTCGGTAGGTACTCGTACTTGAAGGTCAATGTACTCAGTACTCGGTCAACAAAATAGCCAAGTACATGGGTACATTTGGTCTTTGCTAAAAGTAATAAACAAAATGAATTTTTGATAGTCAACTGCAGCCAATAAAACCCGCTAATTTATTGAGTTGCTTTTGCTTGAATCCGTCAGACCGCAGCTGAACAAACAGCTTTTTAATGGTGAGAACGAGCGAAATCAAGCGTTGGAGTGTGGTAAAGTGATTGGGTTGACAGCGCATAGTATTGTTTGACAACAAACGCCTTTCTGCTGCAGAAAACGTGTGAAAGTTGCCGCAAATTTTGATTTATTTAGCAATTAAAGTTACATACCACAGAAATCAAGCCACGCGTGTTACAAAGACGGCATCAGTTGGGTTCGCATTTTACGGTTTCTCCTCAAATGTTGATAGAATATTTTTTACAGTAGATGTATTACTGTAATCTCCCAATCCCAAATAATAGTTTTACTGTGGTATTGGAAGGGGTATCCGAAAAAGCTTAGAGTTAGATTTGCAGGCAATATTTTCAGTGCTAAATTTAGGTCAGATAGAGATAGCTTAGTTGCATAGTTATTCTGAAGCGGAGTTGCAGCTGTGGGCAAAATAACGCATGTAAAATGTGTTTGAAATATAAAAATATGACTAAGCACTAATTAGGATTATTTTATAAAAATGGATGTTAGATCTGAAATTAAATAATAGAACTGTAAACAGGTAAATATACAGAATAAAAATACCCCTATAAATTACAGTTGTAGCTAGTAGCTGATATTAAAAGGCAGCATTATTTTACAGAGGTGGAGTCCTCGAGGACGTCCTTGGCCCTGGCCGAGTCCTCGAGAACACATTTTTAAGTCCTTAGCCTCAAGTCCTCGAAAATTGCCTTGTCCTCGGCTCGAGGACAGCACTATTTTTTGAATGGTAAGAATTTTGTAGATCGGCTGAAAAATGTTTTTCTAGACCGTTTTTTTTTTGGAGATCGACGGAAAAAAAATTTTAAGATCTTTTTTCTTAGGAAAACACTTGAATTTGTGTCCTTGGTCCTTAGCCTTGGCCTCGAGCATTGCTGTCCTTGGCCTCGGATTTTTTTTGTGTCCTCGGCCTTGGCCTCGAGCCTTGTGTTCTCGACTCCACCTCTGTTATTTTATGCTCACATTACTTAGTCACCTCCTTTGAAATGCAGCATTATTTCGAGAACATTTACTACTACGCCATTTGCAGTTTAGTGTTACAAGTTTTAGATAGTCTTTAATTAAATGCATAGGAGAGCCAAGTCCGTTAATCGTTAATCCGTTAATTACGAAGCTAACTTTTTCATTAAATCGTTAACCCGTTAAAATTTTTTTTCATGTTAAAGGACTAAATTAACTTCCGTTAAGTTCTGTTAACTTCCGTTAAAGTTTTTATCGTTAATATCTTGCACCATTCATTTATTATAATGGTACAAACCAGTTGGCATTGGTAATTTTATTGAAGGAAAAAAGGTTGTTTTATTTTGTTTCCCCTTTGATGTATTCTCCCTTAGCATCAACAGAGCGTTTAATTCGGATTTTCATAAAAAAAAGAACACGACAACACCCTTAACATAAAATAAAAAAAAAAACAATTAACATTGCCATGAATTTTGATTTTGCTTTATTTTACTTTTTTAATTCGTGGTGAGTTTGCAGTTTTCCAATGCATGGACTGCCTCTTTGTCTCTGGGTTGTACTGGAAAATTCATCTCTCATCGCAGGTACAGCAGTAATCACACTGTATAAAAATTTAGGGTTTTCTTCAATTTGTTTTGAAATGTCAGCGCAAATCTCTTGGCGTTTTTCTTTTTCATCGTTAGTTAAAAGCTTTGAAACAACTTGTGCACAGACCTTTGTCATATGCAAATTTTCATGCAGTACTTGCCACATTGTTTCTTTGTTATTGGACATCCTCTCTGCTATCAGTCGAATACTAAGCCGACGATCTTCTCGGACAATTTTTTCGATTTCTCGGTTATTGTTAGTGGTTTTTGGTATGGTTGGGCGTCGTGAACGTTCATCATCTTCAACATCAGTCCGGCCTTCATGAAATCTTTTGTGCCATTCAAAAACTCGGGTTCTTGACATGCATTCTTTGCCGTAAACTTTCATCAAAGCTTGAATTTTACTAAAATTTTCAAGTTAATTCTTTGCTTAGTTTTAGAGTTAAACATTTTTCTGCGGCTGTAACAGAACTTCTTGCAACAATGAGCAATTTGCTACTTCTGCAAGCCAAGGTTTTTTCCGACGCGCAAAAAAACGTGCACTTGCTTTCAACGTCAAGGTACCTAATTTGTTTAAAATATAACAGTAATTTTGCGTGTAACTTGTCAGAAAATAGTCGCCTGCAGTTGTGCGTCTTCTTAACATCCAACTCACAGAAAAAAACGTATTCGTTTATATTTTTGCGACAAATTTTGAGCTGTTACAACTTAAAAATTTCTTTTTCTAAACTTGTAAAAATACTCGTACTCGAACTTTTTTACGGTACTCGTACTCGAGTACATTTTTCAATATCAGTTCTCGTACTCGTACTCGAAGTTTTTTGCGGTACTCGTACTCGGAAGCTGAGTACTCGACTCTATCACTGGCTATAAAGTATATATCGTATCAGAAGGCTATGCTAGTTTTATTCACGATCACTAAGCTAAGTATAACCGTATTTAGCTCTAAACTTGAAAGTTTCGAAATCTTCCCACAAGTTATTGTACTTATGCTGTATTTATTATATGCTTTTTCGCTCGAAAATGCATGGCAAAGCTGTTGAACTAAAAGCATGGCAAAAGCTGTTGAACAGAACGATTGACCATAATAGCCGAATAGAGTGGCATAGGCCTAGTTGACTGACCATAGACTCTTTATCAGTGAACTGAAAACTAATGGTTTTGCATTTTTTCTTCTTGCTTAATTTGTTTTAAAATATGCCGATTCGTCCAATCAGCGTGACTGTTTTCTTCACGGTTCATTTATTCTACAAATACGTGTAATCAAATTAGCCGAATACGTGTGGCCTCAAAAAAACCTTTTCAACAAAAGTATGCTTTTTTCTTTAATGCTCTTCTCTTTTTGTCCGCGCGTCTGTCCCTATTTTACTAAATAAAGAGTCTCTGGCCTGACGGTACACGTAGCAAAGTAACTTGTGTTGTGTTTACTTGTTTATTGCAGCAATTAAGAACTAAGATAGTAATTAAAGAGCATTTGTTTTTGAAGAATTTTGGGGCTATCAATGTCCCTAGATAGCCTACTTCAAATACTGTAGAAATCCATGGCATATCACGGAGAAGAATTTACCCTTAAAACTATTTTTAATCAATTAAAAGCAAATTGTAATGCATGAAAGTAAAGAAAACGTAAATGTATTGTGACATCACACACGAACGTGTTGATCTAGACACCTTCTACATGATATAAAATCAGCTGCAACCTGCAAGCAAAACCTAGTTATGATTTATGATGGATAATAATTGCAGTCAAATCAGTCGAAACTCTCAAATTTGTAACAGCTTTATTACATCATATAGTGGTCTGCCGACTACATACTTCGATTACTATCTTGAATTTATTCAATGCTTATATTAGCTTGTAGTGCGACTGTTCTACAGCAAGCTTGAACAGGAAATTGAAACAAAACTTAAATGGATTATGACGTCACACACGAAAGCGTTAAGCACGACCCTTTTTGCTCCCTATAAAACTTAGCTGCAACCAAATCCTTGTACTGTATGATGGACGAAGGTGGAGTCGAGGACACAAGGCTCGAGGCCAAGGCCAAGGCCAAGAACACAAAAAAATCCAAGGCCAAGGACAGCCTTTCCGAGGACAGACACTCTCGAGGCCAAGGACAGGAATGCTCGAGGCCAAGGCCAAGGACCAAGGACACAAGCGCAAGTGCTCTCCAAAAAAAAAAAAAAAAAGGTCTTCACAAAAATTTTTCAAGCGATCTCCACAAAAAAACGTTTTCCAAAAAAATTTTCAAGCGCTTCACAAAATTTTAACAATTCAAAAAATAGTGCTGTCCTCGAGCCGAGGACAGGCCAATTTTCGAGGAAGGCCAAAAACTTGACCTTCGAGGCCAAGGACTTCAAAATGTGTCCTCGAGGACTCCACCTCTGATGATGGATTATGTAGCAGTCAAATCAATTGACATTGGCAAATTTGTAACAGCTTTGTGATGTCATGGTGGTCTCCCGATTACATCTTTCACTCGATCCGAGTTATTTCTTTTAGCTATTTTTCATTTATTCAATATTGGCATTTGGCTAAATCAGGCTGTCCAATAGCAAGCATGAATACGAAATTAAACAATATATGTATATATGCATTATGACGTCACAAATGCATCTTGTCCACCGTCTACTTCGATAGAAAACCTTGAGCAGCCAAGAAGACCTTGCTTTGATTTAAGATCAACGATTGCACTAAAACACTTGAAATTAGTAAATTTCAAACAAGCATTATGACGTCATAGTGGGCTTCCGACATCTTCGAGCATGCTTCGTGCCGATTTCTAAGAACTGAAAAAGCAAAAATGTAACAGTTCGCTCGCATACTACGCTTTCCTCAAGCACAAAGTCTATTAATTCAAATAAAAAACCCCAAGTTTTTTTTTTAAATATACAATATTAAAATGATCGAAAAAAATTGGAAACATTTTTTCACCATGTAGTGACGTGTGATCCAAAGTCATTTTAACTAACGTGTGACCCAAAGTCATTGGAACGATAGACGCTCGCGTCGCGTGTTCCTCTGTTTTTACTCGACCATTTTTCAACTAACGAGTGCAAAATTTCAAACTTTTGCTTATAACTCGAGAACGGTTGGGTCTAGCTAGTAGCTACATGAAATTTTGACAGCAGTTTGAGATTAATGTGTTGTATGTTTGTACACAATTTCGAGGCAATAGGTCACGTGACTTCGGTTTTAGAACCCGAAAACCGCCCCACAAGTTTGGTGTAAAAAGCGGTCTCAGTCAAAAACGGCTTAAGTACGGCAAAAAATATTTCACATGGTTATATGCATAGGTGGGCACAAGTCCGTTAATCGTTAATCCGTTAATAACGAAGCTAACTTTTTCTTGAACTCCTTAATCCGTTAAAAAGTTTTTTCATGTTAACGGACTAAATTAACTTCCGTTAAGTTCTGTTAACGGACTAAAGTAACTTCCGCTAAGTTCTGTTAACTTCCGTTAAGGTTTTTGTCGTTAATATCTTGCACCATTCACTCATCGTACCGGTACAAACTAGTTTGCACTGGTAGCACTTGTTGCATATTAGCACGAGTTTTATAGAAGAAAGCGAAGAAAGGAGCTCTTTTTTGTGACAAATAATAAGCTGCAGCCTCAGAGGTCTATTAATTATCGCTGTTTACAATTTCCAAAGATTTACCAATCGCAGCTTCGTTAGTGCATTTGAACTTATTTTTATCTTGAAATAATGATTAGATTGTAAAATGTAACTTCCAAAACACAAAAAGACCACCATAGGAAAAAATATTTTTTTACAATCAGCTCAACAGCGTCAATACGTGTTCTAGAAGTGAGTGAATAAAAAGAAATGTAAATTACACGCAAAATGTTAACGAGTTAACGGACTTTATTAACTTCCGTTAATTAAAGCTGAAAATAACGGATTAACGTTAACGGAGGTGTGAAGTTTGTTAACGGACTAGTGGTTAACGAAGCTAACGTTTTGCATTAACTTGCCCACCTATGGTTATATGTTTCAAGACATCCTATCATCCAAACCAACCCACTTTTGGCCGCAATGAAGTCTATTTTTTTTTCCTTTTTTTTCTTCCTAATTTTTGTACGATCTTCTTCTAAACCACAAAACATGGAAATCTAAATTTTGTGTAAAGTTGTTGAGCTGCAAACGCAATTTTTTGGGGCAACTCGACCGGGAACCCCCCAAAATGGGGTCCCAAAAAATCAATTTTTTGAACGACTCAACCCCATAAACATTGGGCCGTGTAAAACACAGGTTTTACTCGCGTTTTTTTACACCTAAACTACGTGAAAAACTCGTGTAAAACACAAACTTTTGCACAAGCAGGGTCGTGTTTTTACACGTGTTCTTGACACGTGTATTTTCCGTGACCAAAACACAGGTTTTACTCTTGTTTTTTTTACACCAAACTACGTGAAAAACTCGAGCAAAAGACTCGTGTAAAACACGAACTTTAGCACAAGCGGGGGTCGTGTTTTTGCACGTGTTCTTGACACGTGCATTTTCCGTGACCAAAACACAGGTTTTATTTTTTTTTTTTTAACCAGAACAACGTGAAAAACTCGTGTAAAACACAAACTTTGCACAAGCGGATTTCGTGTTCTTGACACGTGTATTTTCCGTTGTCTAAGCTACAAAAATCTACTTGTTTTCATACACTGGTAATATTAATATTACAAGTGAATGAAAACACGTAGATAGTTGCAGAGTAGACAACGAAAAACACGTCTAAACACGAACGCCGCTGGTGCAAAGTTTGTGGTAACGGTCCACGCGTTCTCTTCACTGGTGACAGGTTGGGTAATGGGTAACGGTATTCTTTGTGACGTATTGTACGATGCGTAACCTACAAAATACTGTATTATTCACTCTTGCCACAAATATATCTTAAAAAAGTTTTATTAATAAGCAAAAGCACTAAAAACCTGAAAGCCACACACACTCGCAACGCAAAACCAATTACAAGTGACAGTCAATACCTTTAGAGTCGTCTTTACGACAATCACATGATCCAGAGATATACGTACAGCTCAACTCGCATCTTTGTCAAATTGTTGTGGCCTTGGATAAGACGCTTTACGACGATCCGTCGAGCAGCATCTTGGTTGAATCTGTCAAGCGGTATAATCACTCAAAAATCTAAATCTCGTAAAAATCCCGGAAGCTCCTATAAGCTGGTGCGGATTCGCCCAAATAGTGCCATTGCGTCTGTCCCGTGAAAGTAGACGAGCAACCAGGATTTTGTGAGGAGGGCTCTATTGCTTGAAAAATATCTCATATGGGGGCAAAAACCCCAGCTGCTGGCGATTTTAATGCTTTTTTCAGAAAAAATAATCATTTCAGCGTCAGTTCGGATCAATTTTGTACCTTTTTGGAGCCATTTAAATGAACCAAATTGCCAAGATTTGAACGTTAATTAAAGAATTACGGTAAACCGCCCAGCTCCTTGAAGCTTCCCTTACTCGCACGTCAAGTCCAAAACATGTTTAAACGTTGCAATTTGGGTTAAAATTTCTAAGTGATTTGGCTAAAGTAGGGCTGAAGCCCCCTTAGCCCTACCCCTGGTTGCGCCACTGCGTGAAAGGATAAAAATGGACCCAATCAATTCAATCATTGCTGCTTCTGTGACACGGAATTTTTTATTCGATAGTCAGATGCTTTTAAATATTCCTGAATCACCGCTTTCATTCCGCTGTTGGTTGCGTCTGCACCCGCGATCAGAACCTGCGAAAAAATAACTTTTGTTACGACAGTATTCGAACTTTGTTTCAAGTCTGTATATTATGCTAATTATAATGTGCAATAGAGTGGCCTGTGGGCCACTGTACTAAAATTGCTTCATGATTATCAAATAAGCAATGCAGGCCGCAAATTTCAACAGATGTTCGCCAAATTTCCCTCGACAGTGAGTCTCCATATTAAGCACAAAATTGCGGGGCGTCAAGCAAGGAAGCTGCAAAATTAATACTGGAAAATTGAGTCGGTGCAATTCGCCTTAATCTAAAGGAACATAACAAGGCAATCAAAGGACGGCAAATGCCATTGTTTGCGTGAAAAAATTTTGATGATAGTACTTGAAGTAGGTTCGCACTCGAACATTTTGATGTGTACTCGTATGCGAATGTCGAATATTTGAGTTTATCTCTGGTGGAAACCTTCTGGTTATTTTAGCTCGGTTTGTGGTGGGATTAGTAAACCTCTGGCTCGAGATGGAGGCGTGACCAAACGCTATGGAGAGCAATTAAACCGGCGATCTCCTATGGACTAGATTGCAGATTGAAAATAAGAGAGAAGCCGAAGACTGCTCTTTTATGAGGATAAGAGGCAGGCGAGTTGAGAATCGGTTGATGAAGACCATACGTCAAATGACTACAGGAGGGAAACTCGATTTTCCCTATCCTGTAACAGAGAGTAAGAGGTTGTGCGTGTTAGCAGCTGAGTTGAGAAAGGACAGAACGAGCATGAAGGGCCAATTTCGCTAAGTAGACGGAATTTAAAACGGGTTAAGACTGCAACTTATATGTTGTTCTCAGTCAGCGCCGTCGCTGCCTTGCCCCTCTCTCCCCGTTCCGTGTCGGGATAGTGATGTGGGCCTACAGAATTGTTGCTTCGTAAGTGTATAAAATTGCGCGTAACTTGTAGCTAGAGGCAGAATAGCCAAGTCACCTAGAAAATTGAAGGAGAACCAGGTTCATCCATTTGTGAGAGGTCTCCAAACGCACTCAAATACCAGACGATATTGTTTGGTCCAAATTTTGAGCTTATTACGTCCAGTTCTTGCTTTATCTCTATTTGAAATAATCGAATACGACGAGCTTCAAAAAATCACGTCATTCTTATTCAACACTACTATAACAATTTAAGTGTTGTACTGCACACTCCAAGGTAACCCATAGTTACATCTACATGGCTAAGTGTTTCATTAAGCAAAGTTAATCAGCACAATTTGCATGCAGCTTTTTAGACATGAACTCGCACCACTATTTTATGTCAAAAATGCTACACAGCTGGCCTATATATTACAGCGTAAGCATTCTAGTTCTACACCACATGTTAAAGCCTGAAATGATTATGAAAGTTATAAAATACAATATGAGGAGTCCACGTGTTGATTATAAATACATCTAAAAAGAAGGGATATCCATTTTGCAAAAAGATTTTTTGATATTATAAATTTTTTTAAATATAAACTTACTTTCATTTTTCAGATCTTTAACCTCTTTACGAAATATACCGGTATCACAATCACGTCCTCAAAAAGGGCACGTATCTTTGCAAGTCACCTGCTAAATCATCCATTTCAGTTTCCTTTGGTTATCATATTAAATCTAATGTTTTATTATACTTGGTCTATTACGCCGAAGTATGTAACAAGTTGGCTGGACCCATTTCTACGTCTTTGCGCTTGCACGCAACACAGTTCCTTTCGAAGAAATGTCGCCACGGTGGCGAGCGGTTGGCAACACTGTGTTCAATTTGACCAACCCAAGACTTGAACCTTAGACTTCAACTTAAAAGAATAAAGTGTTACCGCTCAACCAACTGGCCGATTCCTTCATCTGGTTACCAACTCAGAATATTATATTACATATACACAATACAGTGCAGTATACCCTAGCTCTAATGCCCAATATGCAATAATCAGTATTCATCACCCACAATCTCTTTTATAATTTCTGATCTTAGCCTCAGTTTGGTCACGTACGTAGTTACCTGCCGCAGGACTGTACGCCTACATGACCACAGGCGTAGCCAGGGGGGCCCAGAGGGCTTGCCCCCAATCAAAATATTACCAATGATAGAAATGTGACAAAAAGCGTTGTTTTTCTTTAGTTTCAGCGTCTTTTAGCATCTTCGCATACAACCGTACACGTAATCAACAGTAATTAACAACGCCTAGCGGCTGGGGGCTTCGCCCTTATATAGGCCATACTTGACCAGGTGAATGGGATTTCTTGGGTTGAATTCATGATCATACCCAATATAGGCCATACTTGACCAGGAAAACTTTTAATGGCAACCCATCAATATTTACTTCCAAATGAAGAGTAGCAGCATTGTCAGAACTTGAAGTGCCCATAGTAAAGAACTTCTCATAGTTGTGCAAATTAAAACAAATTTCAGACTCAATACCTAAATGATAATATTGACCACCAGCTATATGCTTTACGAGATCAGTACATTCAGATAGTGTTTGGCATAAGGTCCGAGAAACTTTCGGAAGGTCAGGATGATGATGGCGTTATACTTGCAGCTAAGATTTCAAATCATTTTGAGTGCCAGAAGCTTGCTTTACCCACTTACTTAAGTCTTCTGGAGATTGTGAAAATTAACCTCTTTCCCATCACTGTTGCTGAAATCATCACTCAGCATCGGTACCTCAAGATTTTGAAAGGATTTGCTTTCATCATGTACTAGTACTACATGTGCAATTTCTTCGCATGTTTTAATATCATCCTCAGTAGGCCTATTACTTTCTGCAAAATGTTGCAAATCTACCGATCACTTAAATCGTTTTCAAATTCTGATGATGTGCCTTCATTTAAGCTTAACGTGTTAAAACCTGAAGCAATTTGAGGTCCATTGGACTGGCCACTTCGTCAAGCGGTAACACGTTTGTCTGTGGAGCAGTAGGTCTGAGGTTCAAATCTTGGGCAGGTCAAATCAGAGACAGTGTTGCCAACGGCTTGCCACCGTTGCCACATTTCTTCGAAAGGAGCTGTGTTGCCCAGGCGCAATGATGCAAAGATGGGCCCTGCAAACTCGTTACACGCTTCGGAATAATACAGCGAGTATAATAAAAGATTTGATTTATCAACAAATTCAGATACTGTGCTTATGGCCGTTATTGGCAGGCCTAGTACATCACTTCGTGGATTATGAACAGCAGCAAACTTAAAGAGTTTAGCTCTGCTAAAGCTCTTCTATGCTTACACCACCAGGATAACTTTTTTTCAGACATACATTAGTTATGCCAGTTATCGGCATATAATCAGACTACCAAGTTAGAATGGTCACAATATAGCCTTACATTAAATTTATATCATGAACATAGATGGGGTATATTACTAATGGTTATAGATCATAGTTAAATGAAGTTGTCATATATTATAAGAATGAAAATCTGTAACAACATTTTCCCATATTTCTTTGAGATGCCTACGCTCTATATGTCCAACAACTTTTCAAAATAGCAGACAGAGTACCAGTATACTGGACGACTCTGAGTGGTTTCTACTTTTCCAAGCAGAGTATTCTATACACTCTAGCATTGTGGGCTTGTGGCATGCTGATTCTGTTTAGCATGCTCTTTATATCACAAAAATGCAACAAAATTATGCAAAATCAGCATGTCACAGTACTTACATAGCCTAATCTACTGATTAAAGTCATGCTGTTTTGTTGAATTATGATATTAAGTTTTACAATTTTTTGAAAAAAATAGCTTTTTTAATGCCATTTGGATCACATTTTGCATGCTTTCAGCAAAACACCTTCAAAATCTTGCATTTTGGGGTTAAATTTTGTAAGTGACTTCGCCCAAGTCAGGGGAGCAAGGTACATTGCCTTCTGCAATACTTTTAGCATTAAATAATAATTCACTCAAAGATTTGCCTTGATGATTTTTGTTTTATGATGAAAATAACCAGTTTTAGTGATACACGTACGACCAGGAGCCCAGGCACCCTCAATTCAAGTTCAATAATTTGTTCAATAAAAATTTCCTCTCGCGAGGTTTTTTTTCAAAGGATTTTTCCACTTGAAAACTGGTAAGGTGGAGGTAGATTTTAAAGTCATTTAAAGTTGGTACATTACATATAATAGATAGTTACTAATCATTTCAATGCAATATAAAAGTTAGTTAGGAATGGAGGCCTAAACATGCTATTGCATAAAAAAGTTACATGAAGGCTTGAAATTGCACCGTTTAGAACAAAACCACTGAATTTCTCCAGGCTTTTACATTTAAAACGGTTGGCAAAAAATTAAATTGAGGGGTCCGAGCTTCCTGGTCATCAATACTAATATTATTGCTAATTACTGTAATACGTGTGTACTGTTGCACTGGAAAAATGCAAACAAAAACACACAAAAACTGAAACTAAACAAACAATAGGCTTTGCGTAATCATTTTTATCATTGGTAACATTTTTGTAGGGAGGTGGCCTGGCTCCAGGGTATGGTATGGAACAGAAATTTTGGTATGGAATATGGAAGATGTCAGAATGGAATGGAAAACAATCTTCCACACCAATTCCATACTAGATTTCGCTCATGGAATTTGCAGAAAAATATATACGAATAGTGATAACTAAAAATATATAAAAGCGTTTAGCAGCTAGTAATTCGTCGACAAATTAATAGGTTAATTCGGTCATGAACATTACACAAACAGTGTAGGCATTGCAATGATGCTGACTGGGTAATTTTTAATTTGAGAATGACAATTTGCCTAGTGCCATCACCAGAGTAAACAAAATGAGGGGCGCTAAAATAGACTGAACGTTTGACGTTAAAACTGATCTTGTTTGGCTACAATTTAGGTGCAATTTCAGAATTCTGCAATCATGTCTAAAAAAAAGAAATATGTAAGTCCAGTTGCATTTCCTAGCTTTTTTTGTTACCGGCCAATAATTACTTGAAGTATACATTGTTTAGGTCGCAGTCACTGGTGCTAATAGACTTTTCAAGTGATTATGGGCTGGAAACAAAAGGAGCTAAGACACGCTAAAGGACTTTTAGACATGATTACAGTATTTTGAAATTGTGCAAAATTTGCAGTCGTAAAAGATCGGCTTTAGCATGCAAAAGCTCAGTCTATTTTAGTGACCCCCCCCTTTGCTTGCTACGGCAATGGCACTAGGCAAATTGTCATTCTCAAAACAAAAATTAAAAAGGTTGGGAACTACTGTGCTAAACGCTTCCACATATTTTTAGTTATCACTATACATAAATATTTTTTTATAGAAGCCATGAGCAACACATCTAGTATGGAATTGGTATATATGGAAGTACGTATTCCATTCCAATCCATTCTGGCATCTTCCTTATTCAATACCAAAATTTCCGTTCCATTCCATCTTCTATTTCATATAATTCCATGCTCTGCTCCTAGCTGCACCCTATGTCACCACTAGGCCGATTTTTATCAGTGATTCAGCTTTTTCATCAGGCACAGGCTGACACATTTTTGAATTTTTCATTTTTTGCTATTGCAAATTAGCCAATAATTAGGGCACATAACGACTCAAAAAACCCAAGACAGAACACTGGCTGCACTTATGGTTTAATGATTAGACAACCGTATAAGTTTGCTATCTTATCAAACATAAAATTTGGCATAACCAAACTTCTAAAGAACATTGACCATAACTGAAATACCAAGCACTGAGCAGCTTTAACACTAAAAAGAACAACTATAAGCTTAAAAACTAAAAATATAGGCTTAAAAAAAAAAGTTATTCAGACATCCATCGCAACCACCGATCTACAGACTGGTGCCGGTCCTTGGAAAGTTCGTTCCAAACTGTACTTTTCCAGGTGAAATACTTTCATCAAATTTTACAGTTGTAGAAAAACAAAAGATAGGTTTTGCAATACCATATTCATTCATATGCCAATGAGTAAAATTTTGTTATACTAACTACGTTAGTACAAGAAAGTATTTTGTCCGAAACAGTTAAGTATTTAAAACATTTTATCTGAAAATAATTTTTAGGACAAAAGCTGAAAACTGCAAACTCTTTCCAAAGAATATCAGAAACAATAAACCCATAAAAAAAACAGATACATTTACAGAAAGTGAATAAAACCACCAACTACCTCTTTATAAACTTCTATAGTTTTAGTAACTTACGAAAGGTGATACAGGTTGGAAAGGCCAAATTTACATTGCGCTGGACCCTTAATCACATTTTTTGCACAAAAAATTCATTGAATAAAAAAAAGTTTTCCACCACTTATAAGTCGCATTTTCCATCCAAATTACAGAAAACCACCTAAAAAAGTCTTCGCCACCCAGGAGCGCAATATTGCTTGATATACAGTGCCATCATAGACTTTTATTTAGTGGACTAGAAACAGATCGCTGAGAAAATGAGTAGAGATTGAAGAAACAACATTTGCTTATGATGCGAGAGTATTTTGCGACCATGCGCATTCGACTGATTTGATTGGACATATTTATAAAAAGAGTCAACTGTGAAGAAAAAAGTCACTTTGATTGGACAAATCGACATATTCTATAACAAATAAACCATTACGAAAAAAAGACAAAACTGTTGGTTTCCAGTCCACTAATAAAGAATATATGGTAACATTTCGCCACTAAGTAACATTGGCTCTGTCAAAAAGTACTACCAAGAAAAAAGATTAAAACAATAGTATCAGATTGTGATAGATAAATACTGTAGATTAATCATATAGTAGTTTTTCAATCTTTTATGTTGATATTATTTTTATGTGAAGATTAACATAAGCGTGTTACAAGATTATCAGCATATGTTTAGCAACCTATTGGAAGTTATTTATCAAAACCTGAGGAAGTGCAACAAATTGGGAGTTAATAATAGCATTAAGTTTTTATCGCTCGATTTAGCTTGTTCAATCTTAATGTATATGCATGATCTTGCTTTAACACACGAGAAGCAAGGTAGCCACCTTGTTATGATATGACCTTAACCACAGAAACAAAAGACCCAAAGTTTGAAATCTGCTTAGTTTTAAAAGAAATCTGTACTCACTCAGACATAGCCTAATACAGTAGCTAACCAAAATAATATTCCTGAGCACTGAACCGTATTGAAGAGACAGCATAATGAAAGCTATAACTTTTGATTGATGCTTGGATCATGGAATGGATGAGATCCAACAGTTTTTTTTTCATATGTTGATGCAGAATATAATTGGTATTTTGGATGAATTTGCAATGATAACTTACTTATATTACCTACAATTTCTGAGAAGTAACGACTACAATAATTTTATTACTTTTTTTAAGTAAATTTTGGTGAAGTATTGTCATTATTTCAGATTTGCCAACTAGGCCTACTGCTACAATGGTAATCCTGAACCAGTAGCCCAATAGTTTACTGTACAAGCCTATACCTGCTCTGCAAGCTACCACAACTTACTGCACTTGCATCACAGGCTACCTTGATATTGATAAGAACAACAACGTTGCAGCTTACCATATACACAGTAGGCCTATGGGTATTGGGTAACTACCTAGCTAACTTTTCTGTAAACCCTCTAACGCTAGCAAAAACATGTCAATCAATCAATCAATCAATCAATCACCGATACATTTATTTGTGCTCAAATCAAAATAATCAGATTTCAAAATACAGCACAGAAAAATAAAGCACCAGGAGATGGCAAAAATGACCATCCGGTCTTCAAGTCAACCACCACCTGTCACAAATCATGTAGCATGAAAGTATGTTTTAAGAAAGTACATTTACACAAATAAACAAAAACAAACCATAGTTCAATATTTACATTACATGACTCTGATAATGTCACGTTTATTTTAACCTAATCAAGAGTATATTTGCGAATGAAATGGAATTTTAGTTTCCATTTGAATTGACTGAAAGGTAATAATTTGAGTTTGTTAGGTACAATTTGCCATACTTTTGGTCCCACAAAAGAAAACAATTTTTTACCAAAATCTGTCCGTTTTCGAGGAATGAAGTAGTTATTCTTTGATGAGAGTCATGTATGATGTTTGTGCATCTGCGTTGCAAGGCAAAAGATTTGGTTATTGCGCAATGTCATTTTGTTCTTTATTTGAAACATATTTTTTGCAATTTCTAAATTACAAATGTCATGTATTTCTAATAAATTTAGTTTGAAAGAGTGGAGTAGTGTGTTCAAGATACGGGCTACTAGTTATATTTCTGATAATATCAGATATATTTGTGTGATTTTTCAAGAGGATTGAGTGTGTTTGCATGGGCCAAGTCCACGTGGAAATGCAGTAGCCTATTGCAAATGCAAATATATTAATCAAATGCAAATATATCAATAAACAGTTTTAAGTGTTAGAAGCAGGGTGTCGAACTGAACCTGAACCCGAATGAACCGTTTCATTTTGGTGAACTCGAACCGAATCTGAACCAGCAAAATTTTAATTCAGTGAACCTGAACCAAACCTAAACCCTCAAAACTGTGCTCAAGTGAACCCAAATCGAACCTGAGCCCCTAACAAAAGTAAGAATATATTTTTCCATATTCGGATGCCGCTGGTGCTGGTACACGCACAATAAGAGCATTGGTGATCATCAACAGGATCAGCAATTTCTCCTTTTTTTTTCTGGATGAAACGAGTAGGCCTAACAACAGTTAAATTTTAAGTATATGAACCCGAACCGAACCTGAACCAGTAATATTTTACTTGAGTGAACCTGAACCAAACCTGAACCTCAAAAATGGTGTTCAAGTGAACCCAAACCAAACCTGAATCGCTAAAATATTTTGAGCAGGAGCTTAACCTGAACCGTTATCTGGAACGAAGTGACTTGGCGCACGGAACGTGCGCGGTTATTGGGTTAAATAAACAGAGATTCTAGTGACGTCACTCGTTTTCAGAAATTTTTATTTTGATTATTACAGTTATAGGTTTGGGTTTGGGTTTAGGTTAGGGTTTGGGTTAGGGCTAGGATTAGGGTTTGGGCTTAGAGTTAGTTTTTTTAGTCTTTATTACAAAATGTCTGCACGCACGGAACGTGCACCAAGCCTTTTCCTATTTGGAAAGGTTCGATACCCTGGTTAGAAGGTCTACATATTGTCTTAATTTTCATGTTGCCCATGATTCGGAAAAAAGTTTAGAACAAATCTGTTGAATATGCGGTTTCCAAGTTAATTTGTCATTAAATGTGATTCCTAGTAATACTTGATTTGAGAGACTTGTTCAATTTTGAGATCTGATTTGAGATACTTGTCTAACATGCTCACAAACTAGCCCATTTCCGACAAAGCATAAATTATTAATTTGTATTAGTCATGAATTTATTAGATCTTGGCTTATTCTGTCATTGGGCCTTTGTATGGTACATACCAGTAGCCTAGTCTTACTACTCTACCACATTCAGACACCTATTGAAAGCCTAATGCTTGATGCGATGACCTGTCGATGAATAGGCTACACTAAACTAACTCTGTCTCTCTTAAATGCATTGCGCATGTACAGTGTAGGTTACTACTGCCTACTGGTTCTGGTACAAAACTGTTAGGTCTACGTAACCTAGGGCTATTATTAGGCTATTGCCATAGGCCTACTGCATACAAGGGGGTATGTGCCTCAGCTCCGATGGTTGTTTCCAACAAACTTGTTTTATCTACACTTGTCTGCATTCGCTGCACCAAACCTCCCAAACCTTTCCAACTGGTCTACCCAACCAAAACCACAGATCCTACAATATACCGGTAAGTTATTGGAACCAGAGGTGGAGTCCTCGAGGACGTCCTTGGCCTCGAGGACGTCCTCGAGGACACATTTTGAAGTCCTTGGCCTTGGCCTCGAAGCCTCAAGTCCTTGGCCTTGGCCTTGGCCTCGAGGCCTTAGGTCCTCGAAAATTGCCCTGTCCTCGGCTCGAGGACAGCACTATTTTTGAACCGTTGAAATTTTGTTGAAAACGCCAGAAACCTCGCGGAAAATTTGTAAATACCTTTTTTATTTTGCGCAAATGGAGCGTAGGTTTAGCCAAGCGGGCCTCCCCCCAATTGAAATTTCATCAATGACAAAAATGTGACAAAAAAGCCAATTGTTTCTTCAGTTTCAGTTTCTTTTTAGCGTTTTTCGTTTACGCCAGTAGCGAACAACAATACTGAAGACCAAGGGCCCCGGGACCCCCTAAAATCAATTTTGCCAGCCAATTTAAACGTAAATCTGGAAGAAATGGATAGTTTTCGTCCAAAAAGTTGCTATCTCAGGATCACATCTAGCCTTTTTATGAACGTAATGCATTAACCAAGGCCGGATTTATCACAATATGGCGCAGTACCAGCTAAAGACTCTGCGCTCAAATCTTAAGACTTTTTATGGTCACCTAAATTTGGCAGAAAGATGTTGCGAAAATCTCCAAAGTGCCAGGGGCCCAGCGCGATGGAAATCCGGATCGGCAATAACATGGCCAGTAGCGTAGCCGGGGGCGGGGGGGGGGGGGGGCTATATCCCCCCCATTGGCCTGTCAACCAAAATGCAGAATAAGAAAAACACCACGTTATTAGCTCTTCTGAGACTGTCTTTTGCGCTGGAATTGACTAAAAAGTGATTTAAAGCATTTTTGAAACATATATTCAGAGGGGGGGGGGGCTACTTTGTCAAAAATTAAAGTCACCAATCAATGAAAACTTTAAAAATTGCCCAAAAATAAGCAATCACATTTGATCGCTAGTGTAAAAACGCCAAACATAGATTTTATCAACAAATATATTATAAACTCAGAAATAAAGAGGGGGGTGGCTACTCAGTGTTAGTTAATCGCCAATCACTCCTCTCAAATATCTTTCCATTAGCGCCCCCCCCCCCCCGATTATTTTTCTTTATAAAATACAGACGAAATAGATTACTTCGTGTGAGTTTTGTTGAATAATAAGATTTTATGATTTACCTGCATGTAAACAAGAGAACTGCAATGTTATCATTAGCCACTTCCCACATAGCCCGATAATGCAACCAGTTGAATCATGTTGCGCTGGTAATTTCTATGCCACGTTTTAAAAGCATTATTTTTTTATTAAAATAGCTCTAAAATTAGGTTATATTCGCAAAAAAATGCAAAATTTGCGAGCGCTGGGGGCTCCGCCCCCAAACCCCCGTGCCTCCAGCGGCTGGGGTCTTTGCTTCCAGACCCCCAACCACAGCCCCCCCATTGCGAATTTCTGGCTGCGCGCCTGACACATGGTTAGTAAGCGAAACTAACCAACTATTGTACTATTTTTCAATAACAATTCATAAATTCACCTCCACTTCGCCAGTTTTTACGCACAAAATACTTTTTAAAAAAATTAGCCATGGAAAATGCTGATGGAACAAATCGTTGAACTTCAGTAAAAGGAGCCTGGGCCCCCTGGCCTAACATGCACTTCTATAACTGGCTATTTTTATGACAAAACAAAAATCTCTAAGGAAAATCTTCGAGTGGATTTTCATTTACTGCTAAAATGTTGCACGAGTCAATGCACCTTACTTCCCCCTACCTGGAGCAAATCACGTACAATTAAACTTTAACACCAAAATGCAAGATGTTAAACGTGTTTTGAACTAAGATTGCAACTAGAAGGAGGATTAAACAATTTAATTTTTCTAATTGGCTTTCAAATGTCAAAAATCTAGTGCTTTCAAATGGTTCTAAACATGTGCAAAGTGTGATTCAATTGCATTAAAATAGCTTTTTTTACCAAAAAATTAAAAAAATCGCCCAACAGCTGGGGGCTTCGCCCCCAGACCCCCGTCCGTGATACGTTTGAGTTACGTCCGTGATACGTCCGTGATACGTTTGGTTTTCTCAAAACGTCTCCAAAGTTACGTATTTGCACTTTTCAACTATATTAGTTGAGGCTCTCTCCCTTTGCAAAATCCTGGTTAAGTCAAAAACAGGCAAATTTTTGATGACGTCATTGCATGTGATTTGTGGTTTAAGCCTCCCCAATCAAAAATTCTGGCTACGCCTTTAAATTGGAGATTGCCTGAAAAACTTTTTTGAAGACCTTTTTTTTTGGAGAACACTTGCGGCTGTGTCCTTGGTCCTTGGCCTTGGCCTCGAGCATTCCTGTCCTTGGCCTCGAGAGGGTCTGTCCTCGGAAAGGCTGTCCTTGGCCTTGGCCTTGGCCTCGAGCCTTGTGTCCTCGACTCCACCTCTGATTGGAACGACCGACGCTCGCGTCGCGTGTTCCTTTGTTTTTACTCGGCCATTTTCTAACTAATGAGTGCGAGATTTCAGACTTTTGCTTATAACTCGAGAACCGTTTGGTCTAACTGCATGTAATTTTGACAGCAGTTTGAGATTATTGAGGTTTATGTTTGTACCAAATTTCGAGGCAATCGGTCACGTGACTTCGGGTTTATGACCCGAAAACCGCCCCGAAAGTTTGGCGTAAAAAGCGGTCTAAGTCACAGAGGTGGAGTCGAGGACACAAGGCTCGAGGCCAAGGCCAAGGACACAAAAAAAATCCGAGGCCAAGGCCAAGGCCAAGGACAGCCTTTCCGAGGACAGACATTCTCGAGGCCAAGGACAGGAATGCTCGAGGCCAAGGCCAAGGACCAAGGACACAAAGCGCAAGTGCTCTCCAAAAAAAAAAAAAAAAAGGTCTTCACAAAAATTTTTCAGGCGATCTCCAAAAAAAAAAAAAAAAAAAAAGGTCTTCACAAAAATTTTTCAGGCGATCTCCAAAAAAAAGGTCTTCACAAAAATTTTTCAGGCGATCTCCTAAAAAAAAAAAAAAAAAAAAAAGGTCTTCACAAAAATTTTTCAAGCGATCTCCACGAAAAAACGCTTTCCAAAAAATTTTTCAACCGCTCCACAAAATTTTAACTTTCCAAAAAATAGTGCTGTCCTCGAGCCGAGGACAGGCCAATTTTCGAGGACTTGAGGCCTCGAGGCCAAGGCCAAGGCCAAGGACTTCAAAATCTGTCCTCGAGGACTCCACCTCTGCTAAGTCAAAAACGGCTTAAGTACGGCAAAAAATATTTCTCATGGTTATATGTCTTAAGATATCCTTTCATCCCTACCAACCCACTTTCGGCCGCGATGAGGTTTTTTTCTTATTTTTTTCCTTTTTTTTTTCCTTTTTTTTCCTTTTTTTTCTTCCTAAATCTCATACGCTCGAGTTCTCCTAAACCACAAAACATAGAAATCTAATTTTTGTGTGAAGTTGTTGAGGTACATACGCAATTGTGTCTCCTGAAATTTTTTTGGGGCAACTCCCCCGGGAACCCCCCCAAAATGGGGCCCCAAAAAATCAAATTTTTGAACGGCTCAAGCTAGGATGCCAGTTTTTTTTGATATCAGTAGATATTTGAGAGACAAATATTTTGACATAATTTGGGGGTACCACTCCCCCGGGGACCCCCCCAAATGGACCCCCCCAAAAACAAATTTTTTTAACCATTTAACCTAGGGTGCCATTTTTCTTTGATATCAGTAGATATTTAAGAGAGAAATATTTAGACATGGTTTGGGGGTACCACCCCCCGGGAACCCCCCCAAAATGGGGCCCCAAAAAATCAAATTTTTGAACGGCTCAACCTAGGGTGCCAGTTTTTTTTGATATCAGTAGATATTTGAGAGACAAATATTTTGACATAATTTGGGGGTACCACCCCCCCGGGGACCCCTTCAAATGGACCCCCCCAAAAACAAATTTTTTAACGATTTAACCTAGGGTGCCATTTTTCTTTGATATCAGTAGATATTTAAGAGACAAATATTTTGACATGGTTTGGGGGTACCACCCCCCCGGGAACCCCCCCAAAATGGGGCCCCAAAAAATCAAATTTTTGAACGGCTCAAGCTAGGGTGCCATTTTTCTTTGATATCAGTAGATATTTAAGAGACAAATATTTTGACATGGTTTGGGGGTACCACCCCCCCCGGGAACCCCCCCAAAAAATCAAATTTTTGAACGGCTCAACCTAGGGTGCCAGTTTTTTTTGTTGTCAGTAGATATTTGAGAGACAAATATTTTGACATAATTTGGGGGTACCACTCCTTCGGGGACCCCCCCAAAAATAAATTTTTTAACGATTTAACCTAGGGTGCCATTTTTCTTTGATATCAGTAGATATTTAAGAGACAACTATTTTGACATAATTTGGGGGTACCACCCCCCCGGGGACCCCCCCAAATGGACCCCCCAAAAGCAAGTTTTTTAACCATTTAACCTAGGGTGCCAGTTTTTTTTTGATATCAGTAGATATTTAACAGACAAATATTTTGACATAGTTTGGGGGTGCCACACCCCCGGGGACCCCCCAAAAATCAAGCTTTTGAACGGCTTAACTTAGAGTGCCAGTGTTTTATGATATCAGGAGATATTTAAGAGACAAATATTTTGACATAGTTTGGGGGTGCCACCCCCCCAGGACCCCCCCAAATAAACCCCCCCAAAATCAATTTTTTGAACCCCCCAAAACCCCCAAACTGACAAATGGACCCCCCAAAAATCAATGTTTTGAATGGCTCAACTTGGGTGCCAGTCTGTTTTGATATCAGCAGATATTTAACAAACAAATAATTTGACATAGTTTGGGGGTGCCACTCCCCCTGGGACCCCCAAAAATCAATTTTTAAACGGCTCAAGCTAGGGTGCCAGTGTTTTATGATATTAGGAGATATTTAACTGACCAATATTTTGTCTCTACTTTTCTGGAGGTTTCATAATCAGATATTTTTGAATAATTGCTGATTTTACGGTAGACAAAAAGTACTTTTGAGCGTCACAGCATTAGCTATGTGTCGGTCGTTCACTGGGTTTGCTGGCAAACTCCCATCTAGTTAAATACAGTGTTTATGAAAAACAGAACGAATAAGTTGTGTCGTGTCTGATCAAAAATAATCATAAATCAGGGATGCAATACAAACTTGATTGATATTTTTTTCAAGTTCTTGACTCTTCCAAGTTTGAGTTTGGCGAAAATACTGATTCGTTTCGAATCCCATAGTTCGAGTTTTGTTAAAAAACAAGTTGAAATAAACCAACTGACATTAAGTAAATTTGACTTTTCTTTGGCGGTGTGTAATAACTATATCAGATTGTACTGTAAGTCGGGCGAGCTTTTCGGCTTGGGTTCGGGCTTAATTAACAAAATGTTGGTCTAAATTCAGGCTTGATTTACGTTTTTTGCCTTGTGTTTTCGCCTTTTAGATGCTGCAAAAGCGTAATTATTAGGGCGATTTTTTATTGACCTAAAAATCTCAAAAAATTGACCTTATTTTATCAAAAAATTGACTTTACTGACCTAACGAAAAAGCAAAGTGAAAGAACCAGTCCATAAAAAAAAAAGAAAAAAACTTGTAAACTATGGTAACCGCAACAAAAACTTATTTTTCAGTCTTGCATCTGTTATATTGGGCAACGTAACAGAGGGATTGTGATTGCGCAACAATTACATAAAATATTGAATAACAACATGCTTAACTGCTCTGCATAATTGCGCAGAATCCAGAGTCGTATTCAGTGTTTCGCTGTTCGCTGTATTGCAATCTTTGCAACATCAAAGTATGTTCGAATAACTAACGCATTGTCTTGGTGGTCGCCAACGACGGTTCTTGCACATTTTCGGCCCGAAAGCCTTTGAAATTAGTGATTGCGTGGTGAGCTCTGCAGTTGAATGATCGAGTGATAAAAGATCTTTCGCGGACTTTGTGCTTCCTAATGCCGGCGGCAGATTCAGCGTATTTTCGGTCCGAAAGTTTTTCTCGAAAAAAAAAATCTATTTTCCATCTCAGTATATTGTTGTTATTGTTACTGATATTAAACACAATAGCACAAGAGCTTCTTATTTGTTGGTGCTCTTGTATTGTTGGTTTAACAGGTGGCGATATTTCTACTGTGACGAAACTACTTTGTGACGAAATCACTGTGACGAAATCACCCTGTGACGAAATCACTGGTAACCAAGGGCACAGTCGTCAAGTGTAAGATGGAACAGCCAGGCAGAGCAAACAAGTTTGCAATCAAACTTCGTCTTTGAACAGAAATTTTCTGTCTGATAATGATGTTTTGGGCTGTCTCGTTATCAGCTGATCAGCAAAAGCACTGTGACATAACAAAAACTTTATTGTTTTTAACAGTGATAAAGTAATGTACGGTATGGAGTAAAGGTTATGTAGTTTGCGGTGGTAATGATAACAGGATGTAGAGTAGGCTATATCGAGGACGTAGTAACTAATCACAATCGTAGCCTACTTATTAACTATATTTGGATAAAAACTGCTTTTTTAGTGCATAATACAAAATTGGGTAATAACCGAGTTCTGTAAATCCGGGCCAGGTCGCAAGCTAAGGCTATTGGTATTGAACGTTGGTAAAGCGGTCCAAAGTAATATAATAAACCTAATACGAATGATGTACCGGTCCAGCACAATAGTGCAACGGTAAAATCTTAAAAATTTTATGAAAAAATAGGAAAATACATTGAGTTAGACTAAAAAGAGTAAAATGTAGGCTACAAACAAGCCAGGGAAACTTACAGTTAGCCTGGACAACTTAACTCACAGTTAGCCTGGATAACTTGGATAGTCGTACTAGGAGTAAACTACCGATAGTCACGCCTGCTTGTTCAGCACTGAACTAGAATTTATATTTTAAACCAAATCACACCAAATCTTTCATTATACTGTATTATGCCGAAGCGTGTAACAAGTTTGCAGGGCCCATCTCCACGTCATTGTGCCCTGGCAGTACAGCTTTGGAAAAAAAATTGCTACGGTGACAAGCCTGCAAGCCATTGGCAGCACTGCGTGCGATTTAACCGGCCCGAGATTTGAACCTCAGACCTCCCGCTCCAAACATGAACGCGTTACCGCTCGACCAAATAACTGTTCGGTTAGCATTTTTTTATTTCTTTGTTATAAGTTTACAATAATTGCACTTAAGAAAAAATAGTCCAGCACTCACAAAATCTTCAATGAAATAATTGTTGAGTTAAAAATTTGTGTTATTTGCTTTGGCGTTTACTTCCTAAGTTTTTTGTTGGCTTTAAATTTGTTTAGGCCTAAACTGTATGTGGAAGACAAAGACAATCAAATCAATGAGACTTTTGTTTGTTACTTTTAGTTCGCACGATTTACTGTTGGTTTTTTTTATAATTAGGCTTACCTTTGGAACAATACTGCTGTTTTGTTCTGTACTTACATATTACTGTTTACCTTACTCTTTTACCTTTACTTTAGTCTTTCGAAGAAATGTCCCAGCGGTGGCAATAAATTAACTCTAATTTTTGTGCAGTTATGTAGGCCCATTTTCAGTTTATTTTGTTTACTTTACCTCTAATTGAAGCATTAAAAATATAGGAAAAGGCTTGGCGCACGTTCCGTGCGCGCAGGCATTTCGTAAATAAGGCTAAATAACCTAACCCAAAGCACTAGCCTTAGCCCTAACCCTAATTCTAGCCCTAACCCAAACCCTAACCTAAACCCTAACCCAAACCTATAACTATAACAATCAAAATAAAAATTTCCGAAAACGAGTGACGTCATCGGAATCTTTGTTTATTTAACCGCGCACGTTCCGTGCGCCAAGACACTTCGAAAAATATATATCAGAGAAAAGGATTGGACTGATTTGGTGTAAGATTGTCAGGTTAATTATGGTTAACATTGCTGTTAAATTTGTTATTGATAAAAGCCAAAAAGGTGGGAGCAGGCCAGAGACGTTAGAAACCAACTGGGGCGATTAGCCATATGGGGCTCCCTCCTCTCATCCGTAATTCAGTTAGGTGGTACTCAGCCCCGCAAAGGTATTTTTGCGTAATTTAATTGCGTTGGAGGCTTCACACTGTCCTTTTTTATCACTGAAGATCAAGCAGGGAAATTGTTTATAATCTTTGGTTTGACCCGACCGGAAATCTAACCTGAGTCAACCATTTCAGTAGCAGGCGCTTTCCATGCAACCTCTGATCGGTAAAATCGAGTGTGCGGCTCTGGTGGAAGCAATTTTTAATAAGCTTTTTAAAAGCTAAATCAAACCTTTTTGCATTCATTGGCATATTAAATGCACAAGAGTGAAAAAATGTCTCGAGTTATAAGTGATTTTTGCCGTTTTTGTTATCGAAATTTTAAGCTCATTTATTAAAATTTTCAATGAAACTGGGATGTTTAAACAGAAAGCATTGTTAATTTTGGAAATCAGTTTAAAGTTTAAAGAAACATTAAATATTTTTTAGTTTATGCGAGTATTATGTTATTTCCAAAATTTTTTGCATGCTAAACACAGGATATCGCAAAAATTTGCACTTTTGCTATTTTAAAAGTCAAAAATTTTGCGCAAAACTTAGTTTTTTTTCATTTGAAATTTTGGTAATTCCATAGAAAACATCGTTAACATTTATAATGAATTTGAATTTTGAAAAAAGGTTAAGTATGTTTCGAGAAATTCAATTTTTTGTAACACTGCACTTGTTGCCCATTTTCCATTATAAAAGATTGGAGATGCGAGAAATTTTGGACACATTTTTGCCTACCTGAACTCTTAACAACGGAACGAATGATCTGCTTAACTTATACGTTAGTTAAAGTGACTTTGACATGACCCACCCAAAAAAGTCCTTTTGACGCAACACAGGCAAAAAAAATGCTGGACATTTTTGACAATGGAGTGAACATACTGTGTAGTTAATATACTGTGCTAGTAGCCTACTGTAGCCTAGTACTGCGTCTACTCCCTAATCCAATCCTACTTTTTACTGAATGGGCCCAAAAAGAAAATACAGTACTGTAGCATACCGTAGCCTATTTGCAAGTTGCTTGCTCGCTTAATCATGGGGGTGTTGTTTTGGGAATCAGGTTATTTAACATACCAGAATGTTGGCTGTTTACACTCATCTAGTTAGGCCTACACTCATCTAGTTAGACCTACACTGTTAGTGTTAAGGGTAGGCTTACTAGTACTAGCTTACTATACAGTGTGCTGGACTGCTGGGTAGAGAAGCATTGATGTATGATTAAGTGGCACTGAGTTAATCAGTTATTGCTTGTTTGTTGTTGACTGAATGCTTTACTGCGACTTTTTGGTTGATTGAAGGTCTTTTGGGATGAGCAAAAAGTCTTTCAGTTTTAAATTTGAACTGTCATGTCTAAAACAGAAAAAATTATAATGCGACCTTGTCAAAACTTTCCATCCTCATTAAAATACTGGTAGACCTCTACACCAGATTAAATATCACATGGAGACAAAATTAAAATTTAGACCCCAAAATGTTGTGAAATGTACAAGCACAGTTGTAGAAATGAAATGCTGTTGAAATGAAATACAGCTGCATATTCAGTATTGGCTAAGCCCAGTGGTTAAGCTGCATGTCGACCTTTATAGCAATGTAAGGATATTTACTGTACATGCCGGTACATCAAATATTAAATACTGCAGCTGCTGATTAATTCTGAAGCTACAGTACTTCTTTTTTTTTCAGTGTTTTGAAATGCTGCTGAAGTAACAGATCAGCAACTATCATCAAGAATTAGTTTCTAGGCAATGAATTCAAGAGATCACTTTAGTCCTACACCTGAATCAAGTTCAACACCGTATTCTTCACGATGTTCACAACATCAACAATTTGTGAGACCGCTTGTTTCAAGAGATTCAGCACCTAGCCAAGGACAAAGCTATAATAACTTTAATCAAAAACAATATCAATTTTCAAAACCTCTCAATGAAAAGTCGTCACTAAAAAAATGTTTATTTATTATCAGAGGTGCACCTGGAAGTGGAAAATCTACATTGGCTCTAAGTCTAAAAGGTGCATTTAGTTGTTTCACCAGAAATGTTTATGTATTTTTTTATTACCATTATAGGAGTGACTATTTTACTGGAAATTGGTAAGTTAAAGAGAATGAAGCAAAAAGAAGTAATCATCCACGTTTTTTTCATTTAAATTTTTAAGGGTAAAAATTAATGTTAGGGTTAGGCTTTGGTTTAGTTTTGGGGTGAGATTTGAGTTTGGGTTGGATTAAATGAAAGACTAGGTAAAAATTTTTTTTAAAGTAATCTCTTTCTTATATTAATTCTAACTTCAATTTTGCTCAAAGTCAAATCCTTATTCTAAAACTAACCCCCTAACCTAAACCTTAACTCAAATCGCTATCTCAACTATAAAAAGGTAAATGAAAAATACTCAAAAGAATAATTCTTATTTTTGTTTTTCTCTCTTCAGCCTATAATTTTCTGGTGAAATAGTTATGCTACCGTATATCATCTCTTAATTGGTAAAATAAAAATTAGTTTGTTGCTACCACATGTTAATTACTATCACTTAAGTTTTAATTGTACCCAAATGTTCTTGAATGATTTTCAACAAAGTGCCATTAGTTTTTAATAAGTTTTGGCGGTGGAACTGATCTTAGAGATGATATCTGATGTAGTTTTTGGTTCAAATTGTCACTGCTTGATGATATGGTTTTTGTACTTCCCTTGACAATAAGCTTCTCCATGAGCTTATGGCTGTCTTCAAAACTGATAGTAAATACCTTAGTTGTTGCAGTTAATATCAAACTAACACTGAGTGTTTGTTTAATGGCTGAAGGCAGTTTTATTTCAATGGTGAATATTTTTCTCTTTACCAGCTGCTGTATTTATTTCTAGATGTAATGTTTTTCGAACAAACCATAATTCTGTAATTTAAATTAAAAAACAAGAAAAATATGATCCTTTGATACATAAGTAAGTGTTTGTTTTTTATTAGGTAAAAATGGCATGATCCTCAGTACAGATAATTATTTCACCACCCCAAAAGGATATTTCTTTGATGCTAAAATGTTATCTAAAGCTCATGATTGGAACAAAAGAGAAACTGAGAAATGCCTAAGAAGAGGTTAGTTGCTTTGTTATTAATAATTGTATTCTGAAATTTGTAGATCAATCCACATTTTTCTTCTGCTCAAAAAGAAGAAGTGGTGGTGCTTTTGAACAAATTTACACCCAGTCGGTGGTTGCTAAGATTTCAAAAAGTGCTCGATACTGAAGAGTTGGATCAAATATCTCAGTAGATTACCAAAGTATTAAAACATTAAAAACTAAAACCTATAAAACCAATCAGTCTGTTCCATCCAGTAAATAGAATCATCAGGAGTAAGTCTTTTCAAATAGAATCATAAAAAGTTTTAATTTTTTAAACGAGGACTAAAGCAAAAATCATTGAAGGTATCTAAAGGTAGGCTGATCGTGTAAGACTACATTGGCGTTGATTCCATCCTTCTTGACCCAGCCGTTTTAGAGATAATCTACCTTAAACATGACATAGGGGCTTCTAATGTTTTAATTTTTATAGGCAACCCTGATGTTGATAGCCTTAGCATTGTTGGTGATGCCATCCCAGTTCTAATCTAAAGTAACGGCGCTATTAGGCTACTGCATTGAGTCATTTCAATGCGCACTAGTCAGTTTGATCTATTAGGCAAAACAGATTTAAGCTGGAAAAAAAAGTAGACTGTTTGGTGAACTGGGTAACAATCGTTTAAGAACAAATTAAAGTAAGGCTAGTAGAGTAGTAGGCGATTTAGTTGAAAGCAACGCCGCTATTAGGCTACTGCATTGAATCATTTCGATGCACACTGAATCAGTTTGATCTATTCAGCAGTACAGATCCGAGCTGAAAAAAAAGTAAACTGTATGGCAGCCTAGATAACAAACGTTTAAGAAGAAACAAAAGTAAGGCTAATCGAGTAGTAGGCCATTATTTGCAACTTAGATGGAAAATTTATTGTATCGTCACGAAATACTGTAAGCAAATATAAAAGGCTAAGCTTACTCAGGTACTGGTAGTCGTATTATTATCGGGTATAAGATTGTATTTTTTAGCCTAGTAATAAATGCCTTATTGCTAGGCTAGGCTATGATTTATACCGAGATATATCAGCTTGATTTTATTGAGATCGCAAGGCTACCAAACAGTGTACTCTTTTTATCAGCTCAGATTTGTTGTGCTGACAAGATCATACTGATTAGTGTGCAGTAAAATAACTCAATGCAGTACCAGTAACTTAATAGTGGTGTTGCTTTAGGTTAGAACTGGGATGGCATCACTTACAATGGTAAGGCAATTAACGTCAGGGTTGCCTATAAAACTTGTAACACTAGATGCCCTATGTCAAGTTTGAAGTAGAATATCTTTGGAGCAGCATGGTCAAGAAGAATGGAGTCCATAGGCATAGCCAGGAAGGCCCTGAGGGCCTGACCCCCCTGATTGAAATGCCACTAATGATAAAAATATGACCAAAAAGCCCGTTGTTTCTTTAGCATTTTTTGTGTACAACAGTAATTAACAATAATATTGATGATCACAGGCCCTGCCCCCCCTCAATTTAATTTTTGCCGACCAATTGAAATGTATAACCTTTGGAGCAATTTAAGGTTTTTTTCCTAAAAGTTGCTATTTCAGGCCCTCATCTAACCTTCGTATGAACTTAATGCAATACCAGTAATTAGGGCCAGATATACCATAATATGGCACCGTGCCACAGGCCCTGTGCAATGTAAATCTGACCTAGGCAATAACATGGTTAGTAGGCATATCCAACTATCTATTCATTGTACAGTAGAATTCGGTTATAACGGCTTCGGCTATAACGTAAATTCGCCTATAACGTTATATTTTTCTTGGTCCCGGCAAAATTCCTATCTTTTGTGTACATTTCAGTTCGTCTATAGCGGCATCGCCTATAACGTAAATTTGGCTGTAACGGCACCCTTTTTCCATCCCCCAGACAATTTTCTTTGCCTATAACGGCACTGTAGGCCATTATCTTTGCCACAAACTGCCAAACTTTATTGCGGGTGTTAATTCTGTGCGTTATTGTTTTTCTTTCCGACTGCGCGATGGCTGGACTTCGTTTTTATGACGCAAGGCCTGGTTGAAAACACTTTATGGCGCAAACTATTTCACACCTCGCACGTCTACATCGGATCTACATCGGATTTTGTGCAAGGTTTTGATTTCTGCACGAGTTTTGCTTAACCTGATTTCTTGTCTTTCATTACAATGTGAACCTAGCGTCATAATAAGCCTTTATGTTGAACAAACAAGTAGTTTTAGGACGGTTTGTGGCAGTTTGGCTATAACGTAAATTGGGCTATAACGGCAGGTTTTAAAAATCCTCCAGAGGTGCCGTTATAAGCAAATTCTACTGTATCATTTTTAAATAACAATCCACCTCGCCAGTTTTTAGGTGCAAACTACTTTTGAAAAAAAACTGGATGGGAGTTTGCCAGCAAACCCAGTGAACGACCGATGGGTAGCTAATGTTGTGACGCTCAAAAGTACTTTTTGTCTACCGCCAAATCAGCAATTGTTCAAAAATGTCTGATTATGGAACCTCCAGAAAAATAGAGTCAAAATATTTGTCATTTAAATATCTCCTGATATAAAACACTGGTACCCTAGCTCGGGCCATTCAAAAAATTGATTTCTGGGGTCCATTTGGGGGAGTTCTGCAGTGGGTGGCACCCCCAAACTACGTCAAAATGTTTGTCTCGTAAATATCTGCTGATATCATTAACACTGGCACCCTAAGTTAAGCTGTAGAAAAAATTGGTTTTTGGGGGTCCCCAGGGGGGTGGCACCCCCAAACTATGTCAAAATATTTGTCTCTTAAATATCTGCTGATATCAATACAAACTGGCACCCTAAGTTGAACCGTAGAAAAAATTGATTATTGAGGAGTCCATTTGGGGGAGTCCCCGAGGGGGGTTGGCACCCCCAAACTATGTCAAAATATTTGTCTCTTAAATATCTGCTGATATCAAAACAAACTGGCACCCTAAGTTGAGCCGTAGCAAAACTTGATTTTTTGGGGAGTCCATGTGGGGGAGTCCCCAGGGGGGTGGCACCCTTAAACTATGTCAAATTATTTGTTTGTTAAATATCTGTTGATTTTAAAACAGACTGGCACCCTAAGTTGAGGCGTTCAAAAAATTGATTTTTTGGGGAGTCCATTTGGGGGGGTCTCCAAGGGGGCATGGCACCCCCAAACTATGTCAAAATATTTGTTTGTTAAATATCTGCTGATATCAATCAATACAAACTGACACCCTAGCTTGAGCCATTCAAAAAATTAATTTTTAGGGGGTCCTCGGGGGCGTGGCACCCCCAAACTATGTCAAAATATTTGTCTGTTAAATATCTACTGATACCATAAAACACTGGCACTCTAAGTTAAGCCATTCAAAAAATTGATATTTTGGGGGTCTCCAGGGAAGATGGCACCCCCAAACTATGTCAAAATATTTGTCTGTTAAGCATGTGCTGATATCAAAGCAAACTGGCACCCTAGCTTGAGCCGTTCAAAAAATTGATTTTTTCGGGGTCTGTGGGGGGAGTTGCACCCCCAAACTATGTCAAGATATTTGTCTGTTAAGTATCTATCGATAAAAAAAAAAGTAGCACTCTAGCTTGAGCTGTTCAAAAAATTGGTTTTTTGGGGGATTTCCTGGTGGAGCTGCCCCAAAAAAATTTGGGAGTAAAAATTGCGTTTGCAGCTCAACAACTTCACACAAAAATTAGATTTCAATGTTTTGTGGTTTAGGAGAAGAGCATACAAAAATTAGGAAGAAAAAAAAGGAAAAAAAAATGAACCTCATCGTGGCCTAAAGTGGGTTGGTTGGGATGAAAGGGCATCTTAAGACATACCACCATATGAAATATTTTTTGCCGTACTTAAGTCGTTTTTGACTGAGACAGCTTTTTATGCCAAACTTGCGGGGCGGTTTTTGGGTTCTAAAACTAGAGTCACGTTATCTATTGCCTCGAAATGTGGTACCAACATACAACTCAGTAATCTCAAACTTCTGTCAAAATTTCATGTAGCTAGACCAAACCGTTCTCAAGTTATAAGCAAAAGTTTGAAATATCGCACTCATTAGTTGGAAAATGGCGTAGTAAAAACAAAGGAACACTTGACGCGAGCGTCTATCGTTTCAATTAGCGAGGGGAAATGCTCATTGAACAAAGTATTGAATTTGAATTGAGGGGCTTGGGCTCCCTGGTCGTACTTGTACTCCTACAAATGGTTATTTTTATGCCAAAATAAAAATCTGGTAAAAAAATCTTTGAGTGGATAATTACTTACTGTAAAATATAGCAGGTGGCAATGAACATTACTTTCCCTTTCCTGGGCCAAATCACTTACAAAATTTAATCCCAAAATGCAAGATTTTAAACGTGTTTTGGACTTAAATTGTAAGAAAAAGGAGGATTAAACAGTTTAATTTTTTATTTGGCTTTCAAATGTTGAAAATTTAGTTGTTTCAATTGGCTCTAAATATGTGTGAATTGTGATCCAATTGCATTAATGTAGCTATTTTTTTCAAAAACTTTGGAAAATCGCCCAATGGTTGGGGGCTTTGCCCTCAGACCCTTGTCTGTGGTATGTTTGAGTTACACTAGTTTACTCAACACGTCTCCCAATTTAGACATTTAAGTCCTCATGGTACAGCAAAATCCTGCTGTTTATGTGCCATACACAGGCCATGGCTTCTGATCTTCAATCTACAACATCTTAGTCTCACAAAAAGTTCTTCTTTCGAAAATTTCTGGTGACGTCATTGTATGTGATTTGCGGTTTGCCTCCCCCCTCCTATCAAAAATCCTGGGCAATGCCTGTAATGGAGTCAATGTCTATCTGGTAAATTTACTTAACTTTAAATATTCCCTCCGACATTGTCTTTAGTCCTCATTTATTTTTTTTTATTTGAATAAGGTTTACCCCTGACAATCCCATTTATCGGATAAACCAAACTTTGGGGTTTTATCGGTTTCAATGTTTCAATATGTACTGTGGTAATCTACAGTCAAATTTACACCCATATAGTAGCTGACGATTTTCTAACTTTTTTCTTGATTTTTACTTCCTAGTTAATTACGCTGCTTGGACACAGCCACCAGGCAGCGGTAATTGTGGTGAACTGCATTATCAGCTATCCAAGGTTGTAACAGAATGACCAAAGTTTAAGTTGAACCTAAACTGTGTCATCAGGTTTAATTAACATTGTGAAAATAGTGCTGTAGCCCTCTTTACCATTTTGTTGAATTTGTTTTTTGGTGTTTAACATCTGAAATAGCAGTCGTAATTGCTTAAATAAAACCTCAGTTATAAATATTGATATAATAGTAGTCTGAAAACTAATGGGGTTAGAAGAGATTTGGTCTCAATGAAACCAATGCGGGTATATGTTACGAAACTAATGGGGTTATGTTAGTGATATTCCAATGCTCGCAAAGGTAGAGAATAGTTAGGACTGCAAAAATTGGTTGCCAATTGTGGTTCTAAAGAAATCAGAAATTTTCGATTGATGGGCTTGCTCTACTAGTGTGGAGTGAAAAATGAAAAGTTTTGAATTTAGAAAAGTGGTCTTGATATATGGCCCCAAATACCATATGAAATACTTCTATCACAATTTTGAGTTCTCGCACCCTCTAGTGGTCGTGCAATTTGATCGAACGAGCTTAAAATAGTCAATTTTGCCATATCTCATCAACCACATATGCTAGAAAGCTAGTTTTTAGCTTAAAAGTTGCAGAAACAGCACATTTGTATTTCCATTAAAAAGCACTTTGAAAGCTACAGCCAAATTATTGATTACAGATTTACTGATTATTGATGAGTTTTCAGTGCTCAACTTCAAACACATTGCAATTCACGTTGGCATTGAAAATATGCCAGATGAAGTTTAAATTTATGTATATTTGTACTTTTAGTGTGCCATGCTGCCGTATCAGCTTCAAATAGTTTCTTTAATGGCAATTAGCCTTGCACAACTGGGCAATGTCCAGCATAGCATAGTAACAAATATTCAAAGTTTCATGTTATTGCATCATCCAGTATTGGTTGGCTTTTGCATCGTCATTTTATTTGTGCTAAACTTGAGGAATTATATTTGAATTCAAAAGCACTGAAAGATGCAAAAGTACAAAATTAGAAAAATAAGAATTAGAAACGCAATTAGTAATTAGAAACGTTTCGGTTCTAAAAGGAAGAAAATTCGGCAATATACTTAATGAACAATTTGATGCCATTGTTTATTGCATTGTAGATACAGTATATACTGTACTGGCATAAATTTCGCTATTTCTGAAGCAGCATGCTAACTAAAAAACGATTCAAGTTTAATGTTACTTGTGAAAAGTTGTATGGTGGAGAAATTTTTCAAAGTTCTGATATTTCTGCCAAACATGTAGCCTTGGGTTCTGCTTTTTGATCTCCAAAAAAAGCATGATCATTAAATGTTATTCTCAAGCCATAAATTTCATACGGCTTTCTTTGTTTCTTATCATAGCAAAAAATATCAAGTTTATCAGCATCGTGCAAGAAATTAGTTTTAAGCTCGTTGTATCGATCTGATGTTTTAGATTTTTTCGGCTATCTAGTTAAACCACTGAAGTTTAGCATTACTTGATGGATTCTTTGTCCAATACTCAGCTCATGAATAGAATAAACTTTACACCAAACCCATCTGTTCTTTTGCAACAATTCGAGCTGTATCCAACTTCCTGAAGTGCTTAAAGTTGAGCAAGTCCTCAAATCACTAGTTTCTTGTTTAGCAGCAACCCTAGAGGAAAATCATCAGCACTTTGAAAAATTTCTTCATCATACAACTTTTTACATTAGACTTGGATCTTTTTTTAGGTAGCATGCCGCTTCAGAAACAACAAAATTTATGCCAGCAAGTACAGTATACGCTGTGTCTACAATACAATAAACAGTGGTATCTAATTGTTCATTAAATACATTGCCGAATTTTCTTCCTTTTAGAACTGTAGCTTTTCTAATTACTAATTGCGTTTCTAATTTTGTACTTTTGCATCTTTTAGTGCTTTTGAATTGAAGTGTACAATCTACATTTTTTTGAATTAACTAGATATAATTCCTCAAGTTCAGCATAAACAAAATGATGATGCTAGAGCCAACCAATACTGGATGATGCTATAACATGAAACTTTGAATATTTGTTACTATGCTACGCTGGACATTGCCCAGTTGTGCAAGGCTAATTGCCATTAAAGAAATATTTGAAGCTGATAAGGCAGCATGGCACATTAAAAGTACAAATATACATAAATTTAAACTTCATCTGGCGTATTTTCAATGCCAACGTGAAAGGGCATTCAACCTGAATTTTGAAAAATTGCAAAAAAATCTTTAAAAATATGTTTACCTACATGATCCCATTGCGATTCTTGCAAATCATCCGGTTAAGAAAGTCTCAGACAAAACATTTTATGTTTTCCCCTTACAATCCAAATTTCGGCCATCTTGTTTCAAGTGGATTGTGCAATAAATCAGTATGTAACTTCCATTTCCGAGTCTTGATATGTACCTGGCTGTTTGGGTGCTGAAGGTATAGGTAAATCAATTAGTGGAACAGCTACTGTTTGAATTCAGAGAGGTTAGATGCTTTCTTAGTATGCTTTGTCTGCTAAGTGCTAGTCAAGTAGTCAGAATAAGATAAGGCTTTAGTGCTTTAGGCGTAGTTGCCTATAGCCTATTGCAGATTGTGACTATTGCTTCGTATAGATAGTTTATCCGAAAAAATTATTGCTTGTTGAAGGCTCAGGTATCATAGCTGACAAGACATTAGACTAAGATTTTAGTTTTTAGTGAGCCAGTAAGTTTTATGCGATTAATTCGCGATTGGTTTAGGCCTAAAGATCAGATAAGGCCAGTTAGTTTTTCACTTAAATATGAAATTGCAAGCTTCAGTGCTAAGCATTTTAGTTAGCATTTTTTGTTAAGGTTTGTTACGGTTATCAGCAGGTACCTACGAAGCCACTTCCTCCACAGCTGCTATTGTAGTCAGTCATTTGGAACGATTTAGACCTACGTCCTTTCAGTTTGCTTATGCTCAGAAAGCGTTTTTCCTTAGTCTAAGGGGAAAAAGAATTGCGAATATCTTACGATTTCTTGGCAGAAGAGAATCAAAATTGGTGCGAAAAAATTATAAAAAATTGTCAAAGTTGTTTCACTATGGTTTCGCGGAAAAAAAGTTTGAACATAAACGTCCTGAATGCCCTTTGAATTGCAATGTGTTTGAAGTTGAGCACTGAAAACTCATCAATAATCGGTAAATCTGTAATCAATAATATGACCGTAGCTTTTTTTTTGTACGTCTTTATGGCAAAGTTATTTTTAATCGAGAAATAAATGTGCTGTTTCTGCAACTTTTAAGCTAAAAACTAGCTTTCTAGCTTATGTAGTTAATGAGATATGGCAAAATTGACTATTTTAAGCTCGTTCGATCAAATTGCACGACCACTAGAGGGTGCGAGAACTCAAAATTGTGATAGAAGTATTTCATATGGTATTTGAGGCCATATATCAAGACCACTTTTATAAATTCAAAAATTTTCATTTTCACTCCACCCATTTGCTCTACCTGCTTTTTTTTTTAAACAAGTTAGTATCGCAATTAAGTTTATATTGACATCTCTGCAATGTTTAGCGGTGTTGTATTGGAGCTGTGACTACTGTAATGCTTGCTTGCAACATTGTATACAGGCATATTATTGGCTATCCTTATTTACAACACTAGATTACCAATGCACTGTAAAGCAAAAATTGCAATCACTTGTAATCTTAGCTGAAATTACAATAGTTATTTATGTTCAGGACAAACCCCAGTGATTATCGACAATACCAACATGGAATCGTGGGAAATGATGCCATACATGTTAATGGCATTGAATTACCGATATGAAATCAACATTGTTGAACCTAATACTCCATGGAAATTTGATGGTAAATTGTAGAACTAGCATATCGCATTACTGGCTCAATGCTCATGCAGTAAACCTTTTGTGTGATATCAAGCATGGCTGTTTATAAAATATCCAGCAGTTGCTGTTGATCACTGTGACGACGGATCGGTCTGACCGAAGTATTTGCAAATTGAACTCAAAAAGTTCAATCAAATATAAAGGCGTCATGATTTGGAACAATATTTCTTCCAATATAGGGAAGAACACTTTTCGAAAATTTAAAACTAATTACTAAGATCAGCTAATTGGAAATTACTAATGATTACCGGTAACTGCAGATGATTTAGGTTGAATAATTTATGTTGATCTAAAACAAGTTTCTAGTGACATCTAAATGCTATTAGCTTTCATTCGAATTTAGCTGGCAAATTGCCTGCCAATATAGGGTGGCTGCTTGACTCGAAAACCTAACGATCCCTTCGCAGTCCCTTGTCCTTCCCTAGTTGATTTTGTTCATTAATCGATTATGTATTGTGTTTTATTTAAGTGCTCGTAAATTGGACGCAATAAATGCTGAGGTTAAACCCATGCAAAGAGCTTCATTCACTCGCTTGAATGAATTCCACAATCAAGTTGCTGAAATATTACCCTATATTCATGTATGTTCAACACCCCAACTAATACCTCCTTTTTACTACTGTACGATTAGTGGCTTTCCAGCGTACCATTTTGGTTAGACTGTAGAGTAGTTACTTTTTGAAGCTCATGCCAAATCTTTTTGTTGCAGCGACCGAATTGGCCCAACGAAATCTCCACAAAGTTTCGAAACATCAAATTGAAAAAATGCTTGCTAGGTATGTGAAATTAGAATAATTATGGAAATTATTTGGTAATCGTGATAAAGACAATATTTACTGGAGTTATTGTGGTGCTGTGGATGTGGAAAACTCCGCAGAGGTCCTGCATAAGCGCCCCAGCAGTACTTGAAAAGTATCGTATGTTGAATATACGTTTTCATATAGCGTTTTGGTAGCTCTGTGATTTAAAGCATAGTGGCTCTGCACTTTGCATTGTACACTCAGTTAAAGATTCAGTTTTAACGGATTGCTTTATGCAAGTTATGACTCATTTACCTCGCTAATTTTGTATGTCAAAATTTATGTAGACGGGCTAATATTTTCTGCTCACGTACAATGAAGACCATATATATTTACGGTGAGATAATTTTGATAAGTATTATAAAGCGTTAGTAACTAAACCTGTTTTACCTCACTGAGCGAGAAGATAGAATTCATGATTAAGTGATAGAATACATGATTAAGTGTTCAGATTTTGACGTCAGGATGTCCCTGGCACAAAAATTCCCAGGGTAAGTTATCTTGCGTCAGGATGTTCTGGTTCATATTTACAATTGCATAGCGTGTGTCTTAACAATGTAAGTGAAAATCGACCTCTGTAAATACGGAAGGAAAAGAGATTTAGATGCTTTCATATGGTGGTGTTTGTGGCAATTCCAGCACAACTTTTAAAATGAAACATTTCATTTTGCGTTACAAAAGTAACATTTCCGTGGAATTACAGGTACGAAGAGGGCGTCACTGTTGAAAGCGTGTTGGGAAGAGATTTGTATCATCAATATTTGGAAACTTGTTTGCAGTTACCTTCGACTAACAGAGGTATGATATTTTCTTTCCAGTAATTAACGGTTTTGGTGCATTTGTACAATTACCTTTGAACAATTATAAGTAGTTAAGCTTGGCTTGAATTTTGTATCGGTTAGTTAGTTAATTTTGAACGAAAATACTATTATTCAATATCTTGAATGCATTCATCCTAGCCGACTTAACGTCGTTGTGTTCTTTGGAATGATATTAACGCTTATTTCTCGTTGGGCCAAGCAGTCTGCATGTCATGGCGGCCCAGCTGGACAAAAGACTTGCCTACTGAGCTTAAAAAAAGTGGTCTGTATTAGAATGGTTTCACAAGGCATAGATTGCCTGGTTCTGGTTCATATGAACGCACGGCCGGCTAGCAGTTTCTGTATATTCTTAGTTACTACATAGAATATGCTTTCATATTGCACGGTTACATTTTTAGCTTCTAGTCGTGATGCAGGATTAAGTTCAATGATGAAATCATTGAGTTTATCCGAAGTTGGTGGATCAGCCCATTCAAGCTGGAGATGGCAATCTTCAAGGTATGGCAATCAGGAGATGACTTTGCATATGTCATGCAGACTATACAGTCATGTGATCTGGAATATAAATATAAAACCGTTCCTTAATATGAATTCAGAATGTCAAATAAAAAAGTCAAGAATATGAAACCATTTTCGGCTTTAATTGAAATACATCAGCACTAATTCTTCCTTGTTTTGTTTTTCATGCTGTTGTAAAATCACTGATTCAATTGTATTGTAAATATAATTCATTACTATTGCTGAGAAACAAATGAATATAACTATATAGATCTGAACCTGGAATGAATTGATGCTGTTTCTGAAATCGAACAACAACCGATCCAACTTCTCTGTTATACATAACTAATTAATTGTCTGGCGTTGATAGCATGAAAAATAATTTTGCCTTGTACCTATTACATTATTTTTGTGATACGAGTTGTCGACACCGTTGCAACCTTGGCTCGAAAATGTTCCGCAAAGAAAAATTATCCTAGTCACAATCCGTTGGCAAGATTCAATAATGTACTCAAGTTTGGTTCCTTGGTTAAGAATTGAAACTTGTCCCTCACAGTTCTTGGATCTAATGCGGTAGACAAGATCTACATTGGTTCAATTAGCTTTGTTGAAACCATTGTGACCGATTGTGAAAAGTGCTAATTTTTATTCTCAATTCTGGTAGGTAGATCAGCTTATGAAAGGCAATTGCGAGTGAGATGTGGGCTGGAAAGATAACCATTAAGTAGAGTTGATTCTCCGCAACATCCAAGATAACTTATGTTGTGGTATTGTTAGTAGGTTTGTGTGCAATCTAAGCCATTTTCTTGATACAATGTCTGTAAATGAAAGACTATCCGGTGAATAAGTAAGGTTAGTCTTGACACTTGACTTGAAGTTGATTAATGTATTTTTCCACAATTCCAATTTGGTGTTCTACTTTAGGGAATCAAGTTTATCACGGAGAGGGGAGTACTTGGAAAAAGATAGAAGGTAGTTACATCGTTCGTTTTTGAAGATATATCTCTCACAACACAACGATATCCAGAATTATTGCAGCGAATACGAATAGAGTTTCAAATGAAACTTTTCGGTTGACTGCGTTTAAATTCTTCTCCACCCATACATACCCATAAGCTTCGTTTGGGGCCAAAGTGGTCAACACGCGATAAACGATTACATAAATGTTGTTTTGTTTCTAAAGTTTTAGTAAAGGTGTTCATGATCATGAAGTTCAATTACCGTCTTCAGTTCTTTTAATTACCGTCTTCAGCTATTCTTTGCGTGCTTTATGTTTTTTTGAGTAATTGCTCCGACCGTTTCCGATGTGCGGGCAATTTTTGAGCTGCCAGTTGGTGGGTTTTTTGTCCAACAACAACATATATTCACCGAATTTAGCATTCTACGATCCATCATTTTCGAGGTATATTGTTTCAAACTTTAAAATATTGCTGCTACAGTGTTGCCAATTAAAATTGAACTTTTTGAAATTAAGCGCAACTAATTGCAATTATTTTGAAAACATGATAGCAAGACTTGGACTATAGATCAGGGTTGCAAAATTTAGTTCAGTTAGGCTGGAGTTCAATTTTTGAAACGTGGATTTTGACTGGCAACACATTAAATGAGATATCTCGAAAACGATAGGTCATAAAAAGCATATACGAGTACTGTATGTTATCATCGTTTGGTCATAAATTCGTATGATTTTAGCTGGGCTTTAGAGCTTTGGCTTGCAACGTTAATTTTGTTGTTGTTGCAAATATGTGCCATCGTCATTATTGTAGCGGCGGTATAGTTATTGTTGTTCATGCAAGCGTGGAAATTTAGGTAATGCAAGCCGTAAGCGCTGAAAAGGCTGTTGGCTTTGGTGTTGTTAGAACTGGTTGATACGCATCAATGAATCATTATTATGTGTTGACCATGCTATACCGTATCTTAAACTTTTTGTGATTGTTGTGTTGTAGTTTAAAGCATTTTTTAGTGTTTACCTATGCCTTACGTTTCATGCAAACTTTTTAGAGATTATTGTTACTTATGCAACGAAGAATAGCTTGCTGCATAGAGCCAGTACGATAAGCTACCGCATATAAGTTGCGATAGCGTAAATCTTCAGTTTTGCACTGCTTTATGGATTCCATTTTGCATCATATTGTTTGCAGTTTGTACATCTGCTTTAATTATGGTTTTTTGTTTTTATCTGCCACACTGTACCTGAATGTAATGTTACTAACTTTTAACTACAGTATTTTTTTATTTTTGTTTTACTAACGTCGTCTAATCGCCTATTTTCTCGTCAATTAGTAAAATAATTGCCTTTGATGTCATTTTTTACCAAATCAAGTCTTTCGTATGAGTGCTATCTAATATCTATGGTTAAAATTTCATCTTTTGACAAATTTTTGAAACTTTAGCTTCAATAGTGGTGTTTTTTTTCTTATCTCAATAATTGAAGTACTGATATTAGGCCTTGTTACCCTGCCCAAAATTGTGTTGTCTCGTGATACCCATCGAGATACCTCCTAAGAACTTTTTACAAATAAATTTTTAATGCCGGACTGATGATTGAAATGTCTTCGGTTGCAACCTGGTGCAGTTTTTTAGATATACCACTCTTAATCGAGCGCGGATGAATATTTTAAAATCATGCGCTGGAATAGTTTTTTTACTATTAGTGTTGCTGCTAAATAATTCACAAATTTTAATAAAGATATTTTTAATCGTTCTTTGAATGTAAAAATTTAAAATACAATAAATTCAAACTAAATAATTAATCAAGGGTTAGTTTTTTACTGAAAAGTTTGCATATTTAGTGTTTTAGCTTGAATTTTTATGTGTTGAATTCTATAACATGCTTTGAAGTCACATGACCGTCGTCGCTTGGCAGCTGATCTTTATGAATGCAAAGCTTCAAAACATTTTTTCACGATAAAATACCGGTAACCATTAATAAAGAAATTATTTGGGTGGTGGTGGTGGTGGTGGTACTACCCGACCCCTTCCGAGGGATGGGGCGCGGAGGAACTCCGCGGAGACCCAACAGTCGGGCCACACCCCAAGGTCTGGACCATAGATCGAGAATAGAAAGAGAGGAGCCAAAGATAGATTTGCGAAGGGGTTCAGAAGCAGGACAATCGAGGAGGAGATGATTGAGGTCCTGTAGAGGGTGTCCACAGGCACTACAATCAGAATTCTCCTTCCGACTGATCCTGTGAAGATAAGAAGATAAAAGAAGACTGTGACCATGGCAGCGAAGACGAGAGAGCTCACTGCGTATGGAGCGAGAAAGAAGAAGTTCCTCCGAAGAGACTTCGGGGACTTGGAAGTTCAGGTGGGAGTGAGAGATGTGACGTCTCCAATTGCGGTATTGGGAATAACGGACTTTGGCAATAACTGGGAGGAGAGGGCTAGGGATCGCATTAGTGGGCAGAGAGGCACCAGTTTTGGCAAGTAAATCGGCTTTTTCATTTCCGGGGAGACCTGCGTGTCCGGGGACCCATTGGAAGCTCAAAGTGGTAATCTTGGAGAGGGAAGAGGCAAGGGACCAAACATTCCATTGGGACTCAGGCAGGAGATAAGTGGGGGCTGAAGAAAGGATAGAGAGGGCTGATTGAGAGTCGGTTAGGAAAAGAACTGACTGGAATTTGCAGGTCATGAAATGGCTAGTACACCAAGCAAGACCTTGCTTGAGGGCGAAGGTTTCGGCTGTGAAGCTGGAGGCAATTGGACCAGAGGAAAAGGATAGGGAATGGGATGTGTTGCATTTGGAGCATGTAGCATAGACTCCAGCGCCACCAGGACCAAAAAGGGAGGGGACAGAACCGTCAGTCCATACTTGGATATCAGAGGGGGGGAGGGAGGATAGTCGGTTTGAAGCAATTTGGAGTCGGGCTGTACTGCTGCCTGTGCAGTCGGGAATGAAGGGGGAAACAGTGAAGTGGATTGTGGACCATGGTGGAAAAGGGGGGCAAGTGATCAGAGACTCACGTGGGGATGGGAGTGGTAGTGTGGCTGAAGAACAAGATGATCTCCAGGAGGGTTTCTTCTTTAGTCGACAGGGAACGTTTTTGATTGCCAAGGCATAAAAGCTGGAGAAGTCGGGGGGAAGGCGCAGAGCACGTTCAAAGGAGTAGAGGGTCTGATGCTCCAGAGTCAGTTTTAGAGGAGGGAGTTGGGCCTCGAGAAGGAGTAGTGAGGAGGGGGTGGAAGAGAGGCAACCAGTAATGACCCTGCATGCAGCTCTGTGTAGAACTTCCAGATGATTGGTTGCAGTGTTGCAGAGGAACGGGAACCATCCAGGAGAGGCATATGTGAGCACCGGACGGACAAAGGCTTTGTAGAGTAGGGAGAGAGATTCTTTTGTGGGACCCCAAGAGGCAGTGGCAATTGAGCGAAGGGCTTTGTGGCGTGGGTAGAATTTGGAACACAGGGATTGGACATGGGCCCCAAAGGATAGAGTTCGATCAAAGGTTACTCCAAGGAATTTAGGTGTGGGATTGAACAAAAGAGGGAAGCCCAAGAGGTTCAGTCGGGGTTGGAAAGTGGCTTGATGGGGATCTGTAGAGAAAAAGGAGGACTCACACTTCTTTGGATTGAGTGGAAGTCTCCATAAGTTGGACCATGTTTCAAGGACGGCGAGGGAGGATTGGACAACAGAGGTGGCTTTGAGCGGGTCTGGGGAAGAGGACCAGAGGCCAGATCATCAGCATACAGGGAGGCATGGGCGTCCCGAGGTAAATCCTTAGTGATGTCATCAACAAACAGAATGAAGAGGACTGGACCGAGAACCGAGCCCTGTGGGACCCCACGTCTGATGCGGAAGGAGCGGCTGTGGGAACCACCAACCTGGACTTTAGCTCTACGATCAGAAAGGAAGGAGCGCACCCAGAGAACGAAGCAAGGGGGGAGTTTGAGCGAGAGGAGTTTGTGAAAAAGAGCAGAGTGCCAGACCGAGTCGAAAGCCTTGGAGAAGTCAACAGAAGCCAAAATGGTTCGGTCTGGAGGTTTTTTCTTTTGGAAGCCATCCCAGATTGATTGAGACAGAGTTAGAATTTGGTCAAGGGATGACCTACCAGGACGAAAGCCGGCCTGGCAAGTAGAGAGGAGATGATTAGATTCAAGGTGAAAAGTTAGGCGAGAAAGAATTAAGCGCTCAAAAAGCTTGGAGATACAGGAGGTGAGGGAAATGGGGCGGAAAGAGGACGGAGAGGAAGTGGGTTTTCCAGGTTTGTGAATGGGAATGATAGTGGAAGGTTTCCAACAAGAGGGGAAGGTGTGAGAGTGCCAGGACCTGTTAAAAAGAGAAAGAAGAAGGAGCTGTGCTGGTTCGGGCAGGTGCTTTAGTAAAGGGTAGGCAATCTGGTCAGGGCCAGACGCAGTGGAAGAGGAGAGATTACTGATGGCAGTGGAGAGTTCATTCAAGGAGAAGGGAGAGCAGAAAGAATTGTGGAGGGAAGAAGCATCCTCACAGCTAGCTTTCCGGAGTTCATTCATGAACTGTCTTTCAGCTCTGCGCGCGGAACGGGGTGTCGCTTGAGATAGATGTGAGCGAAGATAAGAGGCGTAGTGGTTGGCAGTATCAAGAGGGGAAGTGCAATCAGGAAAAGAAGGGTCATGGGAGGTGTTCTTTTTGCCAGAGATGGCATTGAGAAGCCTGAAGACAGCACGAGGATCAGAACGGGGAGACAGGTTAGAACACGTGGCTTGCCAGGTTGCAGATTTGGCTCTAGAAATGACTGAGGACGCCCTACGAGAAGCGTCTATGTATCTGAGGCGGTGTGACTCAGATCGGTGTGCTACGGAGCGGGCCCTCCGTCGTTCCCGCACTGCAGATTCCGCTTCCTGGGACCACCAGGCTTTGGGGAACGGCCAAGGCGGCCGAAAGGGGTAGAGGCCTTGGCAGCTTCAACTAAGAAGAGGGAAAAGGAGTGGGCAGCCTGGTGGATGTTAAGTGCGTCAAAATCAAGAGAGGGAAGGTGCTCAGCAATATAAGATTGGTAAATATCCCAACTGGCCTTTTTGTAGTTGAATTTGGGAGGACGAGTGTTTGGGTGACGAACTGGAGAGAGGGGGAGGACAATTTCAATGGGGAGATGGTCCGAGCCAAGGCCAGGGAGAGTGCGCCATTCACAGTGGGGAGCGAGAGACGCAGGAGCTAACGAGATATCAGGGGAAGAACGGCTCCCAGTGGAATGGTGAAGGAGCGTGGGCGAGGTGGGGTCGTTCAGAATTTCCAGACCGGAGGAAGTGATCCAGCGAAACAGGTCATTTCCGAGCGGGTTAGGGGGAATGAGTCTGTCCCATGTTGGGTGGTGAGCATTGAAGTCTCCGAGGATAAAAGTGTCAGGGGAGTTAGGAAGGAAGTCAGGACAAAAGGTCCTGGTGCGATAGTCAGAAGGAGTGTTTCTGATGGGAGGGGAATAGAGGTTAAGAAATTGAAGAGGAGAGTGGTTGGAGAGAAGGACTTTAACACAGGTGTAGTCTGAGTAGGGGTCCTGGGAAGACAGAGAGGAGACAGAAACAGGGGAGAAAGCCAGGTCAGAGTGGATGAGAGTGAGGACACCACCACCAGTGTTATGAGTACCGGAGGAAACAGGGCCTTGTCTACCGAATGTCCGGTCCGTGCGAAGGGTATAATAACCAGGGATTTGGAACTTTTTGGTTGAGGAAAGATGAGTTTCCTGGAGGAAAATGAGGTCATAGTGGTTGCCAGAGAGAAAAGCGATCAGTTCGGCACGGCGGGAGGAAGGAAGACCGCCGGCATTCCATTGAAGAATACGAAGAGTTTGTGAGGGGCGTGGATTTCCTTGAGAGTGGGGTGGCAAGGTATGGGCCGACTGTGAACCTGTGGGCGGAGGTGATGAGGCAGGTAGGGTGAAGGCGGAAGGAGGGTAGGTGTTAAGGAGGGGAGGATGTGAGGGGAGAGGCAGAGATGAATCCCTGAGATCCGAGCAAGCAAGTGGAGGGGGTGTGGGAGGGGGCGGAGCTGGAGAGAAGGGGCGGGGGGACGCTGGCCGGAGGGTGGTAGAGGCTAGGTTCCCATTAAGACAAACAGGGCAATTCCAACCCATGGGGGAGCCAGCTGCGCAGATTTTGCGAAAGTCAGCCCGGGTCAGAGAGGAGCAGGAGAAGTGCACCCACTTGGAGCAGGTGGAGCACTTTAAAGAATCCTTACCAACCTCGAGGGAGCAAATGGAGCAAGGGTAACGTGGGGGGCCCCGAGGTGGACGTGATTGGTAAAAGCCAGGCGGTAGTGGGGGGAACCCTGGGGGAGGGGGTGGAGGGGACGCAGGCGGCGTTGCATGGAGACTGGTTTGAGTGGGGGAGCCAGTTGTGATTTGGGGATGGCACGCTGGGCATCGCCAGCCGACTGAAGTGCCAGTTGCACAGATTGTGCGAAAGTCAGCACGGGTGAGGGAGGAGCAAAGAAAATGCACCCACTTAAGGCAAGCAGAGCATTGAAGAGAGTCTCTGTCCACATCTAGATGGCAGATGGAGCAGGGGTACCTGGGGTGAGGATGGTTGCTGATGGGGCCTGGGTTAGGGTGGACATTGCCACTAATGAGGAGCAATGCCAGGATAAGGAGACGCCGAAAGGGGGTCCGGTCAATAAGAAGTAGAGGATGTGACCGGTCAACGGGCGGCCCAGCGAAAAAACAGTCCGAGACAATGGGGGCGACCTTTCGGTCGAGCCCCTCGGGAGATCTGTCCTGCCATTTCGACCCATCCCCATTGGGGAGGGGACTGCACCACCACGTTGAGGTGGCAGGACGTTGGTGCAGAAAGAAATTATTTCGTGTAGAAGGTCGAAAAATAAACGAACTACTTCACGAATTACACCGCATGTTTGTTATGATGATAGTCTACCCACAAAAAGCAGTCTAATACAATAACTGCTTCGAAGAATACCGATAGCTTCTACGAATATCAATAGCCTACGGCAGTCGGTAGCTATGGGTATACCGGTCATCAGGCCATTAAGTTTATTCCGATCGAACGAAATCACAGCTTCAATTCTGATAGATTATTCAGCTACAATTTTTTAAGACTACGGTAGTTTACTGCGTAGTTTCAACATAAAGCATGCACTTTCACAAATATCGCAAAATAAGGCTTGAATAAGCTGTGCTCCATTTCAGCAGTTTCATGAGAGCCATCTCTTATTTTGGATTGTTTGTTGGTTTAACTCCTTTAATTGTTTCAAGTGCTTAAGTGTGGCGCAACAGACATTCGAGAGTTAATAAGGCAGCCAGCTAGGGCTAGGCTAGTTAGTTTGGAGGAGTGAAAGCGTATCGGTATCCCTCAAAGCAGTTATTGTATTGTGCTACTTTTTGTAGGTAGACTATCATCATAACAAACATGTGGTGTAATTCATGAAGTGCTTCATTTGTTTTTCGACTTTTTACAAGAAATAATTTCCGTATTAATTGGTAGGGTTACCGGTATTCAATCTTGAAAAATTGTTTTGAAGTTTTGCATTTATAACGATTAGCTGCGAAGCGGCGACGGTCACGTGACTTCAAAACATGTTTCCATGTTATAGAATTCAACACAAAAAAATTCAGGCTAAAACACTAAATATGCAAACTTTTCAACAAAAACTAACCCTTGATTAATTCTTGTTTAGAATTATGGTATTTTAAATTTTTACATTGAAAGAAAGATAAAAAATATCCTTGTAATTTGTGGATTATTTAACGGCAACACTAATAGTAAAAAAATAATTCAAGCGTATTATTTTAAAACATTCATCCGCGTTCGATTAAAAGCGGTATATCTTTTTTTTTTTGAAGAACACCTGAAAAATTTTCTTAAGACCTTTTTTTTTGAGAACACTTGCGCCTGTGTTCTTAGTGTTTGGCCTTGGCCTCGAGCATTCCTGTCCTTGGCCTCGAGAGGGTCTATCCTCGGAAGGGCTGTCTTTGGCCTTACCCTCGGATTTTTTTGTGTCCTTGGCCTTGGCCTCGAGCCTTATGTCGTCGACTCTACCTCTACTTTTTAAAGCATTCCATTAAATGTTGGCAGAGTGTTAGTGTTGATTTCATATTCTGGTGGATTTGGTTGAACTTGGTGCCAAACGCTCTTATTGTTGTTCTTCACGAAAACTGATAATTGGGTCCGCATTGTGCAACGTTTACATAAAAAATAAATTTAACAAACAGTAACACTAGTAGTAGCCATGCCGAAAACTTCTGAAACTTAAGGAGGCTTATTTCTGGTTCAATTTTTAATGGACGAAAATAATGAAGAAAGAGTGAGTAGAACGCGTGATTAAAATACTGTAGGAAGAAAAAAAATGCTTGTAATGGCGTTGTCACACGGGCGATTTTTTCTTGCAACAATGTACGATTTTTATCTTACTATGTTGCGCATAGTCTAAACACAGGGTTGCCACAACCTCGAAAAGTCCTGGATTTTTTTTGCTGTTCTGGAAAGTCCTTGAATTTTGTTTATAAGTCCTGGAAAATAGTTGGAAGGTTTTCCCGTGATTCACCAAGACAGAATGTGAATTTTTTTTTATAATAACTGGTACCTTGTAATTGTATAAAGCCATTGTTGAAATAGTTTGCATTGTGAAGGTCTTTAAATAGCTTTTTTGTATTGTTAGAAGACAGCTTATTTGTACGTTGGCGCACGAATAAAAAAATCACTATCCTAGCCCTAACCCAATCCTAAATCTAAACCAAACTGTAACTCAGCACTAACCCTAACGTTCATTCTAACTCAAACCTAAAATCTTCCCAAACGCTAAAGTTAATTTAAAAAATAAAAGAGAGTAAATGAGCTCCCATTCTTCTGCTCTTTGCTTTCTTATTTTTTTTAAGGAGTTGTTATTTGTACGCTAGAGTGCAAATAAGCATTTCCTTGTTAAAATGCCAAAATATGCCCTTTGCAGTGCAGTATGCATAAGTTTATTGGATATTATTAGGAAGAGTAAATTCATGGACAGCAATTTATTGCAATGCCATATTCTAGTAGCAGTATACTGCAAGTAGCAGTAGCGCAGCAGGCTACAGGCCCCCCATTGGCCCATTGACCAAAGCAAACCATAAGAAAAATGCAACATTTTTGCACTGTATATACTTTTGAGGCAGTTTTTGGCAGTGATATAAGAAACTTTGAAGTAATTTACAGCCACTTTTGAAACATTATTTAGGGGAGGAGCTAATATTGGTCAAAAATAGAGTCATTAATAACTAACTGAAAATGGTTAAAAATAAACACTTCAATCACTTGATGCTAAATACGTAACGTAGGCTTTGTAAAAAAATTATAAGGGTCTATTAAGTATTTAATTCTGTTGATTACCAATCACCGCTTTTAGATCTCGTTTCATTAGCCCCTCCTAAATTATCCTTATCTAGCATAATTAAATACCGACGATTTAGATTAATATCTGCGAGTTTTTTCAAAGGAAGCGCCTATTTGCACTTTAGCATGCAAATGAGCTCTGCTTGTAAAGAATAAGAGAGCAAGAGTGGGTGCTCATTCACTTATTTATTTATTATCGTTAGTATTTAGATTTTGAGTTTGGGTTAGGATTAACGTTACGGTTAGAGCTAGGGTTACAGTTTGGGTTCAGTTTAACGTTGGGGATATACTAGGATAGCGTTTTTTTGTTTGCACGCTGGCATGCAAATAAGCTCTATCTTTTTCAAATGATAGGATTTTGTGGTTTACTGAATGGAAATAAAGCAAAGGACTGAAGTTTTACCATTAGCCATTCCTAGACCTTGATCGATATATCGGTCAGTCGATATATATCGGCTTAGCGCTATCACCTTAAACTTTATTTGGTAGAGCAAGCTCAAGTGCTCTTGCGTTGTATTTTCTTCCCATGACTTGTGTTTGTAATAGTCTTTCGAGGAGGATTATTTGTGAAGCTTTTATTGTCAAGTTAAGTGAAAAATAGTGGCAAATGTTCGTAGTTAATGAGTTAATATATTGGTTATCGGTATTGGTCTAAAAATTTTCAAAATGTTGGTATCAGCTTGAAAAAGTCATATCAGTCGAGCTCCAGCCATTACCTGTTTATTGTAGCCCATTTATGCAACCAGTTTAATCATGTTTTTGCTGAGTTTACTGCTATGCCACGTTTCAACAGCAATAATCTTACCAAACTAAGCCTAAAATTAAGTTAGTATTGCAAAAAAATTGCAAAATCTTCAAGTGCAGAGGGCTTCGCCCCCAGACCCCCAATAGTTTTCGGCGGCTGCGGGCTCCGCCCCCATGCCCCCTAGCACAGCCCTCCAATTGCAAATTTTTGGTTTTGAACCTTGTTAGTATTCAGTACTAGAAATGCAAATGCATTACATAAAAATTTTTCGTCAATCACTAGTGCAAAAAAGTACTCGTAAATGCAGGAAAGAGTAATAGTGAAAATTGAATTTTAAGTACAGCAAAAAGAAACTTAAAATGTCCCGGAAAACGACCTAAAAAAGTCCTGGAATTTGACTGCAGTTTCTGTGGCAACCCTGTAAACATGGTCGACGACAGTCTCAGACTGTTACGACTTATTCAAAATTTATTGTGTGTTTCTGCCATGATGTTAAAGAATAAAAAAAAACACAAATAGTGCATAATATTTAGCGTAATAATCAAGCGGAAAAATTATTATGATTTTTCAACCATTTAACTTGTAAAAATTAAAACCAAGACCAATAAAAATCTAATCAAAGTTTTCAGTATACTGTATTCGCTGTAATAGGTCAAAGCGTTTAGCGGGGCTCTTTTTCGTGTCATTGCCCCCGAGCATCACAGCTCTTTTAGAAGTAACATCAGAGCGGTGTCGAGCCGAGCCTGTGTTTGATATAATGGGCCCGAGATTTGAACTTCAGATCTTCCGCTCCAGAGACAAACGCATTACCGCTCAATCAACTAGCTATAGTCGTTAACAAAAAAATTAAAAAATCGATCTGGTCAAAATATAAATGGACAAATCCATACCCTCTTAAATTATTCCTGAAGTGAAATAGGCAGAACTAATTTAATAGTTCACAAAGACATCACGTCTTACAATCCTACTTCATTTGACAACATCTTAATGCTGTCTCCGCGTCGAAATGGGTAACCGGTAATCATTTCAACCCGTAGTGACGCAGGTGAGGCGGAGCCCCCTATCGCGGGAGCATTCCCGTGTTTCCAAGTCAACTGACTTCATCATCAGTGTGAAGAGGAGTCGACACAATGCAAAGAATTTTGATCCCTGAATTAGGCTAACTTAAATTAGACTATACCTGAATTACGCTATACCCTCTTGTTTAGCAAATCTATACCCTCTTTAAAGGGGACCTGTAATGGCACTTGGAAAAAATTTCAAAAATAGCGTTAATTTATCTTGAACCCAGCAGCATAAGCATGACTCTAAAAAACCATTCGCTTTCGAAAAATCGCAACTTGAATGTTCCATTGTCTTGGTGATTATGACGACAATGAGCCTCTACTTTTTTGGTGGGTGTTCAGTTAGGCTGGGTTTCGCCATAAGAGCGAGAAAGTGTCAAGAAAAAAAGCGACTATAGAAGCAGAAAACAGCTTGCGCGATCGGTCATATTGCTGGCGAGTACTATCAGATCAAGTTCGGGTAAACAATATCGTTTTCGCGATTGTAGGCAATACTGGTATAGTTTTTTTTGAGGTGGCAATCTATAGGCCAGAATCGGCAGCTTATGCTTACCAGTACTGTTTACCTAGTACCGTATAGCCTACTGGTACAGTAGTTTCACTATGCCAATTTTGCGTCCATGACTTTTAACTGATGGGCGCCGTTATTTTTTTTCCCGGCCGCCAATGCAAAGTCAGCATCCAAACTTTTCAACACTAAAGTCGCTAAAGTATTTTTGAGTGTTAAATTTTGTTTTTCGTTAAGTTACCTTCATCGCTAGTTTTTGCTTTGCCGATATGTCGTCATAATAGAGGCTCATAATGATATAGAGGCTCATTGTCGTCATAATCACCAAGACAATCAAACATTAAATTTGCGATTTTTCCAAAGCGAATGGGTTTCTAGAGTCATGCTTATGCTGCTGGGTTCAAAATAAATTAACGCTATTTTTGAATTTTTTTCCAAGTGCTATTATTGCCCGCCTTTAACGACCTTGAATTAGCATCTTTTCGTGATATTGCTGAATTAGAAAATGCCGCCTTTGGGAACAAAATGTGCTTATACATGAGCGGAACTTTTTTCCTGGATTGTTTTTAATTATTATTAAGCTTGAACAAAAATACAATTATTTCCTGGTTTTGAATTTTTCAAAACCATTTTTTCAAGGAAAAAGCAATGCATGACAGTGTGTCACTGCCTTCTCCAATGTACGATTTTACCAGTGAGACAGTAACATTTGGAAATTTAACAAAAAGTGAACAGACAAAGTTGAATATTATCGCCAGTGAGACACCACCACAATACACTACGGTACCTAGTAACTTTTGACTTCCTAGAGCCCTAACAGCTGATGCAAAATTTTGCAATTTATTTTGGTAAGTTTAGTCAGTGGGTTAAAGTCATACTGCTCCAGATCGGTTTTATGGAAAAATGAGAACGACTTGAGGTAACAAAGAGGTGTAGCCAATTTTCTAGCCAATCACGAATCGGCTTTTTCCTATAAATTACCGATCCTTTTCCTGCGCTCTCTATTGGCCTGATTTTTCTTGACGAGTGTCAGACCAAAAGCTTTGAAGGTATGAACAATTTAATCAAAGCAATTCTCTAGTACTGTACCACCAATCAACTTTTCAAAAATAGATTTTGGCCTAATTCGTTTGACTCCGTACCACTGGCAATCCTGCGTTTTAAAATTTCGGGGCATCAGAAAAGGATTGATGACTGAGCAAAATTTCTTGCAGAATATCAAAAATCGTGTGGCTTATTCTACAAGAAATTTTGTATATTAGCAATTTCTTGCAGGCCGATTGGGCAGCGGTAACGCGTTCCTCTCTGAAATGGGAGGTCTGAAGTTCAAATCTCGGGCCGGTCAAATCGGACACAGTGTTGCCAACGGCTTGCCACCGCTGCGATATTTCTTTGAAAGGAGCTGTGTTGCTCGAACGCAATGACGCAGAGTTGGGTTCCGAAACTCGTTACACGCTTTGGCGTAATACAGCAAGACACTCTATACCTTATGATGAAAGATTTTTGATTTGGCAATTTTTTGCAGCCTTTTTCACGATCGTATGTATTTTTGGTTGCCAAGGTCTGTCACGTCGATGGCAACTCGATGCCAGTCTTTTTTTACAGCCAACTCTCCATACTCGATCCGGAGAGACGATGGATCAGTCGAATTGCACTGAGAACAGTTTCTTACTACGGCCCCAACGTCTTTTCTGGCGACATTGAAATGAGCCTCTCTGGCAAAATAAAGGATAATTTCAACTCCGTAATGATGCAAATCATGTATTTGTTTTGTGGACTCAAAACCTCCTGTTTGATCCTAAATTGCTTCTGAATCTTGGGAATAAAACAAGGCCATATAACCCGTGAATGGCAAAATAGCTAAATTATAAACGTAGAAATGGTAAATTTTAAGGCATTAATTTCATCAGTAAGGGCCCCGATGCAAACGTCTACTAATCATGAATCCCCACTTCTTTAGTGTAGTTTCCTAAACGCATACCATATTGTTTGTTTAAACTATTTCTTTTTACGAAACTTTTTGAAAAGTATTGTCCAATAATATTGCAAAATACTGTGAATTTATGTTTTCAAAGTCAATTGAGGTACCGTACTGAGTATGTTTGTAAGCTCAAAAGTTTTTGATACGGGGTTCTGGGGTGAGTGCGAAGTCCTTATATTTCTAGTAAATTTTTTTGGAAAAAATAGCAATTTCTGTGACTTTAAAAAAGATTACACGTTTAGGTTCTCAAAGCAATTTGAAAAGAAAACTCCGTAAATGCTACGCTAGAAAAACTTCAGTTTTCTCACAATTTCCCAACTCTAATTTTAAGCCTATCTTTTCTTTGCATTTCAGTGTATTTTGTCTTTTTCACGTCTAAGGGCCGGTCTACACTGTACGTAAAATCGTCAGCTTAAGAGCGTAACCTTAGTTTGTTTTAAAGGAAAATTCCGTAAGCCCAGGCGTACCACCTTACGGGCGTAGCACCTTACTAGAGTAAAATTCAGAGGTGGAGTCCTTGAGGACGTCCTTGGCCTCGAGGACATATTTTGAAGTCCTTGGCCTTGGCCTCCAAGCCTAGGTCCTCGAAAATTGCCCTGTTCTCGGCTCGAGGACAGCACTATTTTCTTAACCGTTGAAATTTTGTTGGAAAACACTAAAAACCTGTCGGAAAATTTGCGAACACCTATTTTGTTTTTCTCAATTGGAGAATTGGCGTAGCCAGGGGAAGGCAGGGGGCTTAGGCCCCTCCCCAATCGAAATTTCGCCAATGACAAAAATGTGACAAAAAAGCCTATTGTTTCTTCGCACTACGTAGACTGTTATATATAGATAAAAATTTTGTTCAAAAATTTTGTGTATGAACGATAAGAGCGGTATTTCGAAATAGAGCTGTACCCCTTTACAAAAAAATTTTTTCGGAAAACTTTTGTCCATTATGTGACTGTCTGGTTAGTGCGGATATGGACACATAACAATGCGGATGAAAAAGCGCATACTTTGTCAAGGAGAAGCAAAAACAAAAAAAAACGGACGAAAACGTACGAAAAACGGATACTGTGTAAATTCACCTTAACTAACAACAATATTGAAGACCAGGGGCCCGGGCCCCCCTAAGGTCAATGTTTGCCAACCAATTTAAATGTATAACCCGAGTAAAATTAAGGGTTCTTTTCTTAAAAGTTGCTACTTAGGCCCTCATGTAACCTTTTTATAAACGTAATGCAACAACCAGGGCCGGATTTATTCTATGGCACAGTGCCAGGGCCTCGCGCTCAGATGTGGAGACTTTTTTTTTCTTCACCTTTATTTGGCAGGAAGATCTTGCGAAAATCCCCAAAGTGCCACGGGCCCAGCGCGATGTAAACCCGGCCCGGCAGTAACATGGTTAGTCGGCGTAACCATCTATTGTATCATTTTTCAATAACAATTCAATAATTCACCTCCACCTCGCCAGTTTTTACGCACAAAATACTTTTAAAAAAATTAGCCACGGAAAATGCTGATTGAACAAACCATTGAACATCAATTGAGGGGGCCTGGGCCCCCTGGCTGAACAAATACTCCTATAACTGGTTACTTTCACGACAAAACAAAAATCTCTAAGGAAAATCTTCGAGTGGATTATTATTTACAGTCAAATGTAGCAAGAAAAAATGCGCCTTACTTTCCCCTACATGGACCAAATCACTTACAATTAAAATTTAACACAAGAATGCAAGATGTTAAACGTATTTTGGACTTAAATTGCAAGTAAAAGGAGCATTAAGTAATTTCATCTTTTCAATTGGCTTTCAAATTTCAAAAATTTAGTACTTTCAATTGGCTCTGAACACGTGCGAAATGTGATTTAATGGCATTAAAATAGCTGTTTTTTCCAAAAAACTTACAAAAAATCGCCCAACAGCTGGGGGCTTTGCCCCCACACCTCCAAAGCCTCTGGCGGCTGGGGGCTCCACCCCCAGACCCCTGTCTGTGATACGTTTGAGATACGCTACCTTTCTCAACACGTCTCCAAAGTTAGATATTTGCACTTTTCAACTATTACTTAAAGCCCTCTCCCTTTAGTCCGGTAGAAATAGCTTTAACCCGGAAAAAATTTATAATAAGCTGAAATTTGGCACGATGACTCAGAACCATGTCCTGAGCCACCAAAAAAAATCTCCATGTTTTGGACATGGGACTTTCCCCTTTTTCGACCTTTAAAGTCTGCCATTTGTGTCAAAGAGCCTTCACTATCCAACAGCCAATCCAAAAGTTGTAAAAGTGCCAAGTTATGAATAATAGTTGGTTTTCAACTTCAGGTGTAAAAAAATTTTCTTAGAAATTGACGACGTCATTGTTGGTGATGTCATTGCCAAAGTTTTTGAAAAAATGACGTATTGATGGCTCGAATTGTAAGTGAAAGTTAGGTTTTTGGTTCCAAGTAAAAAATTGCTTAAATCAAAGTGATGACGTCACAAACGTTTGTGATGACGTCACAAACATTTTTGATGACGTCTTCTGTAACGAGTTTTGAGTTTAAATTTGAAACAGTGTTTGTCCAAGCGAAACATTGCAAACTTATATTTTTATTAGCTCTAAACTTAGGGAAAATTATATTGTGACTTCAGACGATTCAAAACTCTGATGTGTAGTCACGCAGATAAAATTTAGACCTCCAATAGGCAGTGGTGGGCAATAACGAATTAGTATAGTAACAAATTACGTTATAAGTAATTTTCACAGTAATGACACTACTTTTTCAAAAAAGTAACTTTGGTGGTAATTTTATTATTTTTCTGGAGGTGTCAAAATTACCAATTACTTTGCAAATATTATCATCCAGTAGAAACGCTTGTCTGGCTACTTATTTTATACCTCCAGCCAATCAAAAAGTTGTTTTTGTTGAGAATGACGCAGGGTCGTATCATGGGCCGTATGTTTTTCTGCGTGCTAGAATGGTTGATACAGGCAGTGCTTGTTTCGTCTAAGACGATCGATCATTGATAGAGCTCAAAGAAATGCAACAAAATCGCAATAACGATAAAAAATATACGGTCAAGCTTTTTAGTTCCGCTGATTTCAAGGAGGAGATTTTGGTGGCGGTATTTTGTTGCCTGTTTGTTTAATCATAAACATGCCCAGGCTTTATTTACGAAAGTTTTGTTTTGTATCTTTGATTAACAGACATCGATCTGAATAATCTACCGTATTTTGGGTTAACGTTATTATCTACCTTCGCGTAGTACCAAATTTCAATGTATAGTGCAAAAACCGAAAGTAGGTTTGCAATACCCTATTCATTCAAACGCCAATGAGTAAAATTTGTGTAATACCCACTACATCATTACAAAAAAAGACCAGTATTTTTCCAAAACAGTTAATATTTTTAAACATTTTGTGCGAAATAAATTTTTAGGACAAAAGCTAAAAACTACGGACTCTTTCCAAAGAATATCAAAAAAAAAGATTAGCGCATAACAAACACAGATAAATTTGCAAAAAGCGATTAAAATCACCAACCACCTCTGTATAAATCAAATCTTTCATTATACTCGCTGTATTACACCGAAGCATGTTACGAGTTTGCGGGCCCATCTCCGCGTCATTGCGCCAGGACAACACAGCTCCATTCGAAGAAATGTTGCAGCGGTGGCGAGTTGTTGGCAACACTGTGTTTGATTTCACCGGCCCAAGGTTTCAACCTCAGACCTCCCGCTCCTGAGACAAACACGTTACCGCTCGACCAATAACGCCAGGAGTGAGTTTTGACCTCAAGTCACTGATGTATTTTTGCGCTGTTCATAATAATTCATCCCCCGCACACTTACGCTGTTCATCGTACGTAATTCATCCCCCGTATACTCACACTGTTTTTCATGAAATCAAATCAAGTTTCATAATATTTTGAGTAACTAAAGGGAGGTGATACCAGTAGGCGGGACCAAATTTATTTTGTGCCGGACGCTTTACCACATTTTCTGCCTACAAAATTTGCTGACAAAAAAGTTTTTCACCGCTTACGAGTCGCATCTTCCGTCGAAAATAGAGCGTAAACAACCTAAAAAAAAGCTTCGCCGACCAGGAGTCGCAATATTGCTTCAGGCACAGTGCCATCATCGACTCTTGATTACTGGACTAGAAACAAACGTGCGAAGAAAAAGAGAAGAGCATTGAAAAAACAAGTTTGCCCGTATTGGAAAGGTTTTTGCGGTCACGCGTATTCGACTGATTTAATTAGACATATTCGTAGAAAGAGTGAACCGTGATGAAAAAAAGTCACGCTGATTGGACGAACTGGCATATTCTAGAACAAATGAACCATGAGGAAAAAAGACAAACTGTTAGTTTCCCGTTTAGTAATGTGTTGCGTGCCTTGTTTCCACACGGAAAACTAAGCTCCGCCGGTAAGTACTATTATGATAATAAATTGAAAAAATACTACCGGAACGTGATAGATCAAATCTTTCGTTATACTCGCTGTATTACGCGGAAGCGTTGAATAGGTTGGCGAGGCCCATCACAGCGTCATTGCGCCTGGGCAACACAGCATCTTTCAAAGAAATGTGGCAGCGGTGGCGAGCTGTTGGCAACACTGTGTTCGACTTGACGGCCCACAATTTGAACTTCGGACCTTCCGCTTCAGAGACGAACGTTGCTGCTCGACCAAGAAATAGATCAATCACGTAGGCTAGTATCTTTTTAATTTTTTATCTTAATAGTATTTTTCTGTCAGAGGTACCTTAAGCGTGTTATTTAGATTATTAGCGTATATTTAGCGACTTATTAGAAATTATTTATCAAAACTTGAGGCAGTGTAATAAATTTGGAGTTTATCACAGTATTAAATTTTTATTGCTCGATTTTGCTTTTTGAATTATAGCGTAATCGTAATCTGGCTTTAGCGCACCAGAAGCCGGCTTGTTATGATATGACGGAAATTCGAAACCCGCGTAGTTTTAAAACACTTCTGTACTCACTCAGACTACAGTGTCATTACTTTTAAGCAGTAATTTGCCCACCACTGCCAATACGGGGTTCAAATAAAATAATTCATTTTGCAGTTTGATCTGGAAAGCCCTTGAATGTTTCTTCTGCAATTGTAGTTTAAGAAGCAAGCTTTAGTAACGATACAAAAAATTATAAAGGCGGCAAATTGTCAAATATTAGCGTGGTTATTATAGATTAAGACAATAATATTGTCAGACATTGCAATAATATCACAAGTACGCAAAATAATGTCTAATAATATTTGTCGGACATTGTTTTGCGTAAGATAATAACATCGTCAGACATAGCAAAGCGGTAGAAATTTTCTTCTTATCGTATACATTATCGTGCTCGGCACATATTCGTATTAATTTACGTTTAATTACGCTAGTTATTATTTTTTTGAATCATTGCATATAGAAAGATCAAGGAAGACCTCTGCCAAGGACTCGAAGATGGCTTAGAACCTCAAAATGATGATGATGTTGATATTCCCAAAATGTTACAATGTTTCGCTTGGTCAAACACTCTTTTTCAAAATTACAATCAAAACTCTTGAGAGATGACGTCATCACAAACGTTTGTGACGTCATCACTTTGATTTTAGCAATTTTTGGTTTGGAACCAAACAGCTAATTCTCATTCACAATTTGAGTCATTAATACAGAATATAGTACGTCATTTAAAAAAAAAATTGGCAATGACGTCACCAACAATGACGTCGTCAATTTCTAAGAAAATTTGTTTATACCTGCTCTTGAAAATCAATTACTATTCAAAATTCGGCTCTTCCTCAACTTTTGGATTGGCTGTTGGAAGGTAAAGGCTCTTTGCCACTAGATGGCAGACTTTAAAGGCCAAAAAAGGGGAAAGTCCCGTGTCCAAAACATGGGGATTTTTTTTTGGTGGCTCAAGAAATGGTTCTGAGTCATCGTGCCAAATTTCAGCTTATTATAAATTTTTTCCGGGTTTCAATGTATTTTGTCGTATTTCTACCGGACTACTTTGCAAAATCCTGCTTAAATGCCAACCGGCAACGATTTCAGATCTTCCATCTTATGATATCTTTGTCCCACAAAAAGTTCCTCTTTTGAAAATCTTTGATGACGTCAGTGCATGTGATTTGTGGTTTGGGCCTCCCTACCAATCAAAAATTCTGGCCACGCCTATGAATTGGAGATCGCCTGAAAAAAAATTTTGAAGACCCTTTTTTTTGGAGAATACTTGCGGCTGTGTCCTTGGTCCTTGGCCTCGAGCATTCTTGTCCTTGGCCTCGAGAGGGTCTGTCCTCGAAAAGGCTGTCCTTGGCCTTGGCCTCGGAGTTTTTTTGTGTCCTTGGCCTTGGCCTCGAGCCTTGTGTCCTCGATTCCACCTCTGGTAAAATTGCAGCGAAAAAAATTTGCTAAAAGAGCAAATTTTTTTCGCCGGTACGCTCGTAAGCTCATGATTTGCGTGAAATTTTGAAAAACTGGTTTTCCAGGTCTCGGGGTAGGCTAAAATTAGGTTTATAAGTTTAGTTGAAAAAAGTTGATTTTCAAAAGTGAAAGTATGCGTGTTGGTTTGAAATAGCCTAGTTCAACATGAAAAAGGTCAATTTGCGGCTCTATGAGGAAAAACTTGCAAAAAAGAGGCTTAGCTGGATAGGCCCAAAAGTGAATTATAAATTGTTTGTTGTTAGGTAGCATTTGATTAGCCTATTCCAAGTAAAGAAATTTGAAAATTAAAACTGATGTGTGATGTGCATAGGTGGGCAAGTTAATGCAAAACGTTAGCTTCGTTAACCATTAGTCCGTTAACCAACTTCACACCTCCGTTAACGTTAATCCGTTATTTTCAGCTTTAATTAACGGAAGTTAATAAAGTCCGTTAATCCGTTAACATTTTGCGTGTTATTTACATTTCTTTTTATTCACTCACTTCTGGGACACGTATTGACGTTGTTGAGCAGGTTGTAAGGAAATATTTATTGCTATTGTGGTCATTTTGTGTTTTGGAAGTTACATTTTACAGTCTAATCTAATTTCAAGATAAAAATAAGTTCAAATGCACTCACGAAGCTGCAATGGGAAAATCTTTGGAAATTGTGAACAGCGATAATTAATAGACCTCTGAGGCTGCAGCTTATTATTTGCCACAAAAAAGAGCTCCTTTCTTCGCTTTCTTCTATAACACGCAACAAGTGTTACCAATGCAAACTGGTTTTGTACCGTTACAATGAATGAATGGTGCAAGATATTAACGATGAAAACATTAACACAAGTTAACAGAACTTAACGGAAGTTACTTTAGTCCGTTAACAGAACTTAACAGAAGTTAATTTAGTCCCTTAACATAAAAAAACTTTTTAACGGATTAACGAGTTAATGAAAAAGTTAGCTTCGTTATTAACGGATTAACGATTAACGGACTTGTGCCCACCTATGGTGATGTGGCAATGCAGATCACAGTCCTGACCAGGGGGACTAGCTTAGGCCAAAACCAGTAGGCCTACCAGTGTGGTACGATAGGTTTACGTCTTGGTGGTACTCGTACCTATCGTGTAATATACCACTTTGTTAAAGTAAACTGGTAATCCTAGCCTGATAGCCGCTGTAGGTTAGTTTAGATGTTTACTTCAAAAGGTTTAACCTACTGGTGCACTTTGCAGGTGCAGTGATGCTGATTATACTGGTAAGAGATCCTACTGGTAAGCAAGCAACTTAATAGCCTAAGCTACTGTCAAAAACTATCGGCATGCAAAGTTATAAAATTAGTCTGCCGATAAAAAGTAGGCTCTGATTTTTTATATCAATGAAACTCAAAACTATTAGAGCTTACAGTATCAGTTAGCCTACAGTAATAAAAGCAGAATTAAAACTAGATGGGAATTTGCCAGCAAACCCAGTGAACGACCGACGCATAGCTAATGCTGTGACCAAGGATGGCAGTACGGTACGGTACGTTCAGAATTTGCGTACTACGTACCTTGAACCGTACCGTACTAACGTCCCGTACCTGTGCCATTACAAAAAAAGCGTACCGTACCAACGTACCTTTTTGGGGCCCCATTTTGGGGGGGTCCCCGGGGGGGTGGTACCCCCAAATTATGTCAAAATATTTGTCTCTTAAATATCTACTGATATCAAAGAAAAATGGCACCCTAGGTTAAATCGTTAAAAAATTTATTTTTGGGGGGGTCCATTTGGGGGGTCCCCAAAGGGGTGGTACCCCCAAACTATGTCAAAATATTTGTCTCTCAAATATCTACTGACAACAAAAAAAACTGGCACCCTAGGTTGAGCCGTTCAAAAATTTGATTTTTTGGGGCCCCATTTTGGGGGGGTTCCCGGGGGGGTGGTACCCCCAAACCATGTCTAAATATTTCTCTCTTAAATATCTACTGATATCAAAAAAATGGCACCCTAGGTTATATGGTTAAAAAAATTTGTTTTTGGGGGAGTCCATTTGGGGGGGTCCCCGGGGGAGTGGTACCCCCAAATTATGTCAAAATATTTGCCTCTTAAATATCTACTGATATCAAAAAAACCTGGCACCCTAGCTTGAGCCGTTCAAAAAATTCATTTTTTGGGGCCCCATTTTGGAAGGGTTCCCGGGGGAGTTGCCCCAAAAAAATTTCAGGAGACACAATTGCGTATGTACCTCAACAACTTCACACAAAAATTAGATATCTATGTTTTGTGGTTTAGGAGAACTCGAGCGTACAAGATTTAGGAAGAAAAAAAGGAAAAAAAAGGAAAAAAAAGGAAAAAAATAAGAAAAAAACCTCATCGCGGCCGAAAGTGGGTTGGTAGGGATGAAAGGATATCTTAAGACATATAACCATGAGAAATATTTTTTGCCGTACTTAAGCCGTTTTTGACTTAGACCGCTTTTTACGCCAAACTTTCGGGGCGGTTTTCGGGTCATAAACCCGAAGTCACGTGACTGATTGCCTCGAAATTTGGTACAAACATAAAACTCATTAATCTGAAACTGCTGTCAAAATTTCATGTAGTTAGACCAAACGGTTCTCGAGTTATAAGCAAAAGTCTGAAATTTCGCACTCGTTAGTTAGAAAATGGCCGAGTAAAAACAAAAGAACACGCGACGCGAGCGTCGGTCGTTCCAATGATACAATCTAGGTGTACCCTGGTACTATGATGGGTTGTGCAGTTACAGCTATATAGGCATGTAAAATTATTCTATTTCAAGATGTGCTCACTTATTATTCAGCAACTATCAGGTTTTAGACTTTTACAAATAGTTGAGTTGAATTGCAGACACTGCCAAGCCAATAGGTTTGTCTTACTGTCTGTCAATAAGATAGTGAAATCAAAAGTTTTTATATTCTGCAGTTGCTTTTCAGAATTGTAAATTAAGACTCTATTAGCAAGTATTTATTGTAATGAACAAAATATAGTAACTGTAAGAATTTGGAATTTAACAAATTTATCAATGATATGGTACTTTGGTTCAGACTCAAAGAGACTTATTGATGAATTTATGAAACAATGTTGATCTTTAATGCTCAAAGATTTCAAGAATGATGACCAATCTAACAGTAGCATTGTCAGGTTTTCAAGGTTAGTTATGTGTATTTCTAGATTAACAATCTTTACCAGCCTTATTGAGCTTTTATTAAAAAAAAAAAACTTCAGGCGTTTTCATAATAAAATTAAAAAAACAAACTTGGAAGTTTTATCTAAATCATTTGCTTTTAGTTAAAATAATCATTTAAAATTAGCTGTGGACCAAAGAAAATTTGTCACTTGTAAAGTTTTTTCTGATGTGATGGTGTGACAAGACAGTATTTACATCATTGCAACTTAACTACACAATTTCAAGTTTCTTGTAACATATGAGTAGCATTGCTTGTTTTTCTTAGGTGCAACTAAGATTTTAAAAGAGTCATATTTTTTAAACCATAAGGTGCACCAATGATACTTAAAGTTTTTAAGAAATCCAACTTGTGCCTTATACTCTGATGCATTTAATCTTTAATTACTTCCGGTTATGCTCTCTTACGGCCAGTTGATCAAGTGGTAATGCATTCGTCTCTGGAGTAGAGGTCTGAGATTTAAATCAGTCTGATCAAATCAAACACAGCATTGCCAGTGGCTTTGTATCGCTGCAACATTTCTTTCAAGGCAGCTATGTTGGTCGGGTGCGATGATGCTGTGGTGGGCCCTGCCAACTTTATGCGCTTCGATGTATTACAGCATGTATAACGAAAGACTTGATTTTATTCCATAATTTTATTCAGAGTTAAACCATTAAGATTTTTTATAAGTTTTTTGAGTTTAATAAATTTAATGTAATGTAGTGCATCTTCTAGTTTGGTGCACTTTGTGCCAAAAAACAAAGACTATAGAAGCCATTTGGTGCGCTTTATGCTAGAAAATAATAATTATAGAAGCCATTTATTATTGATACTACGACAGCGCGCCAATTAACAATTGTATGTTCCAGTTTGCTGCACCTTATGGTCTAAAAAATGCTGTAGTGATATCTTCGCTAGAATTAATTTTGATAGAATAAAGTATTCTTTGTTTAGTTTTTAAAAAAAGTTTTTTTTGCTTTAATTTTGCTAACTTGATTTGATAGCTTTGTTCTGTAATGTAGTACTGGCGCTTTTTTGAGATTTAATGTGACTGGTTTGATGCAAGAAAATTTGACGCCGCAGCGATATGGTTAGGGTTTTGCGTCAAACATCTTTCGGGTCTGGTTCGGACTAAGATTAAAGTTGGACAAGTTAATCGTCTTTTATCAACTGGTTGTCTCTAAAAATTTTGGACTCTTCTCTGAGTGTAACTGTTTTATGCTTAATTGGTCCGTTTTTTTGATATGTCTAGTTGTCTACTGCTCATGACGCTTTTGGACACTTTGCAGAATTTTGACCTTTTTTTGGCAGGAGTAATTGGAACGACCGACGCTCGCTTCGCGTGTTCCTCTGTTTTTACTCGGCCATTTTCCAACTAACAAGTGCGAAATTTCAGACTTTTGCTTATAACTCAAGAACGGTTGGGTCTTATATAACTCAAGAACGGTTGGCAGTTCGCAGTTGCAGTAGTCGAGAACAGACGTGTTTTTTGTTGCTCATTGCGAAATAGAAAATTGCGAAATATAGGCTTACCACGAAATGACACGTGGTAAATCTAACAACTCAAGTTGCAGCTTCAATGAAGAGGATAGGGAACTATTGCAGAACATAAATAAAACAATAAAAGACTTAAAAGAAGAAATTAAATCATTACGTGATGAGCTCAACAAAAGTAAGAAAGATCTAAAAATGACTCAAAGTGAAAATCAAAGGCTAAAACAAGCTCTAAATCTAACCATCTTTAAACTTGATAAATTAGAGCAATATGGCAGAAGAGAAAACATACGCATTCATAATATTTCCGAATCTGAAAATGAAAATGACGATGGTGCAGATGTCCTATTTAAAGTAGCTGACGCCCTTAAAATTGAACTTGACGAACGTGACATACAACGTGTTCATAGAATTGGAGCAAAGAAAACCTCAAAAAATGCGAAACCACGCCCCGTTATTGCACGTTTTGTTTCCTTTCAAAAACGAAACCAATTTTGTTTGAAAAAAGCAAGCTTAAAGGAAGTCGATATTTAAGCAATGCATTTATTACTGAAGACTTGACTCCTCTACGATCTAAACTGCTTAATTACATTAAATATGAATGCAATGATGAATTTGTGCTATGCCATTCATATAACGGCAAAATACGCATGAAAAAATCATCGATAAAAGCAGGTTTGCCATTAGACAAGAATGGCAAGGACCAAGGGACAGGAAAATGGCTTACTGTATCATCAATTGATGATCTATTCAAGTATAATGTCGACATCGATTTTGAAAAACTGAACTATTTGCCTCTTAAATACAACAATAATTTGGCTACTGATCAGTCTGATAGCGAGAGTGATAGTAAGGCTATTTAATAATATACATAATATTTTAATTGCGTGTAATTTTTTTGTCAGATATTGATATTACTCAACAAAAAATGACTTCCTCATCTATCGAATTTGTTTGCAAAACTTGTTCTAATTTTGGTGTACTGAATGATAGCCAGAGGTGGGCACAAATAACATTATATCAAAAACGCAGCGCAACAAAGTGCAACGATCTTTTTAACCAGTGAAAGCGCAGCGCAAAATGCGCAATTTAATTTTTTTGCTTTCTGAAGCGCAGCGCAACTTCCGCAATGAACTTTTTGATTCAGTTGAAGCGCAACGCAATTCCGCAATTGCGGAACGGCGTTTTTGTACCAAGTTAAAGCGCAACCCAACTTCCGCAATTGAAATTTCACAACACAATGCAAATACCGCATTTTTTGCAATTTTGGACTAAAAACAGTAAATAATTTGCTAAAGAAGGCAGACATTTATCAATATTACGATCGAAATGGAGCAAAATTAAGTTCAATGTATAGAATTGCGCTTTTACCCGAAAAAAATTTTGAAAGCGCAACGCAATTAAAGCGCAACAAATTTGAAAGGCTTTATTCCGCAACGCAACTTCCGCAATGATTCAAAATAAAAAATTAAAGCGCAACGCAACTTACGCAATTGCGGAGGTTGCGGAAGTTGCGCTTTGCGCTTCGAATTGCGCTTTGCCCACGTCTAATGATAGCATTGTATGTGTCAATTGCCGATTACGTAATCATGTGACCTGTTCTACGCAAATTGATCAATTCCCAGATTTAGTCGCTCGATTTAAATGCAATGCTTGTTACAGTATCGAAGGTTACTTGGGGTCAACTCGGCATTGTTCTAGTGCTACCTCTAACATTTCAAACACTGCTCATGATAATGCATCAATTAAAAGCCTTATCGATAATGAATACCAAGACGTGCTATTTAACGAATGTAAATATTTTACCACTTACTCCCTAAATAATGCGCTTCGCTATCGACTTGGTGACGTTTTAATAGTTCACTTTAATATTTGAAGTTTGCAAAAAAATATTGATAAAATCCCTTATAAAAAAATATCCCGGTAAACATGAAAATATTGGGAAAAACGTGGATCCGACCGGGAAAAACTAGGAATCTATGCCGGTATTCACTTAAATTACCAGGACTTACCAAAATAAAGATTATCAAATTCTCGTACAACCAGGAATAACTGTGAATAAATGGGATTAATGTAATCAAATCCCGGTAAATCCCAGTAATTTTACTTGGTTTTACTGGGATTTACCAATTAATTATTAAAAAATCCCAGTAATTATCAATCAATCCCAGTAATTTTACGTGGTTTTACTGGGATTTACCAATTAATTATTAAAAAATCCCAGTAATTACCAATAAATCCCAGTAATTTTACTTGGTTTTATTGGGATTTACCAATTAATTATTAAAAAATCCCAGTAATTACCAATAAATCCCAGTAATTTTACTTGGTTTTATTAGAATTTACCGATTAATTATTAAAAAATCCCAGTAATTACCAATAAATCCCAGTAATTTTACTTGGTTTTATTAGAATTTACCAATTAATTATTAAAAAATCCCAGTAATTACCAATAAATCCCAGTAATTTTACTTGATATTATTGAGACTTACCAACTATAATTTATAATGAATCCCAAAATTAGCAATAAATCCCAGAAATTTTACTTGGTTTTACTAAGATTTACCAATAATTATTACTGAATCCTAGTAATTATCAATAAATCCCAGTAATTTTACTTGGTTTTATTGGGATTTACCAACTAATTGCTAATGAAACCCTGTAATTACCAATAAATCCAAATAATTTTACCAGGATTAACCAAACATTTTATTGAACTCCCATAATTTCTTATACATCCCAGTAATTTCACTTGGTTTAACTGGGATATACCAATAATTACCAGTGAATCCCAGTAACTAACAAAACAACTCAGTAACCTTATGTGGCATTATTGAGCTTAACTATTAAACATAAAATATCTACAGTACAGTATATGCAACCGAGATCGAACAGCATAAAAGCTGGTAATTTATGTGAGAAGAAATTATGGCCATAAATTCGGGTTAATTTCACAGCATAAATATCGGGCTTTTCCTGCAGTCAGCCAAACTCACGTTTTTTCCAATATTTTTCATTTTGCTGAGTAATACAACATCGATTGCGAGTGTATACAATGTAATGGCGGAACACAAAATATGCAGCAGTATCAAACAAAAACATATTCTACTGTAAAACCAGCAACAAATTACAGTAGCATCAAAACTTCAACTTAAAACCAATATAACGCCTATTCGTAGTATTACTGGTCGTACAAAGACAAAAATAATACTGCATCATACATAAATGCACAAAGGCATATTAACTTTCCCATTTGCTACGTTAATGCAACGTACGGTCGCACAGCAGTGTAGCATTAAATCAGTACCGGCATAATTAATGATGTAATAGTGGAACATAAAATACCCTGCAATATGAAACACAAAAAACATTCAAAAGCAGCAAACAAAACAGCACCAAAACGGGAACTTCAAACCTCACTTTTTATCTTTTCAAGAGTATTATTGTTCACGCAAAAACAACAACGAGTGAGAAAAGAATGCACAAGCACACAATCATGTGCTACCAGAGGGGCGCAGACGTATGACAATGTTTTCTAGCTGGAAGCGACTTATACCATTGAAGACGAACAGTCACTTCATCGTCTGCTAGCTTCGATTAAATAATGCCCAACTTATAGCGCTAATTTGTGGAAATCATAAATGCCGGAGGACTAATTTTTGAATTCTCTGCTCTCCAATTTGGTACCAAATTACCCCATGATGAAACACCACGAAAAATTAGCAGGATCATCTCTGAATATGCTTTCAAAAGCAGGAGCTAAAGTGCACATACTTAGAATAAATTCTTTGGTTTACGTTTTCAAGAAATGAAACAACATCAAGCGGACTTCGCTAAACAAAGAATAACAAATGCTAATAAGCAACTATATACTAAAACTCGACAAAAACGGACGTCCATGGTATACAATCGAAACTACGCAGAATGGCAGAGTTGTGAAATTATAATGAACTGCAAAATCTATAAACTCACCTTCCGATGGGATGCTGTGTTTAACCGCAAGAATTGTAACTTACCAGCTTAACTTTCTGACTGAGATGGAACATGAAATAGAATTTGGAGTACAGAAAGATCCTTGAGAGGTGTACATCTACTATGTTTGCTTAATACGTGTTAATTTTTTGTGTTTTCGATGATTACAGTCACGTTCAATACGTTATTTTGTTGACAGCTGAAATGCTACAGTTTTTCCAAAAATAACAGGTAACCTATCACAAGAAATAGCTAAAAAATTTAAGATGCTTTATTGCAATTTAAAGCAATAGGTACGCCTTCCTCTACTAAGATGATGATCTAAGCCATTCACATCCGCTACGTTTTTTTTCCAAAACAATTTCTTGACAAAAAATTTCACTATTACGAGATATAATAGTAGCGATTGGAAAATATGTGCTTTCACAATCCTGATGTAAATTCAAAATTTACATGAAGTTAAAAAAAAATTTAATTTCTTATTTTGTTTTGCAAAGCCAAAAATCAAACAGCAATGTTTTATGCTGAAAATAAATTTGCAAAAAGGATATGCTCCATAATAAGTCATATAATCAGTCTCCATTCCATCTGCCAATATTAGACAAAAAAAACAAACAGCATATGCCTTTTTTTGAACAACATAGACACAAAGCTAGCTTTTATACTTTCAAATAACAAAAAGCTTCGCAATGGTTTTTACCCAGGTACCACGCTTCACCTTCAACATAATGTCAGTAGTAATAGTTTATTCTTTCATTGTGATTCATAGTACTTTATTCTTATTCTTCTTGTGATTCATGTATTCAAAGGCAAAAATCTATTCGACTAGGCAACAGAAAATAGAAACTAGTCAAGAGAAAAGTACATGAACTCAATTGATCTACTGCTTACGGATTGATAGGCAGGTGGCTATAAGAAAATTTGCAACGGCAAAATTAGATGAATCACCAAAAATAGAAAAGAACTACAAAGTAACATTACGTACATGTGAAAACAATGAAAATTTAATGATTTTTCAGTATTTGCCAGCAACTTCCAATAATTTTGAAATTATAGAGCGCTGTTGGGCACTGCGCATGCAACTGAGAAAATTTTCAGTAGTTGTTCAAGGTATGAAAAAGGAAGTGGCTAATGTTATTTTAAGTCCATAAAGAGAATGGAGTAGACGCTCATTTGCGCATTTACACTTTTTTATTTTTTTAAATTTTACTCCCAAGGTTAGGATTAGGGATAGGTTTAAGCTTGGAGTTAGGGGTAAAATATCGATTTTCTTATTTTTGCATAACGTAACATTAGCCTCTGCCAAGAAAAAAAGATCGCTTTTCTGCGACAGCGTTTACTCAAGCAGACAGAGCAGTGGAAATTAAACGGTTTTACAAACATGTTTTCTGACATCAACACTCTCAAAATCTAAGAATAAGTGAGGCTGAAAATCTGCCAAAAATTAAGAACAGCCAGCCTTAACTAAAAATTTACTGGCTCTTATAAAAAAAAGTCTGCTCAATCAGTCTCCATTGCATTGGCCAATGCTATTGCATAAAAAAAACTTTTCTCATCACCGCAAGGAAGAAGCATGCACTTCTTTAACAACACAGACACAAAACTAGCTTTTAAACTGTCAATAACAGAAAGTTTCACAATGTGTTGCGAGTGCTTAGGCAGCTTGCTTGAAACGATTTTGCACTTTTGCAAAATCATAACTGGGGAAATTTCGCATGTACAAAGGCTTTCAACACAGTCGCAAATAATAGAACGAGGCAAAACAATTAACTTTTTCACAATGTAGTATTCCAAATCAGTTGCCTGAATTATACTATTGCATCGTTTTAGTACAGCATCTTGTCGATATTTGTCACCATGGCAGATCATACTTGAAGTGGAAAATCGAAAATATACCTCAACCTCTACTCCACAAGATATATTGGCTCCAAACAAAAGACACAGAGCTGAGGCTTCACTTTCATTGATTTTTTACTTCTGTGTTTTTCCATACACACTGACTGGTCCAAATTTATTATTGGTTTTGGGTTGGTAGGAGCCGCGATGTTGTAGCTGCTTGTGTAAATTTTTGATGGAATTAGAAGCTTGAGAAAAACATCCAACAGCCTGGCGCTCCACATGTTTTTGGCAAGTCCAAGCATTCGCAATTTGCATAGCAGTATGCTGGGTGCCATGCTTCATCTTTAACATAGTGTGATTCATGGATTCAAAAGGAAAAGCAGAATAAGCCCATAAAGGACCCCAACAGCGAACATTTGCAACAAAATGACTCAATTGGTGAACATTATATGTCACCGACTCTTTTCCATACAAACGTTCATATGCTTGTACAAACATTTGTAGCTCGTGGTGTATGCTTTCAAGTTGAGTTTCTTGTATCGTTTCTTGCAAAAGCAAGTAAATTGATCTTGAAAGCATCATGAAGTGTGTGTAATAGGCTGAAGGAAGTTTGCATTTTAACACTACTGGACCATAATAAAGAAGAAAAGATCGATATTCAGATGCTTTCCACTGTTGTCGACATGAAACCGCACTTGGTAATCTTGATATTTCATTTGGGGGTTTAATTTCATCAAGCTCTCTGTCAATGCAAGCGACCATTCGCCCCAAATAGTAGGATTCTTTGTGGTGACGACTGTCAAACCAAAATGACAACATTGCTTTCATTATGCCTTGAAGGCAATGCATATATTCAGTGACAAACGACTTTACGATATCAAATTTGGGCACTTTCATCAACATCGAAGGTCCTTTGACACCATGCACAGTTTTGTCCTGTTCTACTGCAGTACGACAGTCAATAAGATGAAGAGATGCATTTCTCAGAAGTACTTCATTATGTTGAGTACAATACGCTCTCGTAAAGCCATCACCTTTTTCAATACGACTTCCTTCATGGTAACATTTTGGGCAACCGTACTGTCCATTAAATTGATGAGAATTTCGAATTGCCGCTTGCGCAACAGCATCGCAAGTGCATGCTAAAAGGTATACTCGACTTTGTTTCAATGTACCATCATGAGCAGTCCATTCAAGGGGATTGGTTCTAAGTCGTTGAAGGTCTTCAATGATAGGTTGTAGAAATGTTCCCATGCAAGGTTTGTTAGTTCCGAACCACAATCCCAGCAACAGCATGTTCTTGTTTCTCCTTGAATACCGAATTTCATTCACAGTTGCAAACACTGGCCAGTAGCTTCGTGAAGCACTTTTGAAAGCTTGAGCTCCATCTATGCTGCAAAGAAGAGTTAAGTCACTGTCAGAAATCTCACCTTTATGAAACAAATTTTTAATAAAATCACCACACAATATATCACTATAATTAGCACTTTGGATCAATTCTGATTTCTTTAATAGGTTAGCTGATTGCAGTTCAACGACATGGCGAACTTGTTCTTGAATTGGAAAAGTGACAAAATAGTTTTCAGATTTACCTTCTTCCTGAAGAATCTTTTCAAGACAAACCTTACATTTTTCCCATTCTGGCTTAATGACAGAGTCACACACATCACAAAAATAAAAGATGTTGTATGAAAAGGTATTAGATATAGATTTGTTGAAGAGATATTTGCTTTGGGGGAAAGCTCCTGGAATAACTAAATCCCAAATTTTTAACAAATCCTCAAGCTGTTTACCATTCACATGATGTTTGAATATGTACTCCAAAAGCAATATCTGGATTTGCTCACGGGTAACATTTGCTCCTGGATATATTACTTCATCATCAGCAGCAATCTAAACACCAAGATGTAAAAGTTGAAATTCGATTCTTGCTATTTCTGCACTGCTGCACAACCTGCTGTATTTCTGCTGAACAATTCTAAACTTTGAACTTGATTTTGTTTCATTTATACTGTAGTGTTATCAAATGCCAGTCTTTTCCAGCAAATAATCTTTCTTTTTCTCAAAACACAAAAGGGTGGAAATTTTCATTGCAATGTGTAATTTTATTACCAAAGTTTGGTTGCACTTTAGTGTAATAGTGCAACACTCTTGTGCAACTGCACAACAATTAGCTTAATTAAATACCTTTTTTAAAACATTGCATTATCTGTTATGCTCAATTGTTTAAAAAATCTTGAATTGCATTTTAGTGGAGTAAAAATCAGTTTTCTGTATTTTAGCCCACCTCCAAAACTGACCTTAGCACTTAATGGGCATCTCTTTAGACATCGACTCTTACTTGGCCAAATGCATTTGTATCGGGTATTTGTTTTTTGCAAAACCTGTTGACATTTAAAAATGTATATGCTGCACAATTAAATCCAAGCAGAATTTTTTTTTCAGATTGATACGAAATATTTCTGCTAATTTTACATTCAAATCATTTCGAATTCAATGAACACACATTGCCTTATATTGGAATCCTATTATTCACCATTGAATATGAAGTTTTATAACTTTTGATTAGAAGACTATAGCTAATGAAGTTTTCATACCATGATAAACAAATTTACTAAGCAACACTGACCTGTAAAGTGTCAGCATTGGCATGTTTTGTTTGTTTTTCATTGTCTTCTTTACTGAAATGTTCAGCATTGACTTTAGCAGAGTGGGCATCAGACTGATCCAATAGCTGGTCACTCAACTCTACTAGAGTAGTGGTACTTTCATTTCTAGCAAAACTGCTTGTACAAGGGTCATGTGAAGTGTCTGTAAATTTTAAAAAATGAAAGTCATCATTTTTTCTTTTGCTTTGCATTCCTTCAGCATCACTTTTGTTCTTTTTCCAGAAACGCTGAGTTCTTGCTGGAATCTCTACATTTATATCTTCAAGGTATAACTTACGCTTTTGAAAGTTTTTGCTCATTCTATCCAGTAATGTTATACCAAAGCTACTAAAAAAATTATACTTTCTGTATTGTAATCCTTTTTAGTAGTTTTAAGTTTGGGTTAAAATTAAAGTTAGGGTTGATCGATATTTGAGTCTAACCCAAACCTAAACCCTTAGGGTTGGATTTAGGGATAGCATAATGATTTTTTTATTTCTACTTATTATCAGCAGCCTCTACCAAAAACCTAATTTAAGCACTTAAATGAGGACTAAATGCACAATCAATGGGGGTATCTGAAGTTAGGCCAATTGCATAAAACTAGACTAGAGTTGACTCCATCCTTTTTGACCCAGCCATTCAAGAAATATTCTACTTCAAGCATGACGTCGGTGACAACATTTAATAATTTTTATTGGCAATCCTGTCGTTGATAAGCATTAGCGACAACTTTCCAGTTCCATTTCAAAGCAAAAGTAAGACTACTGCATTGGGTAGTTTTGCTGCTCACTAATCAGTTTGATCTTGTCAGCAGAATAGATCCAAGCTGGAAAAGAGTACACTGCATGTACGATAGCCAAAATAACAAGCATCTAAAAAGAAGCAAAAGTAAGGCTAGTAGAGTTATTAGAGTAGGCTAGTAGTTGATTGTTATAAACATAAATGGAAATGTTTATTATAAAGTCACAAAATGCCACAAGCAAATACAATAGGCCTACTCAAGTATTGTTAGTCTTATCATCAGGTATGAGTTTGTACTGTGTAGCCTAGAAATAAAAACCTTATTGCTAGACTAGGCTAGGATTTAGACTATAATGTATCTGCCAGCTTGATTTTTACCGAAATCGCTTGGCTACGAAAGTCTACTCTTTTTACCAGCTCAGATCTGTAATGCTGGTATGATCAGACTAGTTAGTACGTTGCAAACTGACTCAATGCAGTAGCCTAATTGTTGCTTTAGGTCAGAACTGGTAAGGCGTCGCTAATGCTTATCAATAACAAGGTTGCCAATAAAAATTGTTAACATTTATGACATCAGAGTCAACGACGTCATGCTTAAAGTAAAATATCTCTCCAACGCATGGGTCAAAAAGGATGGAGTCAAAGCTAGTCTAGTCTAATACGATTGGCCTAACTTAGATACCCCCATTGATTTAGCACTTAGTCCTCATTTAAGTACATGTTGTATAAATAACACTGGTCAACATTTTTTTTTCATTTTCTGTTGCACGACTTTTTTTAACTGATTCTATATAATTTTTGGCCACTGATTCTAAATCTGGCGTCAGTTTTTTTTCTGTACGCTATAGTTTTTATGTAATCAACAATATTAATATAATAGAAATATTTTTGGAGATATTTTCTACGCATTACATTCAGTGTCTAGTAACAATGCAATCCTTTGCATAGTTGTTATGATTTATTTAAAATTGCTGTATACCCTAGCTAGTCATATGTGGTCATACATGACTGATTTTCACATTCTAGAGCATTTTGTGCCGCATGATTTGCCACAGTTGATCACACGTCACCATCAGACCATTGCCAGCTTGCCCTTGTGCCTTGATTGTATTCAAAACAGAGCCTAACAAATACGTTTAGAGTACATCTCTTGATGTTTAAGATCAAACAGCTACCTTTTATAAACAGGGCAAGTTAACAGTTAGTAAGCCATAGGGGGTGTTGAGAAGTTGAGGACAATGTGCAGATTACATCATAAGATGCAAGATATGTTTGGTTATCGGATAAAAAAGCTGGGCAAGGTGCAAGTTGGTCAGTGAGGTGTTGTTGTTGCTGACAACAGTGTTCAATGAGCAGGCAAGGCTTTAGTCAGGTTCTTTACAAGTATGCTTTATACCGTTTAACTTGGGGTTACAGCTACCTGTTGCTGTTGGCTTTTTTGAGCAAAATGTAGGCCTTTAAATTTTTGAACTGTACCGGTATCTTTTAAACACCTAAATTTCAGATATTAATATTACTGTATGCTTCTACTGTAGCACAATAAATACAGTAGGCCTAATCTAATATCCACAACTTACTCAGTAGTAGCAGTAAGTAGCCTAACCAAATCTGAAAACTTGGCTACTGCTAATGCTAGCCTTTTGTTACTGGTATCTACGTACAGACTTAGATTACCGGTACCAGTAGGCTACTGATTTACAATACGATGGTTTTTGGCTTCAAATTTTATATCTCCATCGGCTAAAAACATTACCTAAGCTGGTCTAACTATCATACAACAGATTATATCACTCGTATAATGCCACCGATAAATTTAAGTGAGCATTAGAATTGCTGTTTTAAGCAGAATCCTTTTACTTTCTTCATGGAACATCGCGTTCTTTAGTCAGCAAAAAATTTGTGCAAATCATGCCTGTGGTGATGTCTCGAATTGGAATGGAGTCAAACGGAGTAAATTATATTTTCACGAATAAGAAAAATCGGAGAGAATTATTTGGGGCACGTTGTCATTACATCAAATAGTTCTCATTTCTTCAATAAAACCGATTTCCAGCATTATCTGTTAAAAAAGACAAACATGTCCCTTAAATCGCACATTAACTCGAAAACAAAAGTCGAATCGGGGGTCCAAATATACAGTACTTCACTAATGGCATAAAAAAGATTTAGATGGTACGAATTGCAAAGTGCCTAACCTGCAGATGAGGATTAGTGCTGCTTAACTAGCAACCTGAATAGACATGTATCTTGAAATGGTGAAAAGATAAAGATATTAAACAAACAACCATGTAGGAATGGATTGTTACGGATCGTAAACTTGTAAACTCGATTTTTCTGTCTTCTGTGGCTTGACACACGTGTGTAAATATAAACCGCAAGCTAATTGTGCAACTGCGGATTTTGGTGTTTTTATGACTGATTTCGGTGCCGGTAATTCATCTGCTAGTATAACTGTGCTAGTGCACTGGTCGATTATGTTTCATAGTTTAGGGTAATGTACAGTACTGTGCTGTAGCATAGATGGTTTAGATTAGGCTGTTGTGATTAACAATGTGATACCAAGTGAGTACCATGATTTTGTACTAATTTTTGTTTGTACTAACCATTCTATAGCAATTAGCATTGCATCAATAAGACTGCAGATTTAGGATATCACTGGATTAGACTACTGTAGTTAAGTGTACGGAAATGCCTCCAAAGAAAAGATTGATTGCAAAAGAAGACAAGCAGCAATGCCCAACTAAAGTGCAATGGACTACAAAAGTTTTGCAGCATCCAAAACCAGGTGGATCTGTTTTTTTTATTGGCATGTGTGTCAGTGTGAATAGTGGTCATAACCAGGTATTTTTTCAGAGGTGGGCAAAGAGCATGTTACATAAGCTCAAAGTGGCCCTTTGAATTTCTATTTTAAGATAGGCTATTGTACAGTTGTAGAAGTTGACATGAGGAATATCTGTAATCTGTACAGAGGTCAAAATTAATTTTTTCAACACCTTGCCTGTCGAGCAAGTAATATTAATTAATTATATGTCCTAGAAGATATCAACTCTTTCAAAACAATTAAGGGTAGTGAATTTGCGGTTGTATAACCCTATTAATAATTTTTTTTAAATGCACACAGAGAAAAGCAAATTTTGTGGGATTGTTTTAATGTGGTAGAGTAACTGGAATAAGTTACTAAGTAGCCAATTTTTACTAATGCATTATCGGTACACAATGATTAATTAGAAATGTATGGAGTGCCAGTTCGGTTTCCATATAAAAAACGCTGCTGCACTGGCCAGTCTGCCAGTGTTTCCTCTAATTTTGCGCCACTAGTAAAAATGCCGGAAAAGGTGCAAAGTTACAGAAAATTAGATGTAAATGCCAGCGTGTACCGGTACCGCAAACACACTTTGACCTTTCTGTGATCTTGCAAAATAAATTGTATTTGTTAAAATACACTTAAAGTTAACAATTCATAAACTTACGTTAAGTTTTGTTTACATAAAGTTTTTACTGTTAATTTGCCTTTTAAATTGTTTATGGCCAGTGTGTTGTGAAGCCTTCTTTTCTGTAGGTTGAAGTCTGTTGTGAGTCCTCAGAAATAAAAAATTTACGAAACTGGCTGAATGCTGGACCTACTGTAAGTGAACTAATTAGTTGCTAGAGTTGGAAATTTGGTATAATTTTAAGAGTTTTTTGTTACTGATAACCACCACTCTTTCACTACGGTACCTAAAGTAATTTTTTTTTGCTGCAAGGACATTTGGTTACTTCATAGTGTCTAATCAGTGTCACTGAAGATGTGTAAAAGTGTTTTTTTTTTGCTTCTCAAACGAAAAAAATTTCATGTTTTGCAATGCATTAATAAAGATGGATAATTAGGGATGTTCATTCGGAATTGGCATTGGAGATGGTTACTTTTTTTTTGAGTACACTGCTATCACTTTAGTTGCGACTATTGGTTTAGAGGAAGTAAGCGGAAATGTCTTTCAAAGTTGTAATACTAGGCTTTTTGTGGGCTTAAAAGAATTGAGCAAATCAGATTTAAAAATTGTCATTACCATAGTTTTCACAAGCCATTGCACTTCAAGATTGGCATTTTCTGATGCAGTGCAGAGCAATAAAAATTTTTTTAATGAAACTTATACAAACTAGATCTGTTAAATGCTTTCGTAGTCTTTAAGCAATATTATTGCTTAAGTATGAGCTGTTCATATCTTCAAAATGTTACCGTACTTCTAGCTTATTCAATTTTTGCATTATAGATAAGTGACATGCCCAAAGGTGGACATTCCGAAGATCTATTTGAGAAGACAAAGGGAAAGGACCAAACACAAGTTACGTTAACTACCATTGAGTTCGAAGAGATTTTGCATTCACTTCGGGGTATGGTCTTCTAATTAACGTTGTTTTAAAAGTGAAAACAGAATCCAAGTTACTCCTATCTTTAGCTTGTTGTTTACTTTTTCAAGCCATCAGCAATCGAATTCAAGATGAAAAAGTAAAGGACAAAATGTTGAAAATTACAAAAAAAAAGAAAAATCAGCAGCGTCATTCCAATTATTATTGGTGTATAGTTTGCTTTTACTACTACAGTATAAGCCAAAGTTGTTAGGTTTAAATATGTAAAACTGAGTGTAACAACTAGGTGTATGGCTGACAACAATACCATTTGACGATTTCCTACCAGCCCATTTCATATGTTTTCGTGATTATCAGGGAGTAGAGCTATGACAATGATCAAGTAAATATGAAATAAAATCCGATGAGATTCTATGTTTCTTAATTTAAAGTCTTCGTATTTGGGTTGGTATGTTTTTGCAGAAATTCCCTGCCTCATTGAAGAATTGGGCAGCATTGCCCAACAGCTCAAGAAAGCCGGTAATATCAGGTTGTCTCAAGATTGTGACAGACGACCAACTAGTGCAAAAGACGTTAGTGCCTTTTCTTGAATTGCTAAGTATTGCTTTGAAATGTTTTAGATTTCAGCAGTTTCAATAATTTTTTCAAGGCTTGGCTAAAATTTTCGTATACTCATACTTTTAACTCTCGTAATATGTTTAGAAAAGGTGTGCTGATTACCAGTAGTTTAGTGACTGTGCAGTTAAGAACGTTGAACGCAAAATCTGCCAAATTTCAAGTTTAAATTCAAGTTCAAATCTAGACCCCCCAACTGATCTCGAGTGACTAGCAAAAGTATGAAATCTACTGATTAGACTTGGTCTACACTCTGCGTAAGATGGTGAGTTTACAAGCGTAGTTTTAGTTCATTTCAAGCAGAAGATTGGTTCGCACGGCATACTGCTTTATCTCAGGCCAAGTCAACTGACTGCAAACCAACTAATGGTTACCCGTGATCTTGTCACAAAGTGAGGGCTTGGGCAAGATGGCTGTGGGGATTGTAAAATGTTACTATGGTTGCCTTTCTCAGCCAATTAGGATCAATAGGTTTAGCAGTAAGTAATCGTGGACCCGCTTCATCAGCGTACAAGGTGGCAGTTGGTTAGAACAAACTAAAGATAAGCTGGAAAGCTCATGATTTTACAGAGTGTAGTCCGGTTCTTACTTGCAAATGGCCAATAGGGTGTAACGCTGCAACCAACTTGCTTACTGGCTAGTGATTGTGGTTTGTAATTTGGCCTAAATTGTTAAGCGAAAAAAATTTTTTGAAAAAAAACTTTTGTTTGAAGAAAGAGGCCTCACCCCTCCTTTTATATCAACATCCCCCTCAAACCAACGATTTCTCATATCTCATGTTCTAGTGGTCATAGAGACACGATTTTGATGTCAAAAGTTGCGGAATACCCAAGTTAATACCTTTGTAACATACTGTAACTCAAAAATGTTTATTTTAGTCATTAAATGAGAAAAAACGTTTTCGACATTACAATCTTGCTGGTTAGTGATATTTATGAATTTTGTAGCCTTCAACAAGGGTGACATGTTTGCTGTGAGGTAAAGTACCACCAGCAATAAATCATTTAAACCATAGATTTTGGTTGCAGACAACATCAGCTCAATAGAGGGTTACTAAAACATACTGTACAGGAGCACAAGGACTGCACAAGAACAGAAAGGATCGCAAGAGCCTCAACCGTTACGATCCTTTCAGTCCTGTATGTTTTAGTACTACCAGTTTAACACAACGCAGTTTTGCTCACTGCAATGTTAAAAGTTGTTTTTCCAGCAAAGTTCGAGTTGTCTTCAATTATGTCAAATGCTTTTGTTTCGATCAGATATAGGTAAACGTGCAAATGATAAGCCTATTATGAGACCTCTAGGTACAAGCTGGCCTAGTTGTTTATGAAGTAACATCTAAAATACTCCCTGCTCATTTTTGCAGATTTTTCAAGGCTACGATATTTATCTTATGCACTAATTTTGCAATTAAAAAGTTGCAATGTCCCACCAGAATATTCTGACCAAAGTGTGTGTTATGGAGCTTACTAAGTTACTACGGTAATTACTTAGTCTACAAAATGTCATACAAGGATATTATTGGAGACAAAATGAGCTAGAAGTCGGCAAAGGTCCCAGTTTCAATTTAACAGTGTATGATTTTGCAAGCTTTTTGGAAAAAGACATACACAAGGCATGGAATTTTGCTAATTTAGGAAATACACTGCTATCTTTTCGAAGAATTAAAAATTACATCAAACATAGTGTTAATGTTCTTTCTAGTTTGAAAGCACAGCCCAAAGAGAGACGCCAATATCTGAGCTATTTGCGAATTTCGAAAAGCATTGCAATGAAGTGTTTGGTATTTGCTCATGCAAATTGTCTTTTGTCCACAATCCCATCATTGAAAAAATATCCTCTGCACTGACCAGTGGAGAACTAAAATTATTTGCTCTTGCCCAATGTCTTCGAGGATTGATCCAAGAGTGCTAAAATTCCTGCTAGATCAACAACGTTTTTAGCGACAAATGATGATTGGAGGTGTGGATGTGGTTGGTAGGAGTGAAAATCTTTAAAAACTGCAGCTCAGTCTAGTAAGTCTACTAGGAGTAAGCTTTTCCAATCGCCATAACTCAAAGCTTGTTTGGAATATTCTGGCGAGACATTGCAAGTTTTTAATTGCAAAAGTAGTGCATAAGATAAAAATAAGAGCCTTTAAGAATCTGCGAAAATGAGCAGGGAGTATTTTAGATGTTACTCCATAAACAACTAGGCCAGCCTAACTGTTTTAAATAAGAAATTTCAGAGAAAGCAGTAGTGTTTCACGTCGCTTGTACCTAGAGGTCTCATAATAGGCTTATCATTTGCACGTTTACCTATACCTGATCGAAACAAAAGCATTTGACATAATTGAAGACAACTCGAACTTTGCTGGAAAAACAACTTTTAACATTGCAGTGAGCAAAACTGCGTTGTATTAAACTGGTAGTACTAAAACATACAGGACTGAAAGGATCGCAACGGTTGAGGCTCTTGCGATCCTTTCTGTTCTTGTGCAGTCCTTGTGCTCCTGTACAGTATGTTTTAGTAACCCTCTATTGAGCTGATGTTGTCTGCAACCAAAATCTATGGTTTAAATGATTTATTGCTGGTGGTACTTTACCTCACAGCAAACATGTCACCCTTGTTGAAGGCTACAAAATTCATAAATATCACTAACCAGCAAGATTGTAATGTCGAAAACGTTTTTTCTCATTTAATGACTAAAATAAACATTTTTGAGTTACAGTATGTTACAAAGGTATTAACTTGGGTATTCCGCAACTTTTGACATCAAAATCGTGTCTCTATGACCACTAGAACATGAGATACGAGAAATCGTTGGTTTGAGGGGGTGTCGATATAAAAGGAGGGGTGAGGCCTCTTTCTTCAAACAAAAGTTTTTTTTCAAAAAATTTTTTTCGCTTAACAATTTAGGCCAAATTACAAACCACAATCACTAGGCATCATTAATATTCAAAAATAGTGATAAAAGTGTTACACCCTAATGACCAAGTAAAAGCAAAAAGCGAACGAATCGATCGTCAATCGCTCAACTCGATAAAATTTTATTGTATATGTATTTACTGTAAATAGCATTCGATTCAGTTATTATGTATTAAATGAAATCAAAAGAGTTGTATTTAAAATTTGAGAACGTTTGAAAATTCAATACAGAAGTAGAACCAATATTTTGTACAGTGTAGCGTAGTTACTTTTTTTAAGCCCGTTGAGAGCCGACGTCAACAGGTATTAAAATATTCAAATACGTATTGTTATTAATAAATAATGACATTAAAACATTGAATTTCTCCTCTGATATAGTTTGATTGGTATATACATTACTTTCGTCTGATTGCAGTGCGTATTCGAACTGTTGCAGCTGTAAAGACTCGGCCGTGCCAAGTAACTGAGTTCACATCTGGGCCCGCTGCTGCATTATTATTGTATCATTGCTTGCAAAACTGAATGAAATCGGCATTTTGTCACGTAAGCATAATGCGACTTTACACATCCAGCTATTAGATTGTTTGCGTTTTTAGATTTGTGATAGCAATGGACTTAGTGTGGTAAAGAAGGAAATAGTCGGAAGGTGTAATCATTCTACCATGTCGAAATTAGTGAATGATTTGTTAGAAAGTGCCTTTCTGCCTTTTCCAAGTAAGTAGGAGTCTGTTACAATCCAGCTGGAATTTGATTTGGTGACATTTTGAAAGGAGTCGATGACCTCTAAAATGGCTTTTTCGTGACCAAGCCCCCAAAATGGTTATGCACGTAGCTTTTATGTATCTCTGTCTAAGTGTTGAAATTTCATATTTTCAGTTCAGTTGTTTGCGAGCTATAAGCTAATTAATAAGACTTCAACGCCAATTTGACCATTTGTTTCTTGCTTACACGCTTCCAATTTTTTGCCAAATGTAGACTAAACCTAAAGCTACTTACCTGTTTATCATCATTCACCACATAGGGAATCAGATTTCATTTGCTATCATTTGTTTTTCGTATGAATGGAGAGGTCCCTAAAAGTGTTTTTGTCTCGCATATTCAAAGATTTCGGCATCCTTAAACAAAGATCTCTGTTTCACTTAATTAGCGTCTACTGCAAAACTTGCACCCGTTTTGAGCTGTAATCCTGATTGGAAAATCTTGAGTTCAAATTCTGGACATGTCAATCCAGACACATTTTTAGCCTGTGAGACGCAGGTTCAATTAATTCGATATGCGTTTTGGTTTTTCACAGTTACTACGTATATTTTTGATTAATGTTTCATTGTTTGTGTTAGAGCTGCTTGCCGAAAGTAGCCTATTTGGCTCAAAGAAACGACCCGCACTTGATTAAAAAAAAAATCGGAGCAGTAAGGGGTAAGGATGGTCAATTACTTTGCATATGTAGGTTGTTTTTTTGCTGTATGTTTGTTTCTGTAACTGTATTTCTTTTTTTTTTTTCACAGTACTTAGGTACACTAATAAACGATTTGATGAGAGTATGTTATAGATTTTTTTCGGTGGGGCTCAACATGTTTTTATGTGTTGTGTTTTGAAGACCAATGGCATATTTTGCTTTGCTTTCCTATAAGATTAGATAGTACTTTTTCAAGGCTCGTTATCAAGTATTTTACTGTTTTTATATCAGCAAGTGTGCAGACTTCAGAGAGATCTGTGGTCTAGTTGGTTGCATCTAAACGATTGTTTTGGTCAAAAATGAAAAATGTTATATTTACAAATGAATATAAACGCCAAAGTGGCAAATATGTTTTGAAGTGTCTTCCTTAATTATATTCTTTCCTCCTGCTTATTCTGTAAATTATTTTAGGATACAGAAATATATTTTCAGCCTGTGATGCATCGAGCTTGAACCAAATTAGGAATTATTTTTGGGTATTCAAACCAATTCATTAGCTCAAGACTCAAGAGCGCACCAAGAGCTTCACATTCTTTTGCCAGTCGTGAACCATCATTTATGTAACAAATCAATTTTTAGAGTACGTGAAAGAAAACTTTCCCTCCTTTTTAAGAAGAGGAAAAGAAGACGGGAAACCAGTGGCCTCCTGGGAGGCCGAATTTAACAATGCTGTGCGAAACAAGCTTTCAAATTCACGAAAGCTGCACAGAAAGCTTAGTACACAGAATGCTTAAAAATCTAGCTGTGATAAGTGGTTTCGTTATGAACATTAACGTTGACCTTTATTGATAGTGCAGTTCATCCTTTTGAACACTAATGTTTACCTTTTTCCAAGTAAACTATAATTTGAAGGGTCCAGGTGCAAAACGATCAAACTACCAAAATCAAGTTTTGGAGAAAATCAAAAAACTAAGTTTAAAACCTCATTACCCAAATTTTAGAGCTATAATTGTTGCGAAAAGTGTGTTTTCAAGTGCTAGGATTATTAGAGAACGCAAATTCGCAATTTCAATAAATTACAAAAAATTTTTGAATTTCAATTTTTTGAACGGCTCAAGCTAGAGTGCTACTTTTCTTTGATATCAGTAGATATTTAACAGACAAATATTTTGACATAGTTTGGGGGTGCCACCCTCCCGGGGACCCCCCAAATGGACCCCAAAAATCCATTTTTTGAACGGCTCAACTTATTGTGCCAGTTAGTTTTGATATCAGCAGATATTTAACAGGCAAATATTTTTACGTAGTTTGGGGGTACCACTCTTCGGGGACCCCCCCAAAAATCAATTTTTTGAACGGCTCAACTTGGGTGCCAGTCTGTTTTGATATCAGCAGATATTTAACAAACAAATATTTTGACATAGTTTGGGGGTGCCACCTCCCCAGGGACCCCCAAAAATCAATTTTTGAACGGCTCAAGCTAGGGTGCTAGTGTTTTATGATATCAAGAGATATTTAACTGACAAATATTTTGACTCCACTTTTCTGGAGGTTCCATAATCAGTAGGACGTTTCATAATTTCACGTTTTTTGAAATTAGAAATGCTTGGGGTTTCATCA